>CM018693.1:107338361-107938361 GCA_009363875.1 Mikania micrantha | reverse complement strand
ACTCGTAAACTTGCGTAGAAAATCCTCTACGAAGAATCTGTGATTAAACAATAACCTAAAGTTATTCGGAATGTCGTTTTGTGCTTGGAATCACATACGTGTCAACACTCGTATGTTAGATTTGTTAAGAATGTGTATACGTATGTACACATGCTTTTGAAATCGTTTAAATAAAATCACATGACCGTATACGATTTTATTTAAATAGACGTAATTATACGCGATTTCGTTTTCGGATTAAAATATGAATTTTATTATTCTAAAACATTCGTATTCTCGTTACATTTCCAACGCAACTCGAACGGGCTAAATCGGACTTGAAACGAAGAAGTTAGGGTTTAAAATACCAAAAATAATATTAAAACTTAAAAACTGTTGGGGCCGGGTTCGAACCCGTGACCTCCAACTCAACACTCCCACACCCATACCATCTCCTCTATTCCAGATTTTGTTAACATCTATGGTTTTTAATTCTTATAAACTCATTCGGCCCATGGATCCCATAGCTAACTATAGCCGAAGCATTTGCACCACAATTGACCCGCAATTCAAATACTTTCGAATCTGCAACCATAGGGTTATGGTTCCAGTAGTCCAATCGAACTCAACCATGTCCTTAATTTGATAAACTATCATCTTAAAACTCCAATTCATGACTTATATAGTTTCGAACTTGAATCTTCAAACCAATCATTAAATTTCACTAAATTCCTATGTGTTTGACTGGAATTCGTTAGGGGTTTTACAAAACTTTCACTTCCGAAGTTACCTGTATAATTTAATTTGAACTTCGTTATCGTTTAAGACCAAACCCTCACGTCGTTCATATCATAAACCCTAGAAACCTAAAATCATAAAATTCATGTTTGTTATATGAAATCATCATATGTTTTTCCTTCATCGGTGTTTTCTGAAACTATCAGTAACGATTAATTTGATTCTAGAACACATCTAGATAAAAATCCCTAAAACCGTTTTGTTACAAGAACCTTAGAATTGAAATCAATAAATTCGTGTATGATTACTGAAATTGAAATGTGGTTTAGCATTATCGGAGTTGTCTGAACCTAATGGTGATGTTTAATTTCATATTAACATCCATTTCAATCGAAACCCCCAAAACAGTTGTAGTGATGAACCCTAACTATGAAACCCATATGATTCGATGCTTAAAACGAAATTTAGCTTAGGATTACTCTTAGTCGGCTGTTTCAGAAGATGTAGGAGTGGTTTCTTACCTTGATTGATATCGAATTGTAGTAATTCGACTTGTGGTGGAGTTTCGGCCAAGTCTTAATCTTGTCCTTCAATCCCGAACTTGTTACTTCGAATTGGTGGCTGTTGCAGACACTAAAGGTGCCGAATAGTGTGTGTGTATGTGAGTTTTGATCAGTTGTGATCGATTATACACCAATTCGAACTGTTTTGTCCTCCATCTCGACGGTTACGACTCTTGGACCCCAATTGATTTAAATTCGATCATTAAACAGTCTAATAACGTGTGATTGCTGTTACAGATCATTAATATGTGTTGATTGAAAGGTTTATTCAATCAATTTCAGTGTAATGACCCCAATTTCGAATTTCCTAATACTTTTATAAACGAATTTTGACTTTTAAGAGTCAAAATCAACTATTATTACAATTTGTAAACTAATCCTTGAAATTAAAACACTTAGAACTTGATTTATGATAATTCTTAACCCTTATAGATTATTCTTGATCAATAACATATCATTTCGATTAATCTTGGAGTTAACGGAATTAATCGGAAATGCCGGATTGTCACTAATTGGCTAATTGGAATATTTTTGGGCTTGATTAATCCATTTGGGCCTCATAAATACAATTGGGTCTACCTTGGGCTCATTGGGCCTACCTTGGGCCTACTTTGGCCTTATTGGGCCTACTTGGGCCTCATTGGGCCTTCCTTGGTTTCATTGGGCCTAACTTGGCCTTATTGGGCCTAACTTCTATTCAATTGGGCCTCATAGGATACAATTGGACCTACGAGGTTTAACGAGGTTAATTTGAAAATATCGAATTGTCACATCATCCCCTTGTTGAAAGAATTTTCGTCCCGAAATTATCAAATGTTGGGAGTAGTTAGGAAACTACTTACGAGTTTAAATCGTACGTGTTAGTGTGGTTTGATCATTCCGTGTGTTTGTGTGTATTCCCACACAAATCTAATGCTTGCAACATCACAACTAAATGTGATCGTTCAGTGTGACTGTGTATTCACACACAAATCTAATGCTTGCAACATCACAACTAAATGTGATCGTTCAGTGTGACTGTTTGTGTGTACACTAGTTAGTTCACCTAACTGTGACTGTTTGTTTTGATCATACTGTGATGTGTAACCTCACACATAGTGAGTGTCTGTAACTGTTTGTACTATGCAACCCCGCACATAGCAAAATGTGTGTAACTAATCATGCATGTACTACTATAACATGTAACATATGAAATGTAGCACATAAAATATATAAAATGTAATGTTGCACAAATGTTTGTAAACAAAACCAATTGAATAAAGTGTTTGTGCTTACAGTTTGAAATTTGCAGTGTTGATGTGTGAAGCATCACGTCATCCCCTTGTTGAAGGAAATTTCATCCCGAAATTTAACGTGTGCTCTCAGTGTTTGTAGTTGCTGTTTTGAACAGATGAGGATACTTCTTCATCATTTGGTCTTCCCGTTCCCATGTGAATTCAGGACCACGTCTTGAATTCCACCGGACTTTGACTATTGGAATCTTGCTTTGCTTAAGTTGTTTGACCTCTCGGTCCATGATTTCTGCTGGTTCTTCAATAAATCGTAACTGTTCATCCACTTGTATTTCTTCCAATGGTACAATCAATGTCTCATCAGAAAGACATTTCTTTAAGTTCGACACGTGAAAGACATCATGAACTCCACTGAGTTCATCCGGTAATTTGAGTTGATACACAACCGGACCAATCCTTTTCAGGACACGTGACAAACCAGGATCTCAGATCATTAGACATAACGAAGACCTCTATATGATTTTCAAAACATACTTTGGTCTTAAAACATCAACATCAAAGTTTACAAAGTTTGCGGAAGCGTTTAAAACATTAACAGTGTAAAAATGTAAATTACAATGTAAAGTTTTCAAATGTTCAAATTCAAAGAACTATAAAGTAAAGACATGCATGCGACTCAATCTCCTAGTCCATGCCTGCTTTCTGGTGTCCTTAGCGTCCTGAGAAAACATGTAAATCAAGTCAACCCAAAGGTTGGTGCATAACACAGGTTTAAGCATTCACAAATGTTGAAACCACAGTTTGAATATAAAATTTGCAGATAACATAATCACACATGCATAGTCATGATAGCTAGTCATTTGTACTATTTACATAAGTGGTCGACACCGAAGCTGACGATTGCCATGCTATAGCATGTTTTTGCCTTGCCACTATTGTCTAGCACAAACAATTGTAATGAGTGTTTGGTCAGTCAAACACTTGCGTAGATCCCATCTACCAAGTGAGGTTTGTCAAACCTAATAGATCTATTTCCAACTACCACGCTTTGCGCTACGGCAAACTAAACGGTTCGAAGTGTGTAAGGACTTGTACATGCTATGTTGTCACATAATGTAAACAGCTAACTCATGCAAGTGATATGTATCTAAAAATGTCTGTTGCACATGTTTTCTCCCCCAAAACAGTTAAAATAAGAAAGGGCCATGTACGCACCTTTGATTATTTGCAGAATGATCAAACACTCGTAAATTCCTATGTGTTTGACTGGAATTCGTTAGGGGTTTTACAAAACTTTCACTTCCGAAGTTACCTGTATAATTTAATTTGAACTTCGTTATCGTTTAAGACCAAAGCCTCACGTCGTTCATATCATAAACCCTAGAAACCTAAAATCATAAAATTCATGTTTGTTATATGAAATCATCATATGTTTTTCCTTCATCGGTGTTTTCTGAAACTATCAGTAACGATTAATTTGATTCTAGAACACATCTAGATAAAAATCCCTAAAACCGTTTTGTTACAAGAACCATAGAATTGAAATCAATAAATTCGTGTATGATTACTGAAATTGAAATGTGGTTTAGCATTATCGGAGTTGTCTGAACCTAATGGTGATGTTTAATTTCATATTAACATCCATTTCAATCGAAACCCCCAAAACAGTTGTAGTGATGAACCCTAACTATGAAACCCATATGATTCGATGCTTAAAACGAAATTTAGCTTAGGATTACTCTTAGTCGGCTGTTTCAGAAGATGTAGGAGTGGTTTCTTACCTTGATTGATATCGAATTGTAGTAATTCGACTTGTGGTGGAGTTTCGGCCAAGTCTTAATCTTGTCCTTCAATCCCGAACTTGTTACTTCGAATTGGTGGCTGTTGCAGACACTAAAGGTGCCGAATAGTGTGTGTGTATGTGAGTTTTGATCAGTTGTGATCGATTATACACCAATTCGAACTGTTTTGTCCTCCATCTCGACGGTTACGACTCTTGGACCCCAATTGATTTAAATTCGATCATTAAACAGTCTAATAACGTGTGATTGCTGTTACAGATCATTAATATGTGTTGATTGAAAGGTTTATTCAATCAATTTCAGTGTAATGACCCCAATTTCGAATTTCCTAATACTTTTATAAACGAATTTTGACTTTTAAGAGTCAAAATCAACTATTATTACAATTTGTAAACTAATCCTTGAAATTAAAACACTTAGAACTTGATTTATGATAATTCTTAACCCTTATAGATTATTCTTGATCAATAACATATCATTTCGATTAATCTTGGGGTTAACGGAATTAATCGGAAATGCCGGATTGTCACTAATTGGCTAATTGGAATATTTTTGGGCTTGATTAATCCATTTGGGCCTCATAAATACAATTGGGTCTACCTTGGGCTCATTGGGCCTACCTTGGCCTCATTGGGCCTACCTTGGGCCTACTTTGGCCTTATTGGGCCTACTTGGGCCTCATTGGGCCTTCCTTGGTTTCATTGGGCCTAACTTGGCCTTATTGGGCCTAACTTCTATTCAATTGGGCCTCATAGGATACAATTGGACCTACGAGGTTTAACGAGGTTAATTCGAAAATATCGAATTGTCACATCATCCCCTTGTTGAAAGAATTTTCGTCCCGAAAATTAGCAAATGTTGGGAGTAGTTAGGAAACTACTTACGAGTTTAAATCGTACGTGTTAGTGTGGTTTGATCATTCCGTGTGTTTGTGTGTATTCCCACACAAATCTAATGCTTGCAACATCACAACTAAATGTGATCGTTCAGTGTGACTGTGTATTCACACACAAATCTAATGCTTGCAACATCACAACTAAATGTGATCGTTCAGTGTGACTGTTTGTGTGTACACTAGTTAGTTCACCTAACTGTGACTGTTTGTTTTGATCATACTGTGATGTGTAACCTCACACATAGTGAGTGTCTGTAACTGTTTGTACTATGCAACCCCGCACATAGCAAAATGTGTGTAACTAATCATGCATGTACTACTATAACATGTAACATATGAAATGTAGCACATAAAATATATAAAATGTAATGTTGCACAAATGTTTGTAAACAAAACCAATTGAATAAAGTGTTTGTGCTTACAGTTTGAAATTTGCAGTGTTGATGTGTGAAGCATCACGTCATCCCCTTGTTGAAGGAAATTTCATCCCGAAATTTAACGTGTGCTCTCAGTGTTTGTAGTTGCTGTTTTGAACAGATGAGGATACTTCTTCATCATTTGGTCTTCCCGTTCCCATGTGAATTCAGGACCACGTCTTGAATTCCACCGGACTTTGACTATTGGAATCTTGCTTTGCTTAAGTTGTTTGACCTCTCGGTCCATGATTTCTGCTGGTTCTTCAATAAATCGTAACTGTTAATCCACTTGTATTTCTTCCAATGCTACAATCAATGTCTCATCAGAAAGACATTTCTTTAAGTTCGACACGTGAAAGACATCATGAACTCCACTGAGTTCATCCGGTAATTTGAGTTGATACACAACCGGACCAATCCTTTTCAGAACACGTGACAAACCAGGATCTCAGATCATTAGACATAACGAAGACCTCTATATGATTTTCAAAACATACTTTGGTCTTAAAACATCAACATCAAAGTTTACAAAGTTTGCGGAAGCGTTTAAAACATTAACAGTGTAAAAATGTAAATTACAATGTAAAGTTCTCAAATGTTCAAATTCAAAGAACTATAAAGTAAAGACATGCATGCGACTCAATCTCCTAGTCCATGCCTGCTTTCTGGTGTCCTTAGCGTCCTGAGAAAACATGTAAATCAAGTCAACCCAAAGGTTGGTGCATAACACAGGTTTAAGCATTCACAAATGTTGAAACCACAGTTTGAATATAAAATTTGCAGATAACATAATCACACATGCATAGTCATGATAGCTAGTCATTTGTACTATTTACATAAGTGGTCGACACCGAAGCTGACGATTGCCATGCTATAGCATGTTTTTGCCTTGCCACTATTGTCTAGCACAAACAATAGTAATGAGTGTTTGGTCAGTCAAACACTTGCGTAGATCCCATCTACCAAGTGAGGTTTGTCAAACCTAATAGATCTATTTCCAACTACCACGCTTTGCGCTACGGCAAACTAAACGGTTCGAAGTGTGTAAGGACTTGTAAATGCTATGTTGTCACATAATGTAAACAGCTAACTCATGCAAGTGATATGTATCTAAAAATGTCTGTTGCACATGTTTTCTCCCCCAAAACAGTTAAAATAAGAAAGGGCCGTGTACGCACCTTTGATTATTTGCAGAATGATCAAACACTCGTAAACTTGCGTAGAAAATCCTCTACGAAGAATCTGTGATTAAACAATAACCTAAAGTTATTCGGAATGTCGTTTTGTGCTTGGAATCACATACGTGTCAACACTCGTATGTTAGATTTGTTAAGAATGTGTATACGTATGTACACATGCTTTTGAAATCGTTTAAATAAAATCACATGACCGTATACGATTTTATTTAAATAGACGTAATTATACGCGATTTCGTTTTCGGATTAAAATATGAATTTTATTATTCTAAAACATTCGTATTCTCGTTACATTTCCAACGCAACTCGAACGGGCTAAATCGGACTTGAAACGAAGAAGTTAGGGTTTAAAATACCAAAAATAATATTAAAACTTAAAAACTGTTGGGGCCGGGTTCGAACCCGTGACCTCCAACTCAACACTCCCACACCCATACCATCTCCTCTATTCCAGATTTTGTTAACATCTATGGTTTTTAATTCTTATAAACTCATTCGGCCCATGGATCCCATAGCTAACTATAGCCGAAGCATTTGCACCACAATTGACCCGCAATTCAAATACTTTCGAATCTGCAACCATAGGGTTATGGTTCCAGTAGTCCAATCGAACTCAACCATGTCCTTAATTTGATAAACTATCATCTTAAAACTCCAATTCATGACTTATATAGTTTCGAACATGAATATTCAAACCAATCATTAAATTTCACTAAATTCCTATGTGTTTGACTCGAATTCGTTAGGGGTTTTACAAAACTTTCACTTCCGAAGTTACCTGTATAATTTAATTTGAACTTCGTTATCGTTTAAGACCAAACCCTCACGTCGTTCATATCATAAACCCTAGAAACCTAAAATCATAAAATTCATGTTTGTTATATGAAATCATCATATGTTTTTCCTTCATCGGTGTTTTCTGAAACAATCAGTAACGATTAATTTGATTCTAGAACACATCTAGATAAAAATCCCTAAAACCGTTTTGTTACAAGAACCTTAGAATTGAAATCAATAAATTCGTGTATGATTACTGAAATTGAAATGTGGTTTAGCATTATCGGAGTTGTCTGAACCTAATGGTGATGTTTAATTTCATATTAACATCCATTTCAATCGAAACCCCCAAAACAGTTGTAGTGATGAACCCTAACTATGAAACCCATATGATTCGATGCTTAAAACGAAATTTAGCTTAGGATTACTCTTAGTCGGCTGTTTCAGAAGATGTAGGAGTGGTTTCTTACCTTGATTGATATCGAATTGTAGTAATTCGACTTGTGGTGGCGTTTCGGCCAAGTCTTAATCTTGTCCTTCAATCCCGAACTTGTTACTTCGAATTGGTGGCTGTTGCAGACACTAAAGGTGCCGAATAGTGTGTGTGTATGTGAGTTTTGATCAGTTGTGATCGATTATACACCAATTCGAACTGTTTTGTCCTCCATCTCGACGGTTACGACTCTTGGACCCCAATTGATTTAAATTCGATCATTAAACAGTCTAATAACGTGTGATTGCTGTTACAGATCATTAATATGTGTTGATTGAAAGGTTTATTCAATCAATTTCAGTGTAATGACCCCAATTTCGAATTTCCTAATACTTTTATAAACGAATTTTGACTTTTAAGAGTCAAAATCAACTATTATTACAATTTGTAAACTAATCCTTGAAATTAAAACACTTAGAACTTGATTTATGATAATTCTTAACCCTTATAGATTATTCTTGATCAATAACATATCATTTCGATTAATCTTGGAGTTAACGGAATTAATCGGAAATGCCGGATTGTCACTAATTGGCTAATTGGAATATTTTTGGGCTTGATTAATCCGTTTGGGTCTACCTTGGGCTCATTGGGCCTACCTTGGCCTCATTGGGCCTACCTTGGGCCTACTTTGGCCTTATTGGGCCTACTTGGGCCTCATTGGGCCTTCCTTGGTTTCATTGGGCCTAACTTGGCCTTATTGGGCCTAACTTCTATTCAATTGGGCCTCATAGGATACAATTGGACCTACGAGGTTTAACGAGGTTAATTCGAAAATATCGAATTGTCACATCATCCCCTTGTTGAAAGAATTTTCATCCCGAAAATTAGCATATGTTGGGAGTAGTTAGGAAACTACTTACGAGTTTAAATCGTACGTGTTAGTGTGGTTTGATCATTCCGTGTGTTTGTGTGTATTCCCACACAAATCTAATGCTTGCAACATCACAACTAAATGTGATCGTTCAGTGTGACTGTGTATTCACACACAAATCTAATGCTTGCAACATCACAACTAAATGTGATCGTTCAGTGTGACTGTTTGTGTGTACACTAGTTAGTTCACCTAACTGTGACTGTTTGTTTTGATCATATTGTGCTGTGTAACCTCACACATAGTGAGTGTCTGTAACTGTTTGTACTATGCAACCCCGCACATAGCAAAATGTGTGTAACTAATCATGCATGTACTACTATAACATGTAACATATGAAATGTAGCACATAAAATATATAAAATGTAATGTTGCACAAATGTTTGTAAACAAAACCAATTGAATAAAGTGTTTGTGCTTACAGTTTGAAATTTGCAGTGTTGATGTGTGAAGCATCACGTCATCCCCTTGTTGAAGGAAATTTCATCCCGAAATTTAACGTGTGCTCTCAGTGATTGTAGTTGCTGTTTTGAACAGATGAGGATACTTCTTCATCATTTGGTCTTCCCGTTCCCATGTGAATTCAGGACCACGTCTTGAATTCCACCGGACTTTGACTATTGGAATCTTGCTTTGCTTAAGTTGTTTGACCTCTCGGTCCATGATTTCTGCTGGTTCTTCAATAAATCGTAACTGTTCACCCACTTGTATTTCTTCCAATGGTACAATCAATGTCTCATCAGAAAGACATTTCTTTAAGTTCGACACGTGAAAGACATCATGAACTCCACTGAGTTCATCCGGTAATTTGAGTTGATACACAACCGGAACAATCCTTTTCAGAACACGTGACAAACCAGGATCTCAGATCATTAGACATAACGAAGACCTCTATATGATTTTCAAAACATACTTTGGTCTTAAAACATCAACATCAAAGTTTACAAAGTTTGCGGAAGCGTTTAAAACATTAACAGTGTAAAAATGTGAATTACAATGTAAAGTTTTCAAATGTTCAAATTCAAAGAACTATAAAGTAAAGACATGCATGCGACTCAATCTCCTAGTCCATGCCTGCTTTCTGGTGTCCTTAGCGTCCTGAGAAAACATGTAAATCAAGTCAACCCAAAGGTTGGTGCATAACACAGGTTTAAGCATTCACAAATGTTGAAACCACAGTTTGAATATAAAATTTGCAGATAACATAATCACACATGCATAGTCATGATAGCTAGTCATTTGTACTATTTACATAAGTGGTCGACACCGAAGCTGACGATTGCCATGCTATAGCATGTTTTTGCCTTGCCACTATTGTCTAGCACAAACAATAGTAATGAGTGTTTGGTCAGTCAAACACTTGCGTAGATCCCATCTACCAAGTGAGGTTTGTCAAACCTAATAGATCTATTTCCAACTACCACGCTTTGCGCTACGGCAAACTAAACGGTTCGAAGTGTGTAAGGACTTGTAAATGCTATGTTGTCACATAATGTAAACAGCTAACTCATGCAAGTGATATGTATCTAAAAATGTCTGTTGCACATGTTTTCTCCCCCAAAACAGTTAAAATAAGAAAGGGCCGTGTACGCACCTTTGATTATTTGCAGAATGATCAAACACTCGTAAACTTGCGTAGAAAATCCTCTACGAAGAATCTGTGATTAAACAATAACCTAAAGTTATTCGGAATGTCGTTTTTGTGCTTGGAATCACATACGTGTCAACACTCGTATGTTAGATTTGTTAAGAATGTGTATACGTATGTACACATGCTTTTGAAATCGTTTAAATAAAATCACATGACCGTATACGATTTTATTTAAATAGACGTAATTATACGCGATTTCGTTTTCGGATTAAAATATGAATTTTATTATTCTAAAACATTCGTATTCTCGTTACATTTCCAACGCAACTCGAACGGGCTAAATCGGACTTGAAACGAAGAAGTTAGGGTTTAAAATACCAAAAATAATATTAAAACTTAAAAACTGTTGGGGCCGGGTTCGAACCCGTGACCTCCAACTCAACACTCCCACACCCATACCATCTCCTCTATTCCAGATTTTGTTAACATCTATGGTTTTTAATTCTTATAAACTCATTCGGCCCATGGATCCCATAGCTAACTATAGCCGAAGCATTTGCACCACAATTGACCCGCAATTCAAATACTTTCGAATCTGCAACCATAGGGTTATGGTTCCAGTAGTCCAATCGAACTCAACCATGTCCTTAATTTGATAAACTATCATCTTAAAACTCCAATTCATGACTTATATAGTTTCGAACTTGAATCTTCAAACCAATCATTAAATTTCACTAAATTCCTATGTGTTTGACTGGAATTCGTTAGGGGTTTTACAAAACTTTCACTTCCGAAGTTACCTGTACTTCGTTATCGTTTAAGACCAAACCCTCACGTCGTTCATATCATAAACCCTAGAAACCTAAAATCATAAAATTCATGTTTGTTATATGAAATCATCATATGTTTTTCCTTCATCGGTGTTTTCTGAAACAATCAGTAACGATTAATTTGATTCTAGAACACATCTAGATAAAAATCCCCAAAACCGTTTTGTTACAAGAACCTTAGAATTGAAATCAATAAATTCGTGTATGATTACTGAAATTGAAATGTGGTTTAGCATTATCGGAGTTGTCTGAACCTAATGGTGATGTTTAATTTCATATTAACATCCATTTCAATTGAAACCCCCAAAACAGTTGTAGTGATGAACCCTAACTATGAAACCCATATGATTCGATGCTTAAAACGGAATTTAGCTTAGGATTACTCTTAGTCGGCTGTTTCAGAAGATGTAGGAGTGGTTTCTTACCTTGATTGATATCGAATTGTAGTAATTCGACTTGTGGTGGAGTTTCGGCTAAGTCTTAATCTTGTCCTTCAATCCCGAACTTGTTACCTTGAATTGGTGGCTGTTGCAGACACTAAAGGTGCCGAATAGTGTGTGTGTGTGTGTGTATGTGAGTTTTGATCAGTTGTGATCGATTATACACCAATTCGAACTGTTTTGTCCTCCATCTCGACGGTTACGACTCTTGGACCCCAATTGATTTAAATTCGATCATTAAACAGTCTAATAACGTGTGATTGTTGTTACAGATCATTAATATGTGTTGATTGAAAGGTTTATTCAATCAATTTCAGTGTAATGACCCCAATTTCGAATTTCCTAATACTTTTATAAACGAATTTTGACTTTTAAGAGTCAAAATCAACTATTATTACAATTTGTAAACTAATCCTTGAAATTAAAACACTTAGAACTTGATTTATGATAATTCTTAACCCTTATAGATTATTCTTGATCAATAACATATCATTTCGATTAATCTTGGAGTTAACGGAATTAATCGGAAATGCCGGATTATCACTAATTGGCTAATTGGAATATTTTTGGGCTTGATTAATCCATTTGGGCCTCATAAATACAATTGGGTCTACCTTGGGCTCATTGGGCCTACCTTGGCCTCATTGGGCCTACCTTGGGCCTACTTTGGCCTTATTGGGCCTACTTGGGCCTCATTGGGCCTTCCTTGGTTTCATTGGGCCTAACTTGGCCTTATTAGGCCTAACTTCTATTCAATTGGGCCTCATAGGATACAATTGGACCTACGAGGTTTAACGAGGTTAATTCGAAAATATCGAATTGTCACAGGCGAGTTCGGTGCGGATTCAGGAAGAAAGAAAAAAAAGAGAGAAGAAAGAGAGGGTGCTGGGGAAGAAACAGGGATTTATATTTTTGACACGTAGATGGACACCGACATTACTTTTTATATATATAGGTAATAACTTTGGTTTAAAATACACGTTTTGACTAAATAATTTATTTTAATATTTATTAGATTTTCTTATTAATTGTTTAATTATTTCGTTAAAAAAAATTTGTAAAAGAAACACACACATATATATATTTACTTTTTAATATCAAAGAGTAACAGAAAAAAAAGTAACAAAATAATTTTCCATGGCCAATTAATCCTTTGCAGGTTAGAAAATGAATTTTACGATCCTCCTTTCTTTTTTTTAGATTTATTTTTATAAAAAAAATTGAGGGAATAAGCCAAAAATGGATAAAACCGGTTCTTGTGTGCAACGGCCGGGTTTCGAGCCCGCGCCAACCCGATATGCCGCACCGCTTATTACCGCCAGGCTATGGGTGGGTTCGCTGGTTAAAATCCGTTTCACATATACATATATTGTTCCTCATATTAGCCCCCTTTTCAAATGAACCCTAGATCTAGGATCGATCCAAATTCGAATGTCACAGTGTTTGTTAGTCTAATTAACCATAGGGTTATTGTTCCTAGACAAGATCCGACCAAGGGGGTGTAGAAAGTTACCTGGATTGCTATTGAATTGGATGTGTTCGAGTTCATGCGAAGGGTCGGCCGTTCTTGGTTCAAATCGAGATTAGATAGGTTTTGTGAGTCCTACTTTCTTGCCCAGACAGATTCAAGATATCAAAAGGGTTCTAAGAGTATAGTTTAATTGTGTTTTTATAATGGTTCTGTACAAATTTGAATTCCGGTTTGCGCATGGTATTTTTGGAAGCCATTAAAGTGTTTAACGAAATTGATCTCAATAATTTCGTGTTTGAGGATTGTAAACGCGTGCAATCCTTTCCAAAACAACGAGTTGTATTCGATTGGATTGACAAAATGGATTGTAACCGGGTTATTGGTTTGGGCCTGTGAACGATGGTGAAGGGGAAATGTGACTATCGGCCATTGACAACTCCGGCCCATCTTGTTTCTGGATTTTGCCACTTTTCTTTTCTTTTTTTTTTTATTTTATTTATGTTCCATAGCTGAAACTTGGAGTTCATAATTTACACTACTGCCCCTCATAGTTTATTTATTTATTATTGTATATTACAACTTAAAAGCTATTAAAATTTAAATTTGAACGGGAAAATCATAGGGATTACAGTCTCCCCTACTTTAGGGAATTTCGTCTCGAAATTTTATTTAATCGAACTATTTTCATGAGCATTTAGTGTTTCTTAGTTTCCTTTTAAATTTGTTTTGTTTTCTTGTAAACTTGCTTATTAATTTTAACGTATTACAATTGTAATTTTTTTTATTTATGAAGCAGTCTCTAGATACTTTAAATATTATCTTTCGTTTTAGAATTTGGAAATAGAATGAACTTCAATCAGAATTTACATGATTAACCTGCTTGTTTTTAGAATTCAGATACAATTAGTTTACTAGCTAAGAGGATTTGGAATTAAGGATAGCTTACTTAACTCAAGGTAAGCATAATGACCAATCTCTTTGATTTAACCTGGTGTAAGAATACACACCAGGTATTGATACATGAATAACAGTTGGTAGGACTCATGTGCTTGACTGAAACACGATTTGTTTGGCTAAGACATGGTTTGCTTGACTTTGTATAATAAGTTGACTAATCTAGCTCTTGATCAAGCTTTTGATGCTACTATCAACATAAAACTGATGCTTATATATAGGGTATACCGCAGCCAACCCACCACATCAATAATACTTTGATAGCATACCAAACGCCTACCAAGACTACCCTAAACTCTAAATATGTATAACTAAGTGTTGAAAATTTGATTGTAGAATGAATCACTTGAATTGTAGATTGACTTGACAAATCCTATCCTTGGTCAAGCTTTCGGTACTACTATCAATGTATTAGTGGTGCTTATATATAGGGTATACCGCAGCCAACCCACCACATCACAAATACTTTGATAGCATTCCAATTACCTACCAAGACTAACATAACTTGAATATGTTTGAATAGATGCTTGAATACTTGACTTTACTTTAAGAATCGTATAAGTATAAATATAAAGATCCTAACAATTACAATCTTGTAATTCTTATTATTTAATTTGTTTTCAAGAATTTGAACCAGTAGTGAAGTTTATACATTCTGAGATAAAAAACAATCAAATCAGAATTGAACAGGACCTGTTCAATTTACCAGAAATAATGTTTTGTGATAGGAATTTCCAGGTCAGCACTTCTTTATTTTAAATAATAATATGTGTTATTATTTCATACGTGGCACTAAAATAATTGTATTTAGGGTGACACGTGACACAACAACTAGAATACATCGATAATTCGAGAAATTGTCGCTCAACACTCGCACGTGTCTTGAATAACGAACGTTGGTGAACGGATCAAATCACAGTACACTTTCACTGCACTTAGGTTCTAGGGAATCTAAGATATGGGGAACAATGACTAAATGTTGAGAAACGGTGATTGTAATCGAAAAATACGCGAAAATCGGTTCAAAACAAGAAAATTTGGCTTATTTGGCTTCTCTGGGACCCATCGCGGTACGCGATGGCCCAACAAGAGGAATTATAGCGGTACGCGACAGGCATCGTGGGGGTTTGGCTCCCGAAATCCGTCGCGGTACGCGAAGATTCTTTTAACCCTCCACCGCGGTACGCGACAGGTGCCAGTCGACAAATCTTTATAAAATCAAGACCACCATGCCTATTAACTCCACCCTTCATTATTTCTCCGGTTCTACACACCAACTCTCGACTATTCCTCTCTGACCCAGCTGATTTGACCCTTGGGAAGCCATGGGAGACCTCCATTGAAGCTCCAAGCTTGAAGGTTTGAAGGTTGAGAGCTTGAAGACCCATTGGAGCTCAAAACCACCATCACAACCACCTCATTCCCGAAAGAACCTACTGTCCAGGGAGCTTAGAGGCGGTTCTTGTCGTCATCTTGGCATTCTTGAAGCATTAGAAGGTAGTTGTATACCCAAAACACACTTCCTTTACCTTTACACTCACATGCATGACTTTAAACACACATGCAAGCACCATTGATGCACATGCACGAATTTTAGTTCTGGGTTTGATGATGTTTACATGATATTTGATGATCTATGATGATTAGATGATGTATCTTTACATTCCATGATGATGTTGTTATGATAGGATGGTTATAGTAGCTAAAATGATGGTATTAGCAACATGCATGAATGATCTAGGTGATTATACACGTTTGTGGATATTGAAATGTTGTTACGAGTGTTAATGATGATGATATGTAAGGTTAGAATGATTAATTATGTCAAGATTTGATCATTTGGTGATTATTACTAATTTTAGTAACTTTAATGTTACAAAATGTGTGTTCTTGATGAAATAACCACATTGGTATGTTTAGATTCATAAGTTATGTTTAAAAATAATATTTAGTAGTTAGATGGTGATTATTTGGTGCATAGGAATGTTTAGACTTGTCAAAAGGATGATTTTCATGAATGTTACTATAAATAGTAACTTTTTATCACAAGTTTACATATGGAAGATATGTATGATAATGTCTTGAGTCAAACATGCTTATTTTAGTAACTTTCTAATTATGGAAACTTTTACGCGCAAACTCTGCTAAACCGGCTACGTGTGACTATGTGCTATGTGATAACATGCTCATTTAGGATAATTATGCAAGTTAGAATAATCGGAATGTGATTTTCTTTGCATGACTTGCCTAACGTGGAAACTTTCCCTAAGATAGGAACTTACTCTAAATAGTAAGATTCCTCAAGGGAATGATTTTTGGTATCCGTACACTCTACACGACACTAAACCGCACGTTACATGAACACTTGATCCAAAACCGTCACCAACGGGTCGTTAGGTCAAACACGGTCTTGACCCACTTAACAACTTGGTGTTGTTAAATACGAACATGGTCCTGTGAGGCCCACATGTATGTAAACACGAACTTACAACACCTATGTGATATAGGTAAACATTAGTCGGCGAGCTACACGATTCCTGTACGGTATCTCTACTCAAACTCATGTGAGTTTTACAGCCCCAATTTTACTCTCATACTGTTTTACTAAACTTTGGGGTGAGAATACTATGCAACTGTTTTAGATATAGTACTGGTATGTTGTGAAAACCATTTTCGAGTGTAACTATTATCGCTTAAAGTCCTCACTTATCCTTACCGTTAATTGTATCACAAACGAGTCGTAATTACGTAGTACTACTGGGTTTGACTAACCCCACTCGGCACCAATGTTGACTGGAGGTCATAACGAGTGTAATTTCGATGGGAATGCGGGTTCAGCGATGACCTGCGGAGGCAAACGAGAACAGTCTAGTTTCGGTAAGATGAACTGACACACTCCACGGATCGTAGTATCCAACAACAAAACTTAACATACCCAGTATATATCTGTTTATTTTTTTTCAGTCTGTCTAAACCTGTGAACTCACCAACTTTTTAGTTCACACTTTTCGCATGTATTCTCAGGTAACTAATGGAGCACACGCTAGGACGCACTCAAGGAAGCCTTAAGAAGTATGACTGGCATATAGACTCGTGTCCTAGGCTGTTGTGTGCATTTGTTTTGTTTTAAAACACTTTGAACTATGTAGCGTCTGATACAATTGCGTTCCGCTGCAAACTTTGTTTATTTATGATATGAAAACATTTCCGCTGCTTTATTTTGAAAACAAGTTTGTTTTACAAATCTGTGTGATTGTGCAACTCATATAGAGTCATTCTATATGACCATGAGCTGCGATCCTGGCCACGTCACACCCACGTGGACTGACACCACGAGTGGGAATTTGGGGGTGTGACAGTTTTGCACTAAAGAATAAAGTAAAATGCTCATATAGAGTATGTAATCCAAACGACATATCTGTGTGATTTGCAACAAAAACATGTTTAAGTAAACTCAGATCCAATGAATCTGGGAGGCCGCAACCATTTGCTGTTTTCTAGTTATTAGGCCACACGGAGTGGGCGATCGGGGAAAGAGTGGGGTGGGGAGGCTTTCACCGGTTCGGGGAAGCACGGGAACACCGGCCCCCCGGAAATGGGGTGGGGTAAACCGGGAAGCGTTCACCGAATGAAGCCGAGACCGGGGAAGGGGAAAAGTATCCGTTGGAGTCGACCGTTGGGGGCTAGACCGTTGGGTTTCAAAAAAAAAAATTCCAATTTTTTTCCTATTTAAACAACTCTAAAACAAACACAAATCTCACACTTTTCTCTCATCTTCTACAATCTATACATTAAATTTATAAAATTTTCAAGTAAAATGGAAGGAGGTTCATGAATCTCTCGTCTTCTACAATCTATACACTAAATTTAGGTTGTATTCTCCATTTTTTTCGGTCGTATTATTTTTTTTATTTTAAATTTCATGAATCTTTTTTTATTTTATTATTATTATTATTTATTGTTAAAATAATTAATTAAAAATAAGATTTGAAAATGGGGAAAAGTGGGAAAAAGTGGGACGATACCGTGCAAAATGGGGAAAAGTAGTGAAAAGTGGTGAAAAGTGGGGGAAGCTGATGTGGCAATGGGAAAAAGTGGGGAAAAGTGGGATGACTCATTGTGGCCTTAGGCCACTAGGAGTCGTACCAGTTTTCCCCATTGCTACATCAACGCCACATCAGCTTTCCCCACTTTTCCCCACTTTTCTCCATTTTGCATGGTGTCGTCCCACATTTCCCCACATTTTTTAATGATTTATTTTAATTAAAATAAAATAGATTCATTAAAAATAAAATATAAAATTACATTAAAATTTAAAAAGATATTACATTAAATTAAAAAAAACCACAACGATTCTAAAAAATAAGCAACAACGATTAAAGACATTTAAAATACTAGTTATTCGGGTTATTGGCGTGATATTGTTGCGATAAATGCTCCAAATGCTCGATAAGGTCGGCTCGAAGGTTGTCGTGCGTTGTTCTTAATCGCAGCTGATAAATAATGTCTTCTTTGGGCTGTTCATTGCTAGGAGGGTCCTCTATGTCTTATGGTGATATTGCTTCCTCGGTCCATTTTAAAATCATATTGTGTAGAATGATACAAGCATACATAATTTTTCGTAAACTTCGTGGATGCATTTGTTTTGCGGGATGATGCAATATATTCCACTTTCCCTACAAAACACCCAACGCTCTTTCAACATCCTTTCGTGCTGCTTCTTGTGCTCTCTTGAATTGACGACGTTTTAAATCATTCTCGGGAGGATGCTGCAACGATTTCACTATAGTTGCCCAACTAGGATAAATGTAACATCACTGTATTTCCGGTTTTCCGTACATCCGTACGATTGTACTGTTACGACCTGAGATTTTGTAATTATTAATATTGACACATTATTTGATGATTATCACTGTTACTGGTATACATGTTTAGAACATATTATACGTGTAAACCATGGGAAGTTTAGTTGTAACTCAACTAAACAGAACCAGAGAGTTTATCGCAGTTATATTGTTGATGATTATGGATTGATTTAGAAATGGAAAGGGGATTTAAGTTGGTTGTTGTTTGTTTACTAAACATAGTCAAGGACACATGGTCATGGTTTATCGAAATAGCGGTGGGACGGTGGCTAGGGCAGTTGCGACTGACCCTTACATATGCCCTATACATATGCATATTTCGGTCTATCATGGATGTGTCAGTGACTTGGGTTTAGTGGGTTTTGGTTTGGGAAGATAATATTAAAGTTAATAAAATAATGGAAGTGTAACTGGAATTAATTACGCGATGGTGAGGTTACGATTACAATTTAAACGTGAATATAAATTCAGAAATATTAACTTAATAAAAGTATTCGCGTGGATGACGATTCACACGAATATAATTATTGAGAATAATATTCTGAAATAATATTCCTTAAAAATTAAATCAAATCGAAATACGATACGAGCGTTGGATTTGCAAAGGTAACGGTCTTTACGAATACGTACGCGAGTAACGCGTTTCGACGAGATAACTAAATAATATCTAACGATATTAAATTAATAAATGAAAACTTAAGACGTTTATTAGGAATCATGACCTTAAATGAAAACGCACAAATTAATTTATTTAAATAATTAATTTTATGAGATTAAACGGAGTTATTGTATTTAAACGATTTCATTTAAATTCATTTTATTTAGAAACGAAATATGATTATCTAAACACTTCCACGTTTTAATTATATTCACGAGAAAACCGAGCTTATTTTACATATTTATCGCGATAAAGACGAGATCGAGCACGTGGGGATAACACGCGTTGTAAGAAAGAAATTTTCTTTCTTTCTTCTTCATTTCCAACACCTCATTTCTCTCTCTAGTTCAAGAATTCGTCACCCATATTCTACCCAACTTCTCTCTAAGATTACGCACTCGTTTCTTGACGGATTAGTGTGATTCTTGGCCCTAAACGACCACAAGATTGAGGAGAACAAGGAAGTACAGGAACATCTCACATTTCATCGACAAATCGAGGTAGATATACTAATTCTTTTCGGTTTATGTTAGAAACATGATTAGAACATAGAAACTAACCTTCAATCGATTTCCTTAGAGATTTGTTGTATTAGTTGGGTTGTTAGAGGTTTATGGGAATCACGAACACACTAGGAACGACCAAGAGCATGGAGATGACAAAGTTGAGAAGCTGGTTCATGACCCAGCTAGGGCCGAACCCTGCAACAACTTCGGCCGAACCATTGGCAGCCCATGGCTGAACCTGTAACCACTCACGAACCTCTACTGATTTGGCTCACGAACCTTTATGGGCGGGAACCAATAGGGGCCGAACCCTGGACCGAACGAACCTGTGGATGATGACATAGCCGAACCTTGGTTCATGCAGCCGAAACCATGGTCATGCGAACCTTCATCCACTAGGGCCGAACCTTTTATTTTTCACTTGGCCGAAACTTCAATATGTTGGGCCAAACATGAGAGAAACTTTACAATAGGTTCGCTGGAAATTAAGAGAATAGAAACTTAAACATTCCTAATGAAGGGTTAAGGATGAGCTATGAATAATATAATGAATTGAGCGTATACATGCATGAGGATTATAGTCACCACCTTTTCTTAATGAAATAAACTATGAAATTTTGTATAATGAGAAATAATTATGAAAATAATGTAAACATAGATTTTTCTAAATCTTGGACTTGATTTTTATTCATATATAAATTAGATTAGGGTGACCGATAAAAATTGATCATGCATGTATGTGTTAATGGGAACACGATTACGATTATCATCTTGGGATACATATCTATTAAAGAAATCACACATAAGATAACACAATTGGTTACCATTGCTAACTAATTGAACTCACAAGTTAAACCATATGTTAATAATGACTAATTATTGGATGTTTAACATCTCAATTTAAATTTGGCAAAATAAACTAAGTTAGCAAGATGCTATTGAGTTTAAGAAAACCCAAATAATCACTAAACTGAAATGAGTCGTATATACTTATGAACACGATCATACGATAATTACAGATTGTTGAATTGCTTTGATCTTTCCTACGCGAGCGCGCATTCTACTAAAGTACATAAACTAAGGACTCAGGTGAGTTCTCATAACCTCCGTTTCTTTAAACTGTTTTGTTTTAAAACTCGGAGGTGAAGCATGTATACCAAATTCAAATATTATTTTGATAACACGAGGCTAATACCTGTTTATCAATATGATATCCACACTATTGAATTATCATTATTTATGGATTATCACTTATATTTATATATTCGTGTAACATTGTCATTGACCTAGGTTAATAACAAAGATTACATGTATTGTCACTTGGATTATCACAACTCCGAGAAACATTGCTTTTGACCTTGGTTAATTGCTTTGGTTTCATGTATTGCCACGTGGATAGCTTCCACTCCATGGATCATGT
The DNA here is from genome assembly GCA_009363875.1 of Mikania micrantha. Taxonomy (NCBI): domain Eukaryota; kingdom Viridiplantae; phylum Streptophyta; class Magnoliopsida; order Asterales; family Asteraceae; genus Mikania; species Mikania micrantha. The sequence goes on along the minus strand of CM018693.1, from coordinate 107,916,661 downwards.
TTTTAACTTATATTAATTACATAATGACCATGTATAGTCACAGACATTATTTGAGAATATTGATGTTGAGATTGGTTGATTGGTTTTGTAGTTTGATTATCTATGATTGACTTTGATTATCTATGATTGACTATGATTATCTATGATTGACTATGACTGATTGGATATGTAATTATGTGTTTGTGTATGTGTTTGATTGTTGAGTTTGGAGATTTGTTGGATTATCTCATACAGGTATTCTTGTGGATTTTCTCAGAAAATCATAAGCAAATATACTCATTTTAGCTAAACCTTTTCTAAAACCATTTTAAACTTAAACTTTAAAATTCATTTTTATAAAACCTTTTAAGTATAAAAACTTATGATTACTCACCAACTACCTCGTAGTTGACACTTGATTTCTTACATGTTTCAGGTGATGAAGCTAAGTAGGATGAGAAGGATGGTCTCTCATATTTTGGACATCATCATATAGGATCTTGGACTTAGCTAATTAACTAAAATTCTGGCGAATTAGAGTTTAGTTAGTTTAGCTAATTCTTTTGTGTACTTGATGTATTTAATTCATGATGAACATGGTTTTTGTGTAATTATTTTTGGTTGATTGAATGATATATGATGATTTGATTTAGATGCCCACGAGCTTTTGAACAATCTACACATCCCTCGTGGCATCCCAAAGTTTCCGCCATTGGTCGGGGTGTTACAGATTGGTATGAGAGCCTGGGTTATAGGGAATTAGGTTACTAGAAATTGTTGACCTAGTCTATAACCGTAGGATACCCTAGTATGAATTAATTTATACACTAGTTAGTATATTCAGGATTTCATGCTTATGCGTTTATTACATGTTACCTGAACTCCTGTTATACATCTGATATGCATATACTGCTTATTAATTTAATGATTCGATAAGGACATGCACGTGGTGTATCATAAATGTGGTGGGACGTTGGCTAGGGCAGTTGTGACTGACCCTTACATAAGCCCTATATATATACCATTTACGGTACATTAGGTGGATGTCAGTATTGAAGAATGTGGGAATTAACCGTTTGGGAAATTATCTGTTTAGGAAATTAACTGCTTAGGAATTATCTGCTTTAGGGAACTATTTGTCTGATTTATAAACTCCGGACAAGGACACACTCATGGTATACTACAAAGGTGGTGGGACGGTGGCTAGGGCAGTTGCGACTGACCCTTACATATGCCCTATACATATACCATTTGTAGTATATTGGGAGTCTGTCAATGTCAGGAACTTAGGATATTATTGGGGATTTCTTTAAGGTTATGGTTGATGGATGTTGATGATATGTTTGTTGGAGTGGTTTGGATTGACTCATGGATGATCACACTTGATAAACACTTATAAATTCACTTATGAAACACACAGATTGCACGTAGGGTGCATAGGATCAACGAACGATAGGAATGATTAGTGATGGAATATGGACTTGGGTGATGATATAGACACTTGGTGATAATATAAACGCATAGTGAGGATACTAACACTTAGTGATGGTATGGACACTTAATGAGAATAAACTATAGGGAGGATATGAACACTTAGTGACAATAAGAGCACTCAGTGATGATATGGACCCTTATTGATGATTATGGACATTGAGATTTGGTATGGAATTTAGTGAACTTAGACATTAGGGGAACTTTAATGTCAGGTGAACTTAGACATTAGGTGAACTTAGAAATAGGCGAACCTACATGTCAGGTGAACTTAGACATTAGGCGAACCTAATTGTCCAAGGGAACTAGAGACCACTTCACTCAAAATCATCCTATCTTGGGTAAGGTTTGTGAAGTGAGACTATGGTAAGATACATGATACACTCTAAATGCTAACAAGGGCATAATCGTGGTGCAATGAAACGGTGGTGGGACGGTGTAGGGGAGATTGCGATCTACCTCTGCATATGCCCTATATATAAGCTTGTTGCATTGCATCGGGAGGTTGTCAGTGTTGGTATAGGGTGGGGAATGTATAGCACTTAGGAATAGTTAGTTAATATTAGTTATGACCAACTAGGACACTTAGTATAGTTCTAGGAAATTTAAAAAATTTTATGAGTTTAATGACAGATAGGAGAGAAATATAGTTCCTATATGTAATCTTAACTGTCTAAATGAACTCATTTGACCATTGTTTGTATGACTTACGTTGTAAACGGTAGTAACATGTTTCTAATTTCTCAGAAACATGCCGCCGCGCCGTCAACCGAAGATGACTCAAACAATGGGGATGCTAACAACAGTAATGCCAAATCCGGCATACAAGAGTTAGCAACACTTATTCTGGATTGGTGAACCAATTGACTCAGGCCAATCAGAACATCAATCAAAACAGAGGAGGTGCAAATCCGCCAACTTGGACATTCAAGCATTTCAACTCCTGTAATCCTCTGAAGTTCACGGGTGCTGAATCAGCCACTGGTCTACTGGAGTGGTTCGAGAGTATGGAGAACACTTTCATCAATAGCGATTGCCCCAAGAACCTGAAAGTTCGTTATGCCACAAGTGTTTTCCAAAAGAGAGCACTAACATGGTAGAATGGGGAAAAACGAACTAGGGGAGTTGATGATGCCCTTGCACTAACATGGGCAGAGGTCAAAAAGCTGATGCCACTAAATTCTATCCTCGCAGCGAAATGAGGAAGCTCGAGACTGAGTTTTGGGAGCTCAAGCAGGAAAGCGGGGAAAAAGTCATATACAATACTCGTTTCCACGAGTATAGTCTACTGGTGCCTCATCTAATGACAACGCTAGAGAGAGCAATTGAGAAGTACATAGGCGGTCTGCCTATGCAGATTCAGGACACAGTCTATGGTAGCAACCCTACCACACTGGAGGCTGCGATCCGTTTATCTGCAACCCTAACTGACAATCATGTAAGGGCTGGAACACTCACAAGGAAAGGATCTAAGAAGACTGACACCAAAACAGCTGCAAAAGAGACTTCAACTGAAGTCAAAACTGAACAGGGTAGCTCCTCAAGAAGCAACAACAAGAAAAGGAAGACTAGAAATTTTGTGGTTACTACTCCTGCTGCTAAGTCTACGCAGCAATCATCAAACAACACCACTGCCAGGAATTATGTTGGGGCCACTCCCCAATGTAATACCTGCCGATATCATCACGCACCTAACTTGCCATGTCGCGTCTGCAACAACTGCAGCAATTATGGTCATTATGCAAATGTTTGTAGGAGCGCACCGCAAGCTCAAAGGATGCAACATACACCGTTTGCACTGCCTGCTCCACATGCACAACCAATCCCAGCTGTACCTATTCACCAGGTACCTCAAGCACAAGCAAGAGCTTGTTATGAGTGTAGTGAAGTGGGTCACTTCAGAAATCAATGTCCAAAGCTGACCGGAAATAATCAACGGGTGGCTCGGGGTAGAGCATTTCAACTGAATGCTCCAGCTTCTCAAGCCAACCAGGATGTGGTCAACGGTACATTTCTGATCAACAACTCTTATGCATCTGTCTTATTTGATTCTGGTGCTGATAGGAGTTTCGTTTCATATGATTTTGAATGCTTGCTTGGTAGAACACGTACATATTTAGATAAACCGTTTAATGTGGAGGTGGCTGACGGAAACACTATTGATATTGACACTGTTATTATCGGTTGTGAACTTAAATGATCACGTTTTTCCGATTGATCTTATACCTATGCATCTTGGTAGCTTTGATGTTATCATAGGCATGTATTGGTTAGCCACCCACAAAGCGGAGATAGTTTGCCATGAGAAATACATACGTATCCCATTACCTTCGGGTGAAACTTTAAGAGTCTTTGGAGAAACTTCTAGTAAAGGTCTTAAGCTTATGTCATGCACTAAAGCACACAAATACCTTAGGAAGAAATGTATAGCATTTTTAGCTCATATTGTGGAGAAAAAGGATAAAGGAAAGAGAGTTGAAGATGTTCCAGTGATCAGAGATTTTCCAGAAGTATTTCCTGATGATTTGCCGGGTCTTCCACCAGAACGTCAAGTAGAGTTTCGAATTGACTTAGTACCTGGTGCAAATCCAGTTGCCAAAGCTCCTTACAGACTTGCGCCTTCAGAGTTGCAAGAATTGGCGAGCCAGTTGCAAGAACTGACTGATAAGGGATTTATTCGCCCGAGCCATTCACCATGGGGTGCACCGGTCTTGTTTGTTAAGAAGAAATATGGGTCATTCCGAATGTGCATTGACTACTACGAATTAAACAAGCTCACAATTAAGAATCGATATCCGCTGCCGCGTATCGATGATCTCTTCGATCAGCTTCAAGGCTCGGCATGGTTTTCCAAGATTGATCTTAGGTCTGGGTATCATCAGCTTCGCGTACATGAAGATGATATTCCCAAGACAGCTTTCAGAAAAAGATATGGCCATTATGAATTTATGGTAATGCCTTTCGGCCTTACCAATGCACCGGCGGTTTTCATGGACCTCATGAACCGTGTTTGCCGGCCATACTTGGATAAGTTTGTGATTGTATTCATAGATGATATTTTGATATACTCGAAGACTAAGGAAGAGCACGAGAAACACCTTAAGTTGGTTTTGGAGATCCTAAGAAAAGAGAAACTGTATGCCAAATTCTCTAAATGTGAATTTTGGCTTAAGGAAGTTCAATTCTTGGGGCACATAGTCAATGAATATGGTGTTCACGTGGATCCAGCAAAGATTGATGCGGTGAAGAACTGGAGTACACCGAAAACACCGACGGAGATTCGATCGTTTCTCGGACTTGCCGGTTACTATCGGCGGTTCATCTCGAATTTCTCCAGGATTGCTGTCCCGCTCACTTCTTTGATACAAAAGAATAAGCCATACGAGTGGGGACCAAAGCAAGAAGAGGCATTCCAGACTTTGAAGCAGAAACTCTGTGATGCTCCTGTCTTGACACTGCCTGATGGAAATGATGATTTTGTAGTCTATTGTGATGCATCCAACCTAGGTCTCGGATGTGTTCTCATGCAATGGGGAAAGGTTGTGGCTTATGCATCAAGACAATTGAAAATTCACGAGAAGAACTACACTACACATGACTTAGAACTTGGTGCAGTCGTGTTTTCCTTGAAGATATGGATACATTATCTTTATGGCATGAAGTGTGTAGTCTTTACTGATCATAAAAGTTTGCAACATATTCTCAATCAAAAGGAACTTAATATGAGACAATGGAGATGGGTTGAACTGTTGAATGATTATGACTGTGAAATTCGCTACCATCCTGGTAAAGCGAATGTTGTAGCAGATGCGCTTAGTCGTAAAAGCCAAGTTCAGATCCATAGTGTCCGAGTACACTCTAGTCTCCGTAATGATGTTCTCATGGCCCAACAACACTCATTAGCTCAAGATGACTTGAAAAAGGAGATGTCGTGCGGGGCTGAAATCTTATTGGAAACTAAAGATGATGGATTAATGTATTATTTGAATCGGTTGTGGATACTGAACAGAGGTGATCTTAGGATGGTGATTATGGATGAAGCTCATAAGTCTCGTTATTCAATCCATCCGGGTCCTGATAAGATGTATCAAGACCTTAGGGACTTGTACTGGTGGCCTGGAATGAAGAAGGATATTGCTGAGTATGTGTCTAAGTGCCTTAACTATGCCAAAGTCAAGGCAGAACACCAGCGACCTTCAGGATTGTTATTACAACCAGAAATACCGATGTGGAAATGGGAGAATATCTCTATGGATTTTATTACTAAACTCCCACGAACCGCAAATGGCAAGGATAGTATTTGGGTGATAGTTGATAGATTAACCAAGTCGGCTCATTTCTTACCGATACGCGAAACGTACCCTGTGCGAAAGTTAGCTCGTATCTACATTGATGAGATCGTTAGCCGACACGGTATTCCGTTAAGCATAATATCGGATCATGATGCTCGTTTCACGGCACGATTTTGGGAATCACTTCATGAAGCCTTTGGAACAAGATTGGATCTTAGCACTGCTTATCATCCTCAAACGGATGGTCAAACTTTGGACCGAGGTAGGCGAATCGCAGATCACTGGTCCCGACATTATTCAGGAAATGACTGACAAGATCCGCCAGATCCGCGACAATCTGTTCGCTGCACGCAGTCGACGGAATAGTTATGCGGATAAACGACAAAAACCTTTAGAGTTTGAAGTGGGAGATATGGTATTGCTTAAAGTGTCTCCTTGGAAAGGCGTTGTGTGATTCGGGAAGAAAGGTAAACTTGCTCCACGATATGTTGGCCCTTTTAAGATCCTTGAACGGATCGGGAAGGTTGCCTACAAGTTGGAACTTCCTCCCGAACTTAGTAACGTGCACCCGACATTTCACGTGTCCAATCTAAGAAAGTGCTTAGCTGATCAGGATCTTCAGGTACCACTCGATGACATTCGCGTCGATGATACCATGCATTTTGTTGAAAAACCGGTGGAGATAATGGATCGTGAGGTTAAAAAGCTCAAATGCAGTAGAATTCCAATTGTCAAAGTACGTTGGGAATCGAAGCGGGGTCCAGAATTCACCTGGGAGCGGGAAGATCAGATGAAGCTTAAGTATCCACATTTATTTACTACGGTCACTCCAAGTTGAATTTCGGGACGAAATTCCGTTAACTAGGAGAGACTGTAACATCACTGTATTTCCGGTTGTCCGTACATCCGTACGATTGTACTGTTACGACCTGAGATTTTGTAATTATTAATATTGACACATTATTTGATGATTATCACTGTTACTGGTATACATCTTTAGAACATATTATACGCGTAAACCATGGGAAGTTTAGTTGTAACTCAACTAAACAGAACCAGAGAGTTTATTGCAGTTATATTGTTGATGATTATGGATTGATTTGGAAATGGAAAGGGGATTTAAGTTGGTTGTTGTTTGATTACTAAACATAGTCCAGGACACATGGTCATGGTTTATCGAAATAGCGGTGGGACGGTGGCTAGGGCAGTTGCGACTGACCCTTACAAATGCCCTATACATAAGCATATTTCGGTCTATCATGGATGTGTCAGTGACTTGGGTTTAGTGGGTTTTGGTTTGGGAAGATAATATTAAAGTAAATAAAATAATGGAAGTGTAACTGGAATTAATTACGCGATGATGAGGTTACGATCACAATTTAAACGCGAATATAAATTCAGAAATATTAACTTAATAAAAGTATTCGCGTGGATGACGATTCACACGAATATAATTATTGAGAATTATATTCTGAAATAATATTCCTTAAAAATTAAATCAAATCGAAATACGATACGAGCGTTGGATTCGCAAAGGTGACGATCTTTACGAATACGTACGCGAGTAACGCGTTTCGACGAGATAACTAAATAATATCTAACGATATTAAATTAATAAATGAAAACTTAAGACGTTTATTAGGAATCACGAACTTAAATGAAAACGCACAAATTAATTTATTTAAATAATTAATTTTATGAGATTAAACGGAGTTATTGTATTTAAACGATTTCATTTAAATTCATTTTATTTAAAAACGAAATATGATTATCTAAGTTGAGAAGCTGGTTCTTGACCCAGCTAGGGCCGAACCCTGCAACAACTTCGGCCGAACCATTGGCAGCCCATGGCCGAACCTGTAACCACTCACGAACCTCTTCTGATTTGGCTCACGAACCTTTATGGGCGGGAACCAATAGGGGCTGAACCCTGGACCAAACGAACCTGTGGATGATGACATAGCCGAACCTTGGTTCATGCAGCCGAACCATGGTCATGCGAACCTTCATCCACTAGGGCCGAACCTTTTATTTTTCACTTGGCCGAACCTTCAATATGTTGGGCCGAACATGAGAGAAACTTTACAATAGGTTCGCTGGAAATTAAGAGAATAGAAACTTAAACATTCCTAATGAAAGGTTAAGGATGAGCTATGAATAAAATAATGAATTGAGTGTATACATGCATGAGGATTATAGTCACCACCTTTTCTTAATAAAATAAACTATGAAATTTTGTATAATGAGAAATAATTATGAAAATAATGTAAACATAGATTTTTTTAAATCTTGGACTTGATTTTTATTCATATATAAATTAGATTAAGGTGACCGATAAAAATTGATCATGCATGTATGTGTTAATGGGAACATGATTACGATTATAATCTTGGGATACATATCTATCAAAGAAATCACACATAAGATAACACAATTGGTTACCATTGCTAACTAATTTAACTCACAAGTTAAACCATATGTTAATAATGGCTAATTATTGGATGTTTAACATCTCAATTTAAATTAGTCAAAATAAACTAAGTTAGCAAGATGCTATTGAGTTTAAGAAAACCCAAATAATCACAAAACTGAAATGAGTCGTATATACTTATCAACACGATCATACGATAATTACAGATTGTTGAATTGCTTTGATCTTTCCTACGCGAGCGCGCATTCTACTAAAGTACATAAACTAAGGACTCAGGTGAGTTCTCATAACCTCCCTTTCTTTAAACTGTTTTGTTTTAAAACTCGGAGGTGAAGCATGTATACCAAATTCAAATATTATTTTGATAACACGAGGCTAATACTTGTTTATCAATATGATATCTACACTATTGAATTATCATTATTTATGGATTATCACTTATATTTATATATTCGTGAAACATTGTCATTGACCTCGGTTAATAACAAAGACTACATGTATTGTCACTTGGATTATCACAACTCCGAGAAACATTGCTTTTGACCTTGGTTAATTGCTTTGGTTTCGTGTATTGCCACGTGGATAGCTTCCACTCCATGGATCATGTTTTTAACTTATGTTAATTACATAATGACCATGTATAGTCACATACATTATTTGAGAATATTGATGTTGAGATTGGTTGATTGGTTTTGTGGTTTGATTATCTATGATTGACTTTGATTATCTATGATTGACTATGATTATCTATGATTGACTATGACTGATTGGATATGTAATTATGTGTTTGTGTATGTGTTTGATTGTTGAGTTTGGAGATTTGTTGGATTATCTCATACAGGTATTCTTGTGGATTTTCTCAAAAAATCATAAGCAACTATACTCATTTTAGCTAAACCTTTTCTAAAACCATTTTAAACTTAAACTTTAAAATTCATTTTTATAAAACCTTTTAAGTATAAAAACTTATGATTACTCACCAACTACCTCGTAGTTGACACTTGATTTCTTACATGTTTCAGGTGATGAAGCTAAGTAGGATGAGAAGGATGGTCTCTCATATTTTGGACATCATCATATAGGATCTTGGACTTAGCTAATTAACTAAAATTCTGGCGAATTAGAGTTTAGTTAGTTTAGCTAATTCTTTTGTGTACTTGATGTATTTAATTCATGATGAACATGGTTTTTGTGTAATTATTTTGGTTGATTGAATGATATATGATGATTTGATTTAGATGCCCACGAGCTTTTGAACAATCTACACATCCCTCGTGGCATCCCGACGTTTCCACCATCGGTCGGGGTGTTACAATAAATCCCATCACCAAGATGAAATCCAAGCTTGTATTCGACGCCGTTAACCATAAACGGGCACTTTGGGGCTGATCCATCAAGTATGTTGCTGAAAACATACGAACGATCAAAAAACGTGAGGTCATTGTTGGAGCCGGGAGGTCCAAAGAAAGCATGCCAAAACCAAGTGTCTAGTGATGCCACCGCTTCAAGCATCACCGTCGGAACCTTGTGATTACACTGTGTGTATTGTCCGTGCCATTCAATCGGACAATTCTTCGAAACCCAATGCGTACAGTCTATACTTCCTAACATCCCCGGGAATTTGTGTCTTTCAGAATGCACTTTGTATAGCAACCGAACATCATTGTAAGTGGGTCTTCGAAGAAATTCTTTTGAATACAAAAAAATAAGACCGTCACAAAATTGGTTGAGGCTTTCACGTGACGTTTTTTCAGACATTTGTAAATACTCATCAAGAGCATATGGAGCGTCACCGTAAGTTAACTGTCGTATCGCAAACGTGCACTTTTGAAGTGCAGTAAAACTTTGATGACCTCTTGCATCAAACATTGTTTGAAAGTATTGGTAATTCATTTCAATGTCGCCTACGATATGCAAAAATAAATCTCTAGGCATACGGAATCTTCTTTCATATAATTCATGGATGAATGTTGGGTTGGTTACGGTACTAAAATAATGATCAAAAGGCCTCTTGTATGATTCGGCACGATCGTCCCGACATATATACCTTTTAAAAAATATTGTAACATATATATTGTAAAAAACATAATAAAAAACAAATATACTAAAACAAATATACTAAAAAAATTGTTTATACCTTTACGAAGAGGATGCGATGGATCCAAACTCGTTTAAGCTCGTGGCCACAAAGGTTGACAAAGACTGAAAGTTTTGTTGTGTGATATTGATCTCGTCTTCTTCAGAACTTGACGATTTACTTTCAAACGGTGGAAGCTCAAACGTAAACGAATCCATTTGTTTAAACTTTATAAAATTTGATTGTAGAATGAAAGAAGAAAATGATAAAGAGTGTGAGTTTTGATGTAAAAATGGTGATATTTTATAGAGTTTGAATTTTTTTATAATCAAACGGTCAAATTTATCCTCCCCATACTCAGCCTAAATCGGTGAGGCTTCCCCACTTATCCCCGAGCCGAAACTGAGGGCACGGTGTTCCCGACCGGCGCCGGTTCGGTGCATCCTTCCCCGACTCTCTCCCGGCATCCACTCCATGTGCCCTTATTATTATAAGAGGCAATGAAGTTTTCTTTTGACCCGAACCCAACCCAAACCCGGAAGCAATTAAACACACGGATCCTTATGCACCTCCTCAAATTAAACAAAACCCCAATTATATTTAAAAGCCTAAAAACGACTGCTCACCATCTTCCTCTCATGATCATCACCTTCACTTTCTCGTTAGTTATTTCTTTAGCACCATGTTCGGTTTGTTCTGGATGTCGTCAATGGAATTTATGGTGTGACGACGATGGCTACACGAGATGAGGCAAAGAAGGGACAACAATTCAATTGTTATCGATTACAACAACAACAACATACCCAGTGAAATCACACTTTGAAGTAGGGTCTGGGGGAGAGACGAACACAAACATTACCTCTACGCAGAGGTAGAGAGGCTGCTTTTGAAGAGACCCCCGGCTCATCATTTTATTTTAGTATTAAAATCATTAGTATTATTATTAATATTATATATATATTATTTTATTTATTTATTTTATTTTATTTTATTTATTATTATTATTATTATTATTATTATTATTATTATTATTATTGTTATTATTGTTATTATTGTTATTATTATTATTATTATTATTATTATTATTTTACAGCAAATACAAAGGAGAGATATAATACAAACGGGTACACATATCCATATATAAACAAAACATGTCTAGTAATCGAGCAACAAACCAACATAGCAGACTAACCAAGATCAATAAACCAACAAACAAACAAACAAATGTATACCATTAAACCCATATAGCAAACTAAACCGACAATCAAGAGTCACATACTATCTACGACATACACCACATAAGCAAGCATAAAACACATAAAGCAAACATACCAACATGTCAAACAAACGTTCCTAAAAAACTAGGGTTTCTAACATGTATCCTAACTAACTAGTAGTCTCTAACCTTTATTCTACGTCTCCAAAAAATCCTATAACTGATCATGTCCTCCGAGAGGTGCAATGCTAGCAAATCCTTACGAATCTGCTCATCCCATGTCAACCTAGGTCGTCCCCTGTACCTCCTCCCATCCACGATTATGTTCTCTACACTTCGAACCGAGGCCAACACGTCTTTTCTCCTCACATGACCGAACCATCTCAATCTTCCTTCCCTAACTCTATCTGAGATGCACGCTACCTCCAGTCTTCCCCTGATGGTTTCATTCCTATTCGGTCAAGTTTTGTGTGGTCACACATCCATCTTAGCATCCTCATCTCTGTTGTTTCTAACTTCCTCTCTTGAGTCTTTTTGATCGGCCAACAATCACTTCCATACATACTGCTACTCTATAAAATTTACCCTTTAATTTGTCTGGGAACCTCTTGTCACATAGTATGCTTATAGCTGCTTTACGCCTGTTCCAGCCTGCCTGAACACGATGAGCCACGTCGCAATCAATATCTCCATCACTCTAAACGAAAGATCCTAGATATTTAAACTTTGTTGTCTGTGGCACCTCTTGCCCTCCTATATTCACTTGATGGTCTTGTTCTTCCTCCTCGTTGGTCCACTGAAGTTACAATGAAAATACTCTGTTTTTGACCTACTGATGCGTAGTCCCTTACTCTCTAAGGCCAATTGCCATTCTTCTAACCTCACATTTAGGTCCTTTTTTGTTTCTGCCACCAGCACAATATCATTCGCAAACAACATGCACCATGGAATGTCTTCTTGAATAGACTTTGACAGCTCATCTAAAATTACTACAAAAAGGAACGAGCTCAGTGCTGAACCTTGGTGTAGTCCCACGTCTACAGAAAAGAAGTATGTGTCGCTGACTGGAGCTCTAACACTCGTTTTGGCACTTGCATATGTATCCCTTATCATCTCTATATATATCCAGCGAATACCTCTACTCTGAAGGGTATCCCAAATTAGCTAACGTGGTACGCTGTCGTACGCCTTCTCTAGATCAATGAACACCACATGTGAATCTATTTTCTTTTCTCTATACTTCTCCATGAGCCTCCTCAAAACATGTATTGCTTCTGTGGTCTATCTCCCCGGCATGAATCCAAATTGGTTCGTAGTTACCTAAGTTTCTTTCCTCAGTCTTGTCTCGATCGCTCTTTCCCAAAGTTTCATGGCATGACTCAAAAGTTTAATTCCCCTATAGTTTTCGCAACTCTGGGCATCTCCCTTCTTATATAGGGGGACTAAGATGCAACTTCTCCACTGATCTGGCATCTTACCGGTTTTGAGTATCTTGTTGAACAACACTGTCAACCATGTAGCCCCTTCGTCTTCCAGAAACTTCCACGCTTCAATAGGAATATTGTCTGGTCCCACCGCTTTCGCCCTTCCCATCCTCTTAAGAGCTCTCTGCACCTCTTCCCGAGTTATGCGTTTACCGTAGCAGTTGTTTCTTGATTCTCCTCTGATCGTGGAGTCGTCCCTACCTTCTGTGTCCCTGTTGTTGAATAACTCAATAAAATATGTTTGCAACCTTTTCCTTATGTCATTCTCCTTCACGAGGACCCTGCCGTCCTCACTCTTTATGAATTTCACTACTCCTATGTCTTGCCTCCCTCGCTCCCTTGCTTTGGCAACTTTAAAGATGTCATGTTCTCCTTCTTTAGTTTCTAGTCGTTTATACATCTCCCTGTACGCTTTGTTTTTAGCTTCAGACACTGACTTCTTTGCATCTCGTTTCGCCTCTTGTATTTTGTCCTTAAGCTTTCCTTTTTTTCGTCCTCCGTGCATGTGACCAACTCCCTAAATTTCTCTTGTTTTGCTTGAACCTTTTGTTGCACTTCATCGTTCCACCACCACGACTCCTTCTAGCTGCCTGCGTTTCCGGTTGTCACCCCCAACGTCTCTCTTGCTACTTTTTTCACATTGTCCGCCATTGCCTCCCACATTGTGTTTGTGTCTTCGTACTGTACGCCATCTCTTCCAGCTATAACCTTGTCCCTGAATACCTGTAGGTTATCTTCTTTTAGACTGCCCCATCTGATCCTAGGTTTAAATTTTCTCCCATCCATCGGCTTCTTTCTCGTTGTAATATTTGTCACTAAAAGTTTGTGTTGCGATGTCATTGTCTCCCTCGGGAAGACTTTGCAATTCAACCACGTGTGAGGTAATCAATTTGTGTGTCTCGTCCTCCACTGCTGAACGTGATCAAGTGCGAATCCTTTTTCTTAAAGAATGTGTTTATGATTCCTAGATCATGAGCCATTGCAAAGTCCAGTAGGCTGTTGCCGCTATCATTTCTGGACCCGAAACCAAAGCCTCCATGTATCGATGAGAAACTGTCATTTTCCTTTCCAATATGACCGTTGAAGTCACCTCCAATACAGACTTTCTCGTCATTTGGTATGTTTCTCATCACTTCGTCCATACAATCCCAGAACCTTCTCTTCTCATCCTCCCCTAGCCTAACGTGTGGGGCGTAGGCGCTCACCACTGCTACCACTTCCTCGCCTAGCGCCATTCGTAGCACCATGATTCTGTCATTGTACCTTCTCACCTCGACCACCGTGTGTTGAAGTTCTCTAGCGTCTAAAAACCCCACTCCATTTTTTGCTCCATCTGCACCTCAATCAAGCTTATTCGATAGCGGCTATAGCGACCGCTATAGTGTGCTATGTGGCAAAGCGGCAATGACCCGCTATTAGGGTTTAGAGGGAAGAAAGCGTAAGTAGCGAGCGTGTGTTTTTTTTCTTTTTAAATACCTGATACGTCTGCCGAAATTACACCCTAAATAGTCGAATGGAGGAAGAGACCGGCTAGTGCGAGTAGCGAAGAAGCTTCAGCCGCCGCCGATGGGGCTAATTGTTGTCGCCTGGTTGACGACGACTGAGGAAGATGATGACCGAGGAAGAGGGACTCGAATTTGATTTTGATTTCAGCCGACAAGTGAGGAAGACGACGACTCACTGAGGAAGAGGAGCCAATTTCCGAGAGAGAATATTATCAATTGCCAATTGATAGATTGAAGTTTGAACCAGTGTGAAGGGTATAAATTATGAACTATGAACTTCATATATTAACCAGTTCAATATATGAACAGTTCATAACTTCTTTTTTTTAATTACGTTTTTTCCCTTTAAAAATTAGCAATTGATTCAGTTTTTATATTATTTGCCTTATGTTGGTGGTGTAAAACAATGAATGTTTATTTTGTTGACTATTTTGGATGACTATAAATATTTATTCAGTTTTTATATTATTTTATCGCTAAACACGAAATAGCGGTCGCTATTTACCGCTATTCGCTACGTAGAATATAGGTACCTTATCGCTATTTACCGCTATTCGCTATCAATAACTATGACCTCAGTACCACATTTTGTACCCATTGTACTCCCCTCCTCTTTTCCCCTTCCGCCTTGTCTATTGAAGGCAAGCTACTTGTACTTTGCGTCTTCGTAATACATCCACCAACTCCAACAGCTTTCCGGTCAGTGTTCCTATGTTCCACGACCCTACACGCACTAAAGTACACCCGTAAGGCACACACCACCAACACTTCGCACACAATATACCCTCAAAACAAAGTACCCATAGGTGCAATGCACACAAAGACAGATGCTCAGAAAAATGTAAGACTTGACTCTACAAAGTGTGTCAAACTGCAGCAATACAATCCAACAAGACATGGAACGATCTCACTGCGGTTTGCTCGATAATATGTTTTCCTCCTTGCGTTGCTCTTGTGTTTAACGATGCTTCCTTGTTCCACCATACCTGTAACTAAAACGTAAAAAACACGAAGGCAAGTACCAAAAATACCAAAAACTTTCCCGGTTTCTGCTCTGTTGTTTGTTTCTGCCCGGCGAGAAGGAGAGAGTGAGGGAGGGAGGTAGAGAGAGACAAAGAGAGAGAGGGAGATCAGCTAGTTCCTGCGAGAATGAGGGAGAGAGCACGCGAGGGGTGTAGAACGAGAGAGAGGGAGATATAGTGGTCGTCTGTCGTCTGGTGGTTAGGTGGCGGTCTTCTGGTGGTCTGGTGGTGGTCGTCTGGAAGCCTGCTGGTGGTTAGGGTTTCTGTTTTGCTGGTGGTTTGGTGACTGTTGGCCAGCCATGAAGAGTGGGTTCGATGGTTCGGTTTCTGGTTGAAGGTGAAATCTAAACCAAACTTAGGGTTTACATAGAACTTAGAACTTTCATTTGATTTCAGTATTGAACTAATGGGTCTATTAAGAATTTGTATCCCTCAATTTCTGTTGAAGGTTACATGAACATTTGGTCATCAAGTTGTCTGTTTGTGATTTAAAGTCCATGCTATAGTCCTTGAGTCATTCTTTATGATGCTCTTTTACCAAAATATCCTCTACGATGCTCGGAAGCATCAGACATCCTATAGAGGTATAAGTAGTGTGTCGATGCCTCGATGGTGTCTATTTATAAATAAAGGAATTTTGCCTTCTATTGGTTGACAAACACGTAAGTCTTTACATAAATCATGTATTTAATTAATTGATTGAATTTGTGGATACCTAACTAACTACTATTATATACTATGACGCAATTCAAACGACAACTGATGAAGGCTCCTATATTTTCTTAACAACACACTAAGCTATTATGTCCAATCTAGATTCAAGATTGTCACAATTATCACAACACGAGATCCCTCACAACTCTCCATTTCAATATTGATCCAATCGCATGAGGAACTCAACTATAAATAATAAGTCCAACTTAACTGCTTCATGACGTAACATACGACAAGTACATAATACACTTGAATCCATATCCTATGTATTAAATAAATTTGATTGTCTGCTAGGCAAGTTATAATCTCTAAAACCTCTTTAATAATAACTTGAACTTTCTTTTGGTAGGCAAAGACATTTACGCGTGCAACCCACATTGTTTCCTACTTACCAGTTACCACTTACAACTTCATACTACAGTGCATGCCCTCGATTCCAATTAAGACTCAATTGTGTCTCTTATGACAAGTACTTAAGAATTTAGAAAGTTAAATTTTGTAGTATGAATATTATTAAATTAATTATACTTTGTATCATTTTGTTAAAAAATTTTACAATTTATAATTATATATGTGTGTGTATATCAAGTCAACAAATGATGATCATGTCAATAAGGTAAATGGTTTTATGTTGATATTTTGATTTATGCAGATTCTGAAAGAAAATTGTTATATTATGATTTAAAGGGAGGCTTGATCAAGTTTTTTCACTTCCTTTTCTCTTGAATGCATCTCTCTTTGTTTGCTTAGTCATTTGATGCTTTACATGGTATGTTTTTCTTGAGTAAATTTCCATTCCTATAGGCCTTTCGATTCACTAGATTTTCTTTTCCATTATTCATTGTATTATTCAAAACATCTTAGGTTGTGAATAATAGTGTAGTATGTGAGAATTATATATGCTTTATTTCATTGTTAATAACCCATTTAGTAGAAAACATTCTCTTCTCATCTTTCTCACTAATTCATTTTATCTTGATAATTTACTATGATTCCAGTTTGTATTAATTTTTTTTATTCACATTGAATTGTTTATTAAACCAATGTATCACATCATATTATGAACTTTTAGTTTTATTTTTACATCATATCACTTATTCAGCTCTGTGTAATACACGGGTTCTAACCTACTATGTATTATATATATCAGTAAGATATGGGCGCACAAAAGCATCAATCTAGAACGGGAGATCAATAAATTTCATAAAAGCATACGGACGAAAATCAATCTCTATGTATACTTCACCTTCTACATCCATTGACAAATTTTCAAAAAGTCATCTATCTTCTTCATCCTGGAAGCTTCGATTTATGTCAAAAAGTAATCCATCGTCTACTGAAATCAAATCAGGAAGATGATGATTTGGCATAAACGAATCAAAGAGTGACCTAATGCATCTCTTTTACTCACTGACATTCATGGGATATCTTCTTCCTCCCTTATTTATTGTCAGAAGCGGAACCAAACTATATTATAGCTGCAAACTCAAAATCTCACAAAATTGCTTGGATTCTGATCAAGAACTCTAAAAAGTATGCAAAAATCTTATTCAACACCTGTGAATCTTGGAGATGGAGTTGTTAGAATCTTAGCAAGGTCTAGTCTTTCTTCCGTCGGATGCTTCGAGCCAAAGAAAGATTCATATGAGTTGAACCGAATGTTAACAGAATGTGGGGGTAGTATAAACCGCATTAGCAAAATGCATGCGAAGATCATCGTTGGAGGTTATGGGCAAAATGTATTTGTTGGGTCTAAGCTTATTGGTATGTATGCTGGGCTGGATCAGCTGTACATGAACGATGCACGTAAGGTGTTCGATCTTTTGCTTGAAAGAGATGTTTTCTTGTGGAACATGATGATTCAAACCTATGCACATTCAGGTTTGTCTGCAGAAGCATTGGGTGTGTATAAGGAGATGTGTGAAAAAGATGTGGTTATTGACAAGTATACTTTTACATTCGTGCTAAAGGCATGTGGTATTGTTAAAGATGAAATGCCTGGTCGTGTTATCCATGGACATGTCATGAAATGTGGTTTTTATTTCAATGTCTTTGTTGGGAATGCTCTTGTAGCTTTATATGCAAAGTGTCAGATGATGGAGGCGTGTCGACACGTGTTTGATGAGATACCTGAAAAGGATGTTGTTAGTTGGAATACTGTTATTTCTGGATGCGTTAACAATGATCGTTTTATTGAAGCTATTGAGATTTTTCATACTTTCCTACAAGACGAATCGTTTAGTGTACCAGACCATGCAACTCTTGTTAGCATTTTTCCTGTTTGTGCTCAAGTAGCAGAAATTCGACTAGGGTATTTGATTCATTGTTACACCATAAAAATAGGCTTGACAAGCTATACTATGGTGGGGAGCGGTCTTATTGCCATGTATGGAAACTCTGGCTATTTGGATTATGCACGTCAAGTGTTTGATGAAATATCTGAAAGAAACATTATGGTATGGAATGCTATGATGAGGGGCTATGGTATGCATGGGAAATCACAGGAAGCACTCAATCTTTTCTACAACTTCTTGGAGGGTGGCTTCCATCCGGACGGGGTTGTGTTTTATGCTTGCTATCAACATGTAGTCATGTTGGGTTAGTTGAAGAAGGTCGTGAAATTTTTAAACAAATGGAAGATTATGGTGTGGAGATAGGTCATGAGCATTACACTTGTATGATCGATCTATACGGAAGAGCTGGTTTGCTTATGGAAGAAGTTGAATTTATTAAATTGATGCCTATGTTACCTGGGAAGGATGTATATGGTGCTCTTCTTGGTGCTTGTAGAATGCATAATAATATTGAACTTTCTGAAGTCGTTGCAGAGAAGTTGTTTGTCTTGGATCCGAACAATGGTGGTAGATATGCAACTCTAGCTAAAATATATGGGGATGGTGGGCGATTGAAGGATGCTGCAGCGGTTAGTAAGTTGATGGTGAAGAAAAACATCAAGAAACCATTTGGGTTTAGCTCGATCAAGGTGGATAGTGTGGTTCATACATTTGGAGTAAAAGATGCAACTCACCTAAAAACAATGGAGATTTTTGACACTCTTGCAAATCTTGATGAGTTAATGATATGTAATTATAAACTTGAAACACATTGTTAGAACAGTTGGTGCTTGGAAACTAGTAGGCATGTTGAATATTAAAGTGTCACACCATCAAATTACCACCTGTGAATATGAACAAGGGGCGGAACTACAAGAGGGTCAATCCACTGACCCTCCGGCCGGCGAAACTATGTGTTACTCGGTGAGTTTGAGTGCTTGATGGAAGAAGCTTTCTTGTGTTTTGACCTCTCTAGATTGTATCCCTAGAGATGTTTTTTTGTCGGACGCCGATTGTTGTAAGCTATCAAAGAGAGCGTACCCAAAACGAATTTATGATTTTTTTTGCTTTTTTTTGTTCTTACAATCTTACAGCTATGGCTCCATTGCACAATATCATTTATCTATTCATGTATCAACTCATGGATCAACTCAGGTTCAAAATGGTTTTCAGCACTTGAGAAGTAGGAGGAAAAGGAAACCACGTCGTGCAGCTGAAGCTGGTGTGGAACGCAAATGGAACTGGTAAATCTCTAATCATATTTATCATTTTCTTTGTAGTTTAATTCAAAGATTGCTTATGATATGAATTAATTTTAATTTGAATTTCTTCTTGAAGTGAGTTTACAACAATATATTCATATCACTAGGGATATAGATGCAAGCTGACATTTACAAATAAGTAAACTATTTGTAAAATTGTATACTAAATATGTGATTTCAAATGCAGGTTCTATGATCACATGTAGCTAAAAAGGTTAAACTTCAAAGTGTTGTGCATGTAGCTAAAAAGGTTGTACATGCAGGTAACTTATACATTAAATCATATAATATATATATATATATATATAAACCTTATTTATAGCTATATATGTAAACCTTATTTACACCTCTTGCCTCACCTTGTCACCTTGGTGCCCTTCTTGCTTTTTAAAAGCAAGATTATATGCACTTTCATTTTCGTTTTTATCTTTTTGTCTGGTTGATGGTTATTCTCTCATTGATATGATCTAGACACATTGATATGACTTGGTGGATCAACGGCAGTGGAGCTTATTTCACTAAAAGTTAACCTGTTAATTGAAAATTGTCCTTATCATAAATGAGTATGTCTCTAAAAGTGTATACAATCATCTCTAAATATTTCCATAATATTCAATGATTTATTAGTGTCATTCTTTGGTGAAAAATGTACCTAGCATGTGAATTTTTATAAAATATTATGTTTCTAGGTACATGTTTATGCATGTGTACTTGCATGCATTTGTTTTGGATGAAGTATGTATCTCGTTCCTTGGTGGTTGCTGCTCGTGAAATCAGTTCTCAAGAGTGTGCCGTTCGTGGGTTTTTAAAAAAATACCAAGAGTGCCGCCCCCAAGTTTTAATTCATAATTTTGGAAAGAATTAATTTTCTCAATTTATGTTTACACCGTGATTTGCATTCCATATTCTCATTTTATTATATATTTTATATTTTATATTTTGTTTTTATTATTAATATATATATACACACACACGCACACATATCTTGTACATGAACTTGTCTAATGTTTGACAAACTTAATTAATCCTTCTCAAATGTAATTCACAGTTAACGACTTATATTAGGAACTCAAGACGGTCGCGTCTAATCCTTCTAGCAAATCTTACATAGTCGTTTTATGGTTATGATTAAAAATTATTTTTTTCTCAAACATTACTTTCATGTTGCATAATTCTTCTAATGCTGTCTAATATTTATTATAATCCATAAACCAGAACCAAAGTCCGTTAGTGCTACACTATATAATAGTTAAGTGTTTATTAAAGTGTGAATGGGATGTATAATTTTCTGAGTTGTTCTAGTCTCAGTCGTTCATAACTAACAAATCATATTTAAGAAATGTGAGCGTCGGTTGTTACCGGAATTCGCCGATTGTCACATAAAGACAAGGAACTTGACACATGTTGTCTCTTTTAGGTTTTAGAAAATGGGTGGTTACATTGTGGAGGTTATGCGAGTTCTCTAAATTCAAATTCATAACATAAGCAACAACCATTGTTTAAGGAAGTGTTGGAAATATGAAAGAATTCACACACACACACAATTATATGTAACCTTTAGGATCATTGGTCATATGATACAGAGATTAATTATTAATAATAACGTAGTTACGTGATGGGTTTATTGCATGATATGAAACAACTCTTGTTCTTTGTGTCTTGAATGTGAGTTATTAAAAAAACCGAAACACTATATAATGACTTTTTTCTATCACATATTATCTATCAAAACTAAAGGCATCTAAAGAAAAGAAAAGATCACATCAAGATTATGGATTCATTATTATCATCAAAGATTTGCATAATTACTGATATGTCTTTATGAACTATATTCATTATATGACTAAATTGATC
Organism: Mikania micrantha; assembly: GCA_009363875.1. Classification (NCBI taxonomy): domain Eukaryota; kingdom Viridiplantae; phylum Streptophyta; class Magnoliopsida; order Asterales; family Asteraceae; genus Mikania; species Mikania micrantha. The sequence goes on along the minus strand of CM018693.1, from coordinate 107,895,001 downwards.
TAATGATCATCCATGCTGGAACTGAAAATAAAATTACAAATGATTTATTTGGATAAGTGCAAAACAAATCCATTCAATTGGATAAGTTTAGAATAAATTTATGTGTCCATTCTAGGCTGACTCTGGTTATATGCTTCATGTGCAAGAGATTACTTCCACTCATGCATTTCTTACAATCCAGAAACTAGAAAGAAACCAAAAGACAATTAAGGTGGGAAATGGTAATGAGCATAATGTTTAAGCCATAGGGACTATGCAATTAATAATGAAAATTGGCCTCCGTACTAAACTTTATAATACTTTATATGCACCAAAGAAACCAAGAATTTCATGTATGTACAATTTGATCGTGATGGTTATCAATTTTTGCATGGTCACAACAAAATCACTAATACTTTAAACGCTCATGTCTGTTGTTGTGTTTATCTAGTTGGAGATATATATAAATAAGAACTAGATAATCAATTTTCAAAATCGTTATTATCATATAATTTGAATGAAAATATAAATAAAAGAAAACAAGATTTGGAGAACATCCATGTAGTGTCATCAATGCTTAGGCCACATCTCAAATGAATGAATGTTGAGACTCGTGAAGAATGGAATACTGCCGGGTCTTGATTTTGTTGATTTTGAAACATGTGTTAATAACCTTAAAGGTAAAATGGCTAATGGAAATAAAAAAGGTGTCCCTAGGAGTTCCAGTTTGTTGGAAATTGTACACATTTATCTTAATGGACTTTATCATATTGGAATAATAGGACATAAATCGATTATCACTTTCATAGAGGATCACTCATAATTTGTGTAGTTATACGTAATTATGGATAAATCGTAATCACTAGGCATACTTAAAAATTATAAGACTAAAGTCGAAAGTCAATTAAACCACAAGATAAAAGTAGTGAGATCAGATAAAACGATGAGTAATATGATAGATATATTGGTATAGGCTAATCTCTCAATCCTTTAAACAAACTTTTGTAAAGAACATGAGATTATGCATAAATTTACGATGCAGGTACTCTTTAGCAGTATGATGCTGCTTAGAGAAGAAATTGTCCTCCTATAGATTAATATGTTAGCGCACACCTCATTACCTGAATTCATGTAGACTCTTTAAAGACAATTGCTTGGATATGAAAGAGAGTTATTTCTAAATTTGCCTCTGAAACTCCTTTTGATATTTGAACAAATTGAAACCTAGCTTAGAGTAAATTAAAATATGGGGTTGTCCAACCAAAGCTAAACTTTACAGCCCTCAACAAACAAAACTTTGACATGAAAGTTGTCAATTGTCAATGTTCCAAAGGATATAGATCAATAACTTGACTTACAAGTAGTGCAACATAAAGGGGGTGTGATCTCTCTACTTACCTTCTATTACACCTTTTATATACGATGATGCACCATTACATGACACTGTACAAGAACATATTGTGTTTCATTCTTCTGTATAACCGAAAGCATGTGAAGCACACAAGAGCAAGTCCCTCATTTGCCTGTTGTACCTGGTGAGCCGAAAAATCAAGTAAAGATGTTATCATGGTCTAGAGAACCTATTTATGATGATTATATAACATACTTTAATAAAGTTGTTCTGGATACAGGAAGTGCAACAATCCAACCTATTATAATGAAATCATTAATAGTGATCAATCCTTTGAATGGAATAAAGTTATGATTGATATGTTTGATTCTATTAATACGAACAACATATGAGAATTAGTTAAATTACCTAAGAGTGTAAAAGCTTAAGGGTGAAATGGGTTTTCAAAACCAAGTTAGACTCAAATAGAAACATTGTATTCCACAAAGCTCGATTGGTTGCTAAAGTCTATATCAAAATGAGAGAATAGATTATCCGAAAACTTTCTCAACTATTTCATGAAAGGATTCTTTGAGGATCATTATGCCCTTAGTAAAATGGACATTAAAACGGTTTTTCTTAATGTTTACTTAGATGAGAATGTGTTCATAAATCTACTTGAAGGCTTAAAACCTAAAGGTTAAGTAAGATCATTAATTTTGCAAGTTAAAGAAATCCGTATGTGGGTTACAATAACTATCGCGTTATTGGCAAATAAGTTTTCCATGGTCATGAAGAAACAAAGTTTATCTAACACCAAGTGAATCAATGCACCTAACTTAAAATGAGTGAGTGATTTTTTTTCTATGTTTTTCCTTTACTTGGATGATATCCATTTAGAAAGTAATAGTTTAGAATTGCTGTATTGCGTAATTTGACATGAAAGATCTTAGAGAATCTTTTTATGTAATAAACATTGAAATACACAAAGATCTTGCCACTAAGATATTAGGACTAGGCATTGAAATACTTGGAGATTAGGACAATAATATATTAGGGCTGTCACAAAACTATAGAAGACATATTGACTGTGTTCTTACATGCTACAACATACAACATATATTCCATTAGTAGATCCAATAGTTAAAGGGATACGTTTCTGGTTCTTTCCGATGTCAAAAAACAAATGTTGAGAAAGAGCAAACAAGATTGATAACTTATGCTTCAGTAGTAGGAAACTTGATGTATTCTCAAGTTTATACTCATCCAAATATCATGTATATTATTGGAATGTTATGCGAATACAATCAAACCCTAGCCTGGTTCATTAAAAAACAACAAAGAAAATGTCATGATATCTTTAAGGGACAAAAGACTATAAATTGACATACAAAAGAAGTGATAACTTAGAAGTGACTGGTTATTCTGATCCCAACTTTGCTAAATACAATGATGATAGGAAATCAACTTCAAGCTACATCTTTATGTACTTGTAGAACCAATTTCATGAAGGAGTCAAAAGCAACATTTAATAACAACCTCAAAAATGATGGCATACATTGTATTGTATAATGCAACTTTTTATGGGATATTGTTAAGAAATCTTGTCACTGAACTCAAAATAGTAAACTCCATGTTACAACCATTAAAGTTTGAATATGATAATTTAGTTTCCTTCAATTTCTCAAACTGTAACAGTTTGAGTAAGGTTGGATTATATCTTGTTACAAAGTTCTTGTTCGCACAAGAATGAGTAGAGGAGAATAAACTCTGTATTGAATACATCAACATTCATAATATACTTGTGGATTCGATAATGAAAGGTTGTACACATGAAGTTTTTCAAGAACTTGTAGTGAAGATGGGTTTTATTATAGATCTTATATAATAAGCATATATAATTTTTGAATAATTATTATTAATTTCCTCAAATGTTTATTTTGCTTATAATAATATATATGTGCACCTGATGTTATATAGACAAATTTGTATAAGATAATATTGTATACTCAAGAGTTTTACTTTGGTGATTTTTGGTATTATATATTCTTATATTTTCATTTAAGATTGTAGTATGATTGATGATGGTTTTGAGTTGATGGAAACTCGTTGATTGTATTTTTCTGCTACAATCTCATTTTGAAACCGATTGAGTATTTTAACTTGTTTAAACTTAAGCATAAAGATCCCTTTACCAAGTGGAAAAATGTTGGAAATAAGAAAAAACTTAGATAAATATGACATTTAGGATTATTTATCTTTTGCAAAATAACATAAAAAGTCCTCATTAATAAGTTAGCTACATGATAAGAGTAATTGCATGATATGAAAGAAATCTTGCCCTTTAATGTCTTAAAAGTGAGTTATCAAGAGAAAGAACACTATATAATAAGTCTTTCTCTATCCCATAATACTCATCCAAACTAAAGGCATTTAAAGGCAAGAAAAAAAACATTTATAGTATGCCTTAATCATTATCATCAAATATTTTTATTATATGCTTTTATAAATTATTTCTATTATATGATTGGATTGAATTAATGATGTGCTTACTTTGTTGTTTTGTCACATGATATCCTCAATAGAAAGAATCAACAATGACGACGGGGGTAGGATCATTATGGACGGGATAATGCGCCCTGCCCACGAAAAATCTTGAAGCACGTCATGGACAGGATAACTTGGCCTGTCCATTATGCTTCTGCGACTTCTTCTCCAAGGCAAATATCGAGCACCAAACTCAGATTTGATGGCAAAAAGCTAATATATACATGTCAATCCACAAAAAGATGATAGAAGCCAGCTCTGTAAAAAGGGTAAAAGGTGATAGCAGTCATCTCCATAGAGCGAAAATAGAATACAGGGGAACATGGAGGACAAAGGAAGGAACACTTTCCATAAAAGGAAGGACCGCTCGTGAAATCCAGGAACTCTCATCTTCCTAATGCCTATAAATACCAGCATAATCAGTAAGGTAAGGGGGTTGAATTCACACTCCACTCTTCTACTCTCTCTCTCTCTAATACTTCTCTCTAAAATTATCGTGTGCTCCGATAATTATTCTCACGCCGGAGGCTGATCGCAGGGATCCTCTTCTACGGTGAGACTAACGGTGTTTTGTTCTTAGCAGGTTTGCAACATCATGGACAGGACATCGTATCCGACCCATAACACCCTGACGTATTGACAAGTTGATCTCCTCATTTGGTTGGCCCAGATCTGTTGTAGTAGCAAGTTTTGTTGTTTTAACAAGTGGTGCCATCCGTGGGACCGACTTCATTTCAAAGCTTTATGAAATTGGTCTTCTATACCTATTTCTAGTTTGCTACTGCTATCTATGGCCAGTTAAACACCATTTCAAGATGATTTTATTCCTCGATCCTTGTCACCAACGTTAGCTCTTAAACACCTACATAAAATATCAGATATGATCGATTTAACTTTGGAAGGAGTTCTCGAAAACATTCCATGCTTGCGGGTACACATGAACAACTAGGGATTAATCGCTAGTCGTTAATCGGGCGGTGAGGTACCGACTAGGGATTAATCGGGATTAATCGAGATTAATCGAGATTAATTAGATGGGAATTTTATATGCAAATTTTCAAAATGATATACATATATACAAAACTTTATACATAAATTTTTAAATTAAGTTAACTTTTTTCACAATTTATGGGCCTAATAATATCAATTTGCCATTTTTTTAAAATACCCATAGTTCTTTGAGCCCATCTAACACCAGCCCAAAAATAAAAAACATAAAATACTGCGCTCAACACCGGTCGACAGTCTATCGTCTAGAATTAGGGTTACTTGAACATTTCGCCGGAATTATCAAATCATTCACCTGGGCTCTCATCTTTATCGCCGCAATCATCAAATCGTCCATAGTCTACCGCCTGGTACACGATTTCCATCAACCAAGGTCGCGAATTTCTTCAATCAGGTACGCGAATCATCAAAAATCAAGACGAAATAGACCTAATTTTGGTTGACCGATGAGTCCGACTATCTCGATTAGAATCGATTTTGACCGATTAGGTCCGATTTTGACCGACTCTGACCGTTTAGCGATTTTTCGACCGACTAGCCTAAGTTTAATCGGTTAATGGACGGCTACCGATTAATCCCGATTAATTGGCCGGTTAATCCCGATTTTTACAACACTGATTGTGTGCACTATTTATATGCATGATAAAATATATATTAGCAACCTAATTATTCATAATGATAGAAAATTTGGCCATATAGACAACTTTATAGGAAATCAAATTTGTAAAATGAATTTAAAACCACACAAGTAAAAAAAACTCACTTCAAAACTGCCACCAAAGCTCTAGCTGCACTTGGAGTTTCTTAAACAGAAATAAGGTGTATACATAATACATGTATCATACCTGGGCAGTCCACTAAAACATAAATACAATTAACTTAGGAGTCATAATATGTCCATCAAATTTTAGTAATGACCATGATCTTACTGGAAGTTAAAGGATGATGTCATGATTGTGCTAGCATATCATAGAAGCATGGAACATAGAACTCATACATTGAGTGATTTTATAAAAGATAATTAACGATAAACACTAACAAACCTATAGCCAGTAGCAAAGTACAAATCATATATATATATATAGTAACCCATATCGTAACCATTAACATGTCTGACATAAACAACAGGTGAAAAAGTAGCTAGCAACAATTCAGCAATTAGCAAAGAGAATTTACCATGGCAACAATAAGACCACTAATTTAATTTGTGTAAATTCAGAAACTATCATTCTCTTGGGTATTAACTCCCACCACAAATACATATCTTCATGGAAAAATTAACAGCTCTTTCCACAAGCTACTCAAAATCTATAATGCTCGTCTGTGGGTTAACCTTGTAAGAAAGACTTCAAAAAAAAAAAAAAAAAAAAAATACGACATAACTCACTATTAAAACGTAATTTAATAAAAAAGTAAACGTAAACAAATGCATTTTTATATCCACAACACAAACTTTAACAAAAATTCTTCCACCCAAACACATAAACGAAAATATATTTTATAAACGCACAAATAAGCTTTACATATTCAAACTTTAGCCATCGATCACAAAATAACATTGCTACTTTAGAAACAAAACCATCGATCACAAAATAAAATCTCTTAGCTAATTAAGAAGATAAACAATGATTATTACAACTTCTATAGCACCTGGCTGCTTTTTTAATACCTACAAAATGGAATCAGAATTTTAAGTATATGACCAATCCTGTAAACCTAAAATAAAACATTACCAACAAAGATTCGAGATCGTTACTATTACCTTTGTTAAATGGCTAATTTTGTCACCATCCTCTTATTACCGAACACTGTTGCTAATATGCAGAAAAGAAATCACCAACATGAACAAAGAAATATACTTAACACAGGGGGCACAAAAAATACAAAAACCTTAATTTTTATTGAGATGTCAATACCATCTTGTTATAATTAAGCAAATTAAAGAGATACACTTAATAGTTAATAAGCCAACAATGAATACTAAACAACCAATGTGACCAACATGTGTCATACTTTCATAAATTGAATTTACATGAGCAATTAATTCAACAACTTCCTTTTGTTATTTCTCATCAAAACCCCCTCGCATGCTTCATCAACTTGTCCCATTCAACATATGAGACAACGCCCTGTCTAATTTCAACTTTGAATTATTTCCCATCTGATATACGTAACATTACCAAGCCAATCCGATAATCGTACCTGGTAATCCATTAGTATAATATTTTGGCAAGTCATCTATTATTAAAAAAAGTAAATAAATAAAAAATGTACCCGAACGTTGTTATGTGGTCCCGCTCGTCTTACAGGATTCATGAACCCTTGCATTATTGAGTTGTACATGAAGCATGAAAGCTTGTACAACTCTGAGATTTAAGAGTTTTCAATCTTTTCTCACTAATATCTAATATATAATAGTGTGTGTGTATATATTTATTTATTAGGAGGAAACCTGCGCGAAGCTTCGGTGGTGACCCGTTCGAAAATCACTAACTATAACGACCTATTTTTTAATTATTTTAAAACGTGCGGAATTATGGTTCTAGATTTTTTAAAAATCTAGAATTATGATCTGACGCTTCTTACATGTAGATCTTTACCTAAAATTGGTTGGCCTTGGGTGTTCAAACCAACCGAGTTAAGTGGGGCGGATCAACTGGTTTTAACGGTTTGACAGTTTGTTTTTGCAGTTTAAATCTTTTGTTTTTAAAATTTTCCTTTCAAAATCATTGCTTTGTACTAAATTTTAAAAAATAATAAAGTTGACCTAGGAATATTCATAATCCAAAACAATACACACACATATATATATGTATGTAAGGTAAACGACCCATTTGAGTTTCCAAACCAATGGTTCTATCAAACCACCAAACTGTCAAAACCAAACCGTGAAATCAAAACAAAACCGTAAAAAAAATCAAACCAACCAACTCACGATCAATATACAACGCCTATATGGTTCATCTTTAACAAATTAACTTTTCAGCATTCCCAAATACATGCTTATTGCTAAGATTTCACTTCCTCCACCTTATCCTTCCTAATAGGAATCGAACAATTAGAATAATAAAAAAAACATTTATATAATTACTTGTAACCAAAAAGAACGCGCCTGAAGAGATTCTTGGTCACCAAAAAATCATGATTCCTGATAAATGCAGATCACTGCAGCTAATAAATTAACAAGATTCGTCATTTCAGCTTAAAGTTTACAAAATGTTTTGGCATTCGGCATGATTTTAATTTACCAAATATCAATTCTAAGAGAATCTGAGGCATTAACGCATGAATTTGAGCACAAGTTAGAGAGATTTCAACATGAAATCATCAATTTTACTAATTTTATGGTAAGAGATCACCATGATTTGAGCTTAACGTTGCAAATAATAGCCGGCCAGATCCATAATGAAACCTTAGAAACTCTATAACACCTTAAAATTTCACAAAACTAATTTAAATTTGGAATGATCATTCTTGGGAATTGTATTAACCATTTTAAATTTTTAATTAATCATATTAATTATATAATCAGATTTTACGATAGCAGATTCGATTAGGTTATACATTTTGTTTCATAAACAAAAATCCCAAATCCAGGAACCTAGTTACATACGAATAAACGAAAAACAACCATAGGGTGTTTAGAATTGACCTCAATGAAGAACTCCCTAAAACACACCTTGGATTCGATAGTAGTCTCGCTAGATGACTTCAATCACGAACCACGATCTCTATTGTGTATTACCGCAACAACCGCATGCTCCAAAACCACTTGTGATGGTTTGGCTATGATGGTGGCTCTTTGGTGGTGTTTGGCCGAAACCAAGAGAGGAGGAGAGGGGAGGTGTACGACCAACAAGAGGGGAGGTGTACGACCAACAAGAGGGGAGAGACGGAGAGTGAAAGAGTTCTAAAACTGTGGTGAAAATGTGGTAGGTTGGATCTAGTTTTAATAGTCAAAACTATATCCACCTTTTTAGGATCTTGGATTATCAATTCAAAATTGGTTTCCCCTTTTTATTTCACATATTATTTAAATTAAACTTTTTTAATTTAGTTAAACTCTTTTAGTAATTAAACAATTTAATTACTACTCTCCATATTACTAACTAACTACTAGTTAGCAACATTTAATTAAATGTCTAAAGTTTAACTAATTAAACTTTATCAATTTAATTATAATTAATTATCACAATAATTAATTCCTCCAGTATTATTATTATTTCATAAATAACAATAACACACCACTTTATATAATTCGTGAAATTGAATGTATCTAAAACAAATTTTAGACATAATCACATTACTATATTTCAAAGTGTAACTGTTTGGATCGTACCCCGATAGCAATGTTGATATTATCGATGATCAGACATCACATATCCAACAGACTCCTACTTGAACGATTCATCGCATAATTCCTTCAACGTAGACGGTGTTGAACACCTAGCTGCATCGCGCTGCCCCTAACAGGGTATGACTTCTAAAGTCAACTAAAATCTTTAGTTCAAGTAACCCTTTACTTAACTAAAATTATAGTCATGGTAACCTTTATCTATTTATCCTTTCTAAGTGATATTCCTTGAACATGAGACATGGATGACATTTCATTCTCATATGTTGTTCAAACATTCTAATTCTCGTTCTCCAATTTAAAATGGTCTAACAAACTACTCTTAGTTTGAGCACGGCCATGCATTTACACTAGGTTAAATTAACGAGGGCGCCAGAATATCATCTCTTAATTATATAAGAGTATAGAATCCCTTTGGCAGCATACAACTCTCACTTAGTTTCAGAACCATTCCCAATCAAATATCCTTATTACTGCCCATTTTCAGAACAACGTTAGATAAGATCAAAGAACGACCTTAGACTAATGTTCGTTCAAATATGCTCCTTAGGCCTAAGGATATATATATATATATATCATACCATATTCAAAACTTCTTATGACAATGATCCATGAAGAACGTTTTGAAACGAGTTACGTTCGACATCATTCTCTAATGTATGTCTATGAATCTTGGTCCTCACCCATTTGAGCTTTTATCTTATAAACTTACCAAGCATTCAAGTAGTCTTAATTCAGATTGATTCCCATGAATCTGATCAACTACAAACATTTAGAATACCATATTCAAGGATACTAAAACGTACAAAATATCGAATAAAGAAACAATATGTATTATGCATTTAACCATTAAATCAAAATAAATATCCAATGTAACTTTATTTGGTAAGCAACCAAATACTAAATAAAGATCAAATCCAATCACTAGCAAACCTAAGACCTATCTTCTCAACATGCTCCTCGTGTTTGGACAGAGGCATAGGCTTAGTAAAGGGATTCGCTAGATTTTGATTTGTGTGAATTTTGTCTATCTTGATGTCTCCTCTTTCCACTACTTCCCTAATGTGGTGAAACTGTCTGAGTATATGCTTTGACCTATGATGTGACCTTGGTTCCTTTTCTTGAGCAATGGCACCAGTGTTGTCACATAGTATCTCTATTGGTTTCCTAATACTAGGAACCACACCGAGATCAGTCATGAATTCCTTCATTCAAGCAGCTTCTTTTGCGGCTTTTGAAGCAGCAATGTATTCAGTATGTCGTGGATCGAGCGACAACACTTTGTTTTGAGCTCCTCCAAGTGATAGCTCCACCATTGAGGGTAAACACATACCCCGATTGTGATCGAGAATCATCTCAATCTGTTTCGAAGCTAGCGTATGTGTAACACCTTACAGTCAGCTCTTCTTCGATTCCTGCATAGGTCAAGAACATATCTTTAATTCTTCGTAACTACTTTAATATGTTCTTCACAACAGCCCAGTGACTTTCACCAGGATTTTGCTGGTATCTACTTGTTATACTCAAAGCAAATGTTACATCGGATCTAGTACATAACATGACATACATAATTGAACCAATTGCAGAAGCATGTGGAACTCTTTCCATTTTCTTCTTCTCCTCATTTGTTTTAGGAAATTGGCTACTACTAAGATTGTACCATGCGCCATGCGTAAGGTTCCTCTCTTGGAATCTTGCATTGAAAAACGTTTAAGAACTTTATCAATGTATATACTTTGACTTAACCCAATGTGTCTTCTAGATCTATCTCTATAGATCTTTATTCTCAGAATATAAGCGGCATCTCCAAGATCTTTCATTTCAAAACATTTACTTAACCAAGATTTTACATCTTTTAGCATAGGTATATTGTTTCCAATGATCAGTATGTCATCCACATATAAGATCAGAAAATTAATATAGCTCCCACTAGGCTTCTTGTAAACACAAGGTTCGTCTTTGTTCTTGATAAAACCAAACTCTTTGATTTTCTGATCAAAACGAATATTCAAACTCCGAGATGCTTGTTTTAGTCCATAAATGGATCTATTCAACTTACAAACCTTATTAGAATTTTTTGGATCTACAAAACCTTCAGGTTGCACCATATAGACATCTTCAGTAAGATGTCCATTTAGAAATACGGTTTTGACATCTATTTGCCATATATCATAGTCATAATATGCAGCTATCGCTAATAAGATTCTAATTGATTTAAGCATGGCTACTGGTGAAAAGGTTTCTTCAAAATCAACACCTTGAGTTTGTGTGAGGCATTTTGCTACTAGCCTAGCTTTGTAGGTTTGTACATTTCCATCCATGTCGGTCTTCCTTTTGAAGATCCATTTACATCCTATAGTCCAACACTCGGGAGGAAGTTCAACCAAGTCCCATACATGGTTTTCATACATGGATTGCATCTTTGCATTCATAGCATCCTGCCATTTTGTGGATTCCGAATCCATAATGGTATCTTTATCAGAAGTAGGTTCAGCTTGATCAACAACCAAGCTGTGGACATTTTCATGAAGTCCAATATATCTATCAGGCTCATGTCGATCCCTAGTGCTTCTACGGATGCTTGGAGTTATACCCATCTCTTGAGTCCTTTCAGATCCAAGTTCAACATCTCTATGTTGTCTGGATGTTCCAGCTAGTGTATCGGTTATTTGAAATTCACGGATGTCATCTAAATCCACATTATTTTCTCCAATCCCTCTAGCTAATAGTTCCTTTTCCAAAAAGGCAGCTCTCCTCTTAATGAAAACACGATTTTCATTAGGATTGTAGAAATAATAACCTATTGTCTTATGGTATCCGACGAAAACAACTTTATCGCCTCGGGGATATAGTTTGTCTTGAGACTCTCGTGTAACATATGCGTTACATCCCCGTACATTAAGGTAAGAGAAATTGGGTTTATTCCCATGCCATATCTCATATGGTGTTTTTTCAACTTTCTTTGTTGGAGCTAAGTTAACAATACGTGCGGCGGTTTCAAGATCAAAACTCCAAAAGGAGTGAGGTAAGTTTGTACGACACATAATTGATCGAACCATATCTAATAAATTTTGATTTTTTCCTTTCAGATACACCGTTTAATTGTGGCGTTCTAGGGGAGTAAGTTGTGAAACAATTCCACAAATTGTCAGACGTTCATCAAATTCTTGACTAAGATATTCACATCCTCGATCCGATCGAAGTATCTTAATCGTTCTTCCCAACTGATTTTGTACTTCGTTTTGGTATCGCTTGAACATTTCAAACGTTTCATGTTTATGCTTCATAAGATAAACTTAACCATATCTACTGAAATCATCAATAAATGTAACAAAATATCTCTCTCCATTTCTGGCAGTGGTTCTGAATGGACTACATACATCTAAATGTATGATCTCAAGCAGATCCTTGGCTTTTTGACTATTCCCTTAAAAGGGTTGTTTAGTCAACTTTCCACTTAAACAAGATTCGCATTCATCAAAAGATTCCGAACCAGTTGAATCTAATATTCATGAGGTTTGGAATTTCTTCATGCGATTCTTGTTAATGTGTCCAAGCCGCCAATGCCATAAGTGTTAGGCGCAAAATATTCTCACTCGGGATATTTCAGGATCCGAGATATTTCGGGATCAGGGATATTTTAAGGATATATATTATCACTAACAATTATTCATGTTGCTTAACTTTATTTGCGAGATTTCAGGGATTGACAACTTGTCCTACGAGTGGCCCTAATATCACGGAAGCACGCGCCAACTAACTCAATTCGAATGAAGGAATCTAAGAGAGATTTGTGCAAACAGCTTGAATTTGTCTTCCACGAATGGAAAGTGCCGGAATAATCGGAACTACCATATGAACGTTGCTAAACGTTCTCTTGTATTTTCTTTGTATAAATACTGAGGCTATTGATCGATATAGGACACGGAATACTCAAGAAACACACACGAAACTCACTGAAGCTTATTTGGCAGCTTAGAATCGATCAACTTGCGCTCTTTGTTTGTAATCGTTTATTTGATTATTGATAAAACTAGGCAGAGTGACATTTGTCACCTCCCAAGGTTATTATGCCGGCAATCCTAAGGGATTAAGCGCTTTTCTTCATATAAATCTCGCGTGTATTTCTATTTTTCTGTTGGATATATTCAAATATCCCCAGGGATATTCGAGGATATTCTGGTCGTATATTCAGTATACCCGATATATTTGCTTGTAAAACACAATACCCCACTTTTCTAATTCGGTTTTGCTAAAAGTTAATCTTGTTAATTTTTACCCGAAACAATTTGGCGCCCACCGTGGGGCAAACTTGTGTTTTTTATAATTAAAACCTTGTTTAAAGGCGTTTTCTAAGAGGATATATCGAAAAATGGCTTCACAACCGATATCCACTTCTTCTACTATTTCTGCTACTACTAATGTACCTTTGCAGATTCCTGTTTTCACGAAGAAACCTGACAATTCTGGGAAAAAGACCACATTTGTTGCTGATAGTACTTCATCAACAAAGATGACCACTTCTACTCCCGTACTTATCTCTAATAACAATATTTTGAGTATGTTTCAACAGGTAGAACAACAAATGATGGATCAACAACGAATGAATCAAAGACTTCTCAGGGAAATGGAAAACTTGAAGGCTGAGAAGAAAAAACAAGCGGAAGCCACCACTCCAATAGTTCCAAGGATCCTTGATTTTGTAACGTCGGGGATGAGCGGAAACCATTCTGGAGACTCTATCCCTACGCAGAAAAATATCGGAACTTCTTCAGGATCCCAAGATTTGGGGATATCTCGGGATAATATCCTTATCCCTAGAACATCACTCCCAACACCTTTCACCGGTAACACTTACAATTATTCTCCATTAGATACTACTAACTTTGGTTCATCACAGGAAACATGAATATCTCCTCAAGTGGCCAAGGAAATCCAGAAACTTCGGGATATGATCTCAAGCGTACCAGGAGTAGTCAAGCCTATCCCGGAAGTACCAGCAATCACCCACAGGATATCCAGATTCGCTCCACCAATATGCGATGCCGAAATCCCAAAGAGATTCCAAACTCTCACCATGAAGTTGTATGATGGGACCACGGATCCCGAAGAGCATGTAGCCCAATATAGGGAAAGAATGGAGACAAATCCTATTCCCCCACATCTGAAAGAGGCTTGCTTATGCAAAGGATTCGGCTCAACTTTGACAGGAGCAGCCTTGAAATGGCTACTTAATGTTCCTCCTTACTCGATTACTTCTTTTGCTCATTTTATTAACTTATTTAATAATCAATTTTCATGTAGCAGGACATTTGAAAGATTAACTAGTGATCTCTACAGGATAACACAGGGATCGGATGAAACTCTAACGAGTTATGTGAACAAGTTTGGCAGAGAATCCTTGGATATCCCTAATCTTGATATCACTACCGCTGTTCAAGCTTTCAAAATGGGGTTACAGAAAAACTCACCTTTTTATGATGATTTGGTTAGAATCCTTGCAGGAACATGGACGAAGTCCGGAATCGAGCATTGAGGTTCATAAGGTTGGAGGATGATAAAGAGATCCAGAAGGGATTACTACAACTCCTCCCAATGACCAAGGCAAAAGGAAGTTCGATTCACCTACCAACAAATCATTCAAACCCAAACCATATTACAAATCTGACAACCATAAGATCAATTATGTGGATGACGATGAAGATGATGAAGATTATCCCAGGATATTTGATTACTATTTTTCTATAGATATCCCTGAACTAATGTGTGCCATGCAGGATTTGGGTGTAAAGGCTAGATGGCCTCCTAAGGATAAGAAGTTTGCTACGAAAGATAAATCCAAATGGTGCGCATTTCATGAAGATTTTGGACATATAACCGAAGATTGCATTGCCTTGAGAAAAGAAATAAGCTACTTACTTAGCAATGGTCATCTCAAGGAACTGCTTGGTAAAAAGAAAGAAAGGAGACAGGATCCTAATGGATTTCCAAAAAGAGCTGCATCCCCGCCAAAGGATGCCAAGGTAATAAACTTTATTTCTGGTGGGTCTGACATATGTGGTACTTCCTATTCTGCAGCCAGAAGACACGCTAAAGAAGCCAAAATGGAGAATGGAGAAAGACCCACAAAAACTTCAACGGTAACTACGGATACTGTGATATCCTTCGAAGAGCAAGATCGAGAAAACATCATAGATCCTCATCACGATGGGTTAGTAATTACTTTATATGTTGCTAACCGTTATGTGCGCAGGATACTCATTGATGGAGGAAGTTCAGTAAACATTATCCAATTGGAGACACTCAAGAGGATGAATATCCCTGAATCCGAAATAACTACCAAGTCTTTGGTTTTGGCTGGATTCAGTGGAGAAGCCAAAGCTACCATTGGAGAAATTAAATTACCAGTATATATCGAGGGGGTAAATTCTATGCAATGCTTTTGTATTATAGATTCATTATCTTGCTATAATATCATATTAGGTATACCATGGATACACGATATGAAGGAAGTTCCCTCGACATATCATTAATGCGTCAAATTACCTACACCATGGGGAGTTGTGAAGATTGACAGCGACCAGCAGGAAGCTAAGGAATGTTATTCATCCTCGATGAAGGAGACGACGAAATAAACCTCAACATAGCAATCAAAGAGCAACCTTGGGGATAATCAGGAGTCCCGGGAAAAAGAAGTAAAAGAAATAATGCTTAATCCTGAGGATCCCGAAACCAAAGTTCTCATAGGAACTGATATCTGCAAGGATATTGAGGAGAAATTGGTTTCTTTCCTGAAATCAAGAATTTCTACCTTTGCTTGGAATCATGAGGATATGACGGGGAAATCCTCAGATGTAATCACACATAAGCTAGGAATAGATAGAAGCTACAAACCCATCCACCAAAAGAGAAGAAAATTTGCTCCTGAAAGAAATGCAATCATACAAGAGGAAGTAGAAAAACTTCTTAAAGCCTAAATGATTAGAGAAGTAAAATTTCCAAGGTGGCTGGTTAATGTAGTTGTGGTTCAAAAGAAGAATGACAAGTGGAGAGTTTGTGTAGATTACACAGATCTATACAAAGCTTGTCCTAACGACCCCTTTCCATTACCACACATAGACTCAATGGTAGATGCTACAGCAGGCCATGAAATGTTAACCTTCATGGATGCATCGGCGGGATTCCAGCAAATTCAAATGGAGCCTTCGGACCAAGAAGATACTGCTTTCATGACGCCAACGGGGATATATTGCTATACAACAATGCCGTTTGGCTTGAAGAACGCGGGAGCTACTTATCAAAGGCTTGTCAATATGATGTTTAAGGATAAGTTGGGGGACACCATGGAGTATACATTGATGATATGGTAGTCAAATCTAAGATTGCCAAAAATCATCTTCGGGATCTCCAAGAATCATTTGATGTCCTGGATCGTTACAATATGAAACTTAACCCTTCTAAGTGTCATTTTGGAGTATGGTCAGGAAAATTCTTGGGATATATGGTCACTAAAAGAGGAATAGAGGCCAGCCCAGAACAAATCCAAGCTATCCTGAACCTTAAATCCCCAACAAACGTAAAAGAAGTACAAAGGTTAAAAGGAAGAATAGCCGCTCTTAATAGGTTCATCTCAAGATCTTCTGAAAAATTCAAAGGATTCTATGATATCCTTAAAAAGAATAAGAAGTTTCAATGGGATGAAGAGCATGAGAAAGCACTACAGGATTTGAAAGAGTACTTATCCTCAGCACCATTGCTAATGAAACTAGAAGATGGTGAACCACTATCACTGTACTTAGCAGTATCCCGAACTACTGTAAGTGTTGTATTAGTTAAAGATTACCAAGGATCACAACACCCGATATACTATGTAAGTAAAAGCCTATTAGATGCTGAAACTAGATATTCCCACCTAGAAAAACTAATTTTAGCTTTGATTATGGCATCAACAAAACTTAGGCACTATTTTGAGACACGTAGAATACACATCAAAACAAATTACCCAATTAAGTCGGTGTTAAGAAAACCTGAGTTATCAGGAAGAATGGCCAAGTGGTCAGTAAAACTTAGCACTTACGATTTAATCTATTAACCAAGGACAACAATAAAGTCTCAAGCACTAGCAGACTTTGTGGCAGATTTTAGTAGTGATATTCAGTCAGAAGCAGATTCAGAAGTTAAACTCCTGGATGAGGATACTGGTGAATGGACTCTACACACTGATGGAGCCTCAAATGTAAGAGGGACAGGTTTAGAAATAATACTAAAATCGCCACAGGGGGACATAATACCCCAATCGATTAGTTGTGAGTTCCAAGCAACTAATAATGAAGCTGAATATGAAACTTTGATAGCGGGACTCCAATTAGCTAGGGATATGAACATAAGAAATCTCTATGTATTTGTTGATTCCTTACTAATAGCAAACCAATTTAATGGTTCCTATATGGATAAAGGTGATAAATTAGCAAAATACTTTAGAGATAGTTAAAGAGATAGTAGGATATTTCAATACCTTTGATATCACACAGGTTCCTAGAGAAGAGAATGATGAAGCAGATGCATTACCAAACCTCGCGTCATCTCTGAAACTTTGTGATGATATCAATATCCCTATCCTACACATCCTGAATCCAGCCATAGATATAGAAAGTTCTAATCAAATCATTAAACCAAAAACTATTGATGCACATGACACATCCTGGACTATTCCTATTAAAGAATATCTCCGAACAGGAAACATACCTCATGGAGAAACAAACCATAGAGCTTTTAAAACTAGGATATCCAGATACATAATCATTAGGGATATCCTGTATAGGAAATCGGTAGCAGGCCCATACTTAAAATGTCTGGAAAAACCAGAGACCTTAGAAGTAATGAAGGATATCCACGAAGGAGATTATGGAAATCACACTGGGGCAGAGCATTACTTTCAAAAATCCTTAGAACAGGATATTTCTGGCCTACTATGAGGAAAGACGCAATGTCCTATTCCCAAAGATGTGATGCTTGTTAAAGACACAGCAATATCCTTCACCAACCCGCTGAACCTTTATATCCAATAGTCTCATCATGGCCATTTATGAAATGGGGAATGGATATAGTAGGAAAACTACCAAAAGCACCAAGAGGAAAAGTATTCATGCTTGCTATGACTAATTACTTTTCAAAATTGATTGAAGCTGAAGCCTTTGTACAGGTTAGAGAAAAGGAAGTAATATCCTTCATAAAAAGAAATATCCTGACCAGATTCGGGATACCTGCGGAGATTACCTGCGATAATGGATCCCAATTCATTGGCAAAAGAACTACTAACTTTTGCGAAGCATGGGGGATAAAAATGATTACTTCCACACCAGTACATCCTCAAGCTAATGGTCAAGCAGAATCAAGCAATAAGATAATCATAAACAATCTCAAAAAGAAGTTGGGATCTAAGAAAGGAAAATGGGCTGAAGAACTTCCATTTGTCCTATAGGCAGATAGAACAACAACAAAAAATGCGACTGGTCAAACCCCATTCTCATTAGTATTTGGCTCAGAAGTTGTACTCCCAACTAAGATAATTATCCCTACTGCAAGAACAAGTTTACAGACTATAGAAGCTAATAACGAAGTATTATCTCAGGATATAGACACCATTGACGAATCCAGGGATATTGCGAAGATTAGAATGGCTGCATATTAGCGAAAGATAGCTAAATCTTACAATAAAAATATAAGGATCATAAGATTCCAAGTAGGAGATTTAGTTTGAAGAAAAGCATTCCAGAATACTACTAACCCAGCAGATGGTAAGCTTGCCCCAAAATGGGAAGGACCTTACAAAATTGATTCCGAAGCTGGAAAGGGGGCATATAGATTAATTACTATGGACGGTGAACCTCTCCCAAGGGCATGGAATGCCATTCATCTTAAAATCTATTTTATTTGACATTTATCTTTATCCGCATGATTATCTTATAAATATGCTCATATTCTTTAAATATCCCTACATTTATATCCTGATACTAACTCAAGCATTGGAGAGGCTTAAGGATCCCTAATGCCTACCTTTGCAAAAATATTTTATGTTTTTGCAGGAATAGCTGGAGAAGATACGAGGCTAAATGTCTCAGCCCAAGTTTTGACCTAAAATCAAAACTTGTTGAAGACCCCGCATTGACTTTATGTCTAGTTGCAAAGTTTTGACCTGAAATCAAAACTCAAGAGACCTTTGTCGCTCATGAAGACTTAGGGTTCATACCCTCGCCACTAGCGCACGAATATCCTGCTATAATCCAAGATAATGGGACCATTACACGCATGAGTGGCTGACAATTTCATCATCAAGGGTTATAACCATGGATCCCCCGTAATATCCCGGTATAGTTGGAGATTTTGGGACCAGTACACGCATGAGTGGCTGACAATTTCATTTTCAAAGACTATAACCAGGGATCCACCGAATTCCGGCCTAGTCGCCAGTATCCTGGCCTTAGTCGCCAGTATAATCGGCCTTGTCGCCAGTATTCCGACCATAGTCGCCAGTATAATCGGCCTTGTCGCCAGTATTTTCGGCCTTGTCGCCGGTATTTTCGGCCTTGTCGCCAGTCTAACCGGCCTTAGTCGCCAGTATATTGGGATTATCCCAATCCTTTTTGTTTTTGAACATGTGCAGGAACAAACTCTCAAGGGTGCCTAGGGATATAACTTCTACTTGGGACACGCCTAAAGATATGGAAGAGAGGACTCAAGTCTCAAGACTATTTTAGGATATCACACAACTATAATCATAATACGCCTAAGGATACTGAGGTATGAATTTTATACATTATCCTGCCAGGGATAAGAAAAGCTTCGAAAATAAGTCTACTCTTTCGAGGAGTTGGTATTTATTTCTTAACTTTACAATAACCTTTATTTCTAATTATACAATTAGCTTTTACTTAGAAATATCTGATCCTGAAATAAAGCCTTGTATAAATATTTTAGAAAATTCAACCAAATAATTAAAACTATAAAGTGATATCCTTATAATCACTATCCCGATTAGATAGCCGAGATTTTTCCTAGTTATTTGTCGGTTATAAAATATCGATTAACAATAATATTCTGAAAAACCTTAAGGTAAATAACAAGAATATTTACAAAACACAAATTTTTAACATAATAAAACCATATAATTCTGGTTAGAGTACGAACAATACAATTACATATTAAGTCGGAAAATCTAACATACGTTGAAAATATCTTTGGAATATTCCAACCGTAAACAAACAACATAATCCGAAATGTTTTGATAAAATTACTAAGTCAAAAGATTAACTGTACTAAGTTCAGTATATTGGGCTTCGCCATGTAAACACATGGTCCCTCCACCCAACATACTGAAAATGTCAAAACAAGAAAACAAGGATATTTTAGGCTTCGCCATGAAAACACATGGTCCCTCCACCTAAAATTCCGTAAATTGTCTGCCCATCTAGGGACTTAACATCAGAATATTGTTTAAAACTACATGACACCATAAAAAGAACCACAAACACAATGGGCTCAGACCTTATCAACTCTGTCTTCATCGCCCATCACCGCATTGCCCACGCCTCCACCAGCTCCAATATCATCACCTCCTGCCACCTTACTGGTCTCCACCACTCTCGCTGTCTTCGCTGCTACATCAGAAGTTTTTTTCCATATCCCCAGTCAGCTTAGCCAAAATCTTAACCCAGTCGACAAGGTCCTTGTCCCACAAGTCCGAACCTTCCTGTTTTGACTTTTCTGCCATTTGAATCTTTGCTTTGAGGATGGCAGCGGCAGCAAACTTTTTGGTCCCCTCAATGATCTCCTTTATCTTCAGCTTGTGGGCAGCATCATTATCTTTAGCCAACTTCTTAAACTTCAGGGCCTTCTTTTCGTAATGACCAGCCTTGGCAAAAGCAATCTTCTTTTGATCTTCAAGATCTTCAATTTGCTTTTCATAGGCCTCCTTGTCACCAGAAATTTTAAGGATAGCCTACAAAATAAGGATATTCAGAGGATACGATTACGCCAGAATAAATGAACTAAGATAATAAAAGAGTTTACCTTCTGTAGAAGATCAACAGCAGGGAGATCGGGAATTATCATCCACATTGACGATATCAGCACCTTTACATTTCTTTGAAGTTTTGGTTGAACGGGTATGCATGATCCTCGCCTTGGGGGCAACGGGACTAACCTTTTCTTTCTTGATGGTCAAAATATCAGTAAGGTCTTCAAGATCAAAAGCTTATTCTGAAAATCAAGAAACATTAAAACCTAAAATCAATTATAATCAAATTAACCTCAAAAATACCTGATGTCATTTGAGCGTGGGATTGTTGTGAAGAAGCATTGAGAGATGAAGAAGAAATAGGGATATCTTCTTTGGAGGATGCTGCAAACTTTCGCTCTCTTTCTCTGATCACTAACAGAGATTGTATCCTCTGTTCGGTATCCTGATTCTCAGCAACAAGTAACTCAAACTTTGGTGCTGAAACATGACAATAACAAAGATTGGTTAGTAAAAACTCAAATAATAATAATAAAAAATAAAAATATCCTACCCTTCAACAACCAACTAACTGGAAGAGAAATCCCCCAGGGATAGAACTGCTCCTAACAAAGAAAAACTTGTCTCTCCACTCATCTTCATTCATGGTAACCCCATAAACCAAAACAAGGGCACCAGTTCGCCTTTGAAGCAAAAAACGGGAGTACCCATGGGTATGAAGCTGATAAGCAGAGGAAATTTCAGGAACACCAATCTTGAGACCATACTTATGGTTCAGTATATGAAGAGTAATAAGCAACC
Organism: Mikania micrantha; assembly: GCA_009363875.1. Classification (NCBI taxonomy): domain Eukaryota; kingdom Viridiplantae; phylum Streptophyta; class Magnoliopsida; order Asterales; family Asteraceae; genus Mikania; species Mikania micrantha. The sequence continues at coordinate 107,872,966 of CM018693.1, read as the reverse complement.
ACCAACCCATTGGCATAAGTTGAGGATAACAGAGACGAGTGATTCGAAAAAACTCAGAAATCAGAGTAGGAAAGGGGAATGATAAACCCAATGAAAATGGATATTCAGGAAAACAAACCCGTTTAGTAGAACTATGATCGGCTTTTAGGGCAGGATCATATCTGTGAAAGACGGTTTCCTCAGGAAATGCTTGGGAGAGTTGCATGACCTCAATGTGGTCATCGTCAAAAGTACATGCGTTTTGATCAGTATAAGGAAGAATATTCTGATCAAAGAAGTCGCTAGCCTTGGATGGAGAAGAAGAATGCGACATTTTTACTTAATTAAAATTTAAGAAAAACACAGGATTTGAAATAAAAAACTTACCGGAAGGGATGAGCGAAGAAGATAAGTGATTAGAAAGGAAAGACGCGTGATCATTATATGCGCAATATTCTGACAAGATCAGTAACCGCTATCCCCATCTAACCGTTCATTTAATCAGAAAACTGTCAATTCAAATTTTGAATTTTGAAAATTTAAACTTTAAATTTTTAATTTTACAGCTGTAAACAACCAACTGTAAAATTGGGGGCAATTGTTAGGCGCAAAATATTCTCACTCGGGATATTTCAGGATCCGGGATATTTCGGGATCAGGGATATTTTAAGGATATATATTATCACTAACATATATTCCTGTTGCTTAACTTTATTTGAGAGATTTCAGGGATTGACAGCTTGTCCTACGAGTGGCCCTAATATCACGGAAGCACGCGTCAACTAACTCAATTCGAATGAAGGAATCTAAGAGAGATTTGTGCAAACAGCTTGAATTTGTCTTCCACGAATGGAAAGTGCCGGAATAATCGGAACTACCATATGAACGTTGCTAAACGTTCTCTTGTATTTTCTTTGTATAAATACTGAGGCTATTGATCGATATAGGACACGGAATACTCAAGAAACACACATGAAACTCACTGAAGCTTATTTGGCAGCTTAGAATCGATCAACTTGCGCTCTTTGTTTGTAATCGTTTATTTGATTATTAATAAAACTAGGCAGAGTGACATTTGTCACCTCCCGAGGTTTTTATGCCGGCAATCCTAAGGGAATAAGGGTTTTTCCTCGTATAAATCTCGCGTGTATTGTTATTTTTCTGTTGGATATATTCAAATATCCCTAGGGATATTCGGAGATATTCTGGTCATAAATTCAGTATACCTGATATATTTGCTTGTAAAACACATTACCCCACTTTTCTAATTCGTTTTTGCTAAAAGTTAATCTTGTTAATTTTTACCCGAAATAATAAGTACGTATCATTGAAATCCAATTTCATACGTTTATTGGAGATATTGTATATTTCGTTATTAGTATGGACATCTATCTCATAGATTCCATTTTGAGGCTTTGCATCAAAATAAAACACACCATTCAAATATGCAGAAAAATAACCATTGTCATTAAAAGCATACTTAAAGCCATGTTCACACAAAGCAGAAACTGAAACAATATTCCTAGTCAAACTAGGAATAAAACAAAAATTATTCAAAACAAGTTCTAAACCATTAGGTAGTAAAAGAACGTATTCTCCTACTGCCTTGACTGCAACCTTTTGTCTATTTCCCACATGGAGTTCCAGGTCGCCTGTTTTCAGCTTCCTAACCTTCCTTAGTCCCTGCAAATCATTACATATGTGAGAACCACATCCGGTGTCAAACACCCAAGATTTGCTAGAAAAAGAGAAGATTTTCGCAGTAGAACCCTTCTTCTGCTTTATCTCAGTTTGGTATTTTGGGCAGTTTCTCCTCCAATGTCCAGTTTCATCACAATGAAAGCATTTGGCATTCTTTAGAGGTTTGGTCTTGCCAACAACCTTGCCTTTGCCCTTGCCCTTACCTTTCACGTTCTTCTTGCCCTTACCTTTGGATTTCTCAATTCAACCCCCTTTGATCATCAGCACTGGACTGGCTTTGTTAGAGCCTGGTATGTTCATCTCAGCAGTTTTAAGCATCATATGCAACTCTGGGATGGTCTTGTTCCAAGCATTCATATTATAGTTGAAAGTGAACTAGTCATATGACTTTGGCAATGAATTGAGGATTATATCCCCAGCTAATTCATTTGTCAGTGGACACTCAAGACGTGCTAGATGATCAATGAAACCCTTCATCTTTAGTACATGAGTACTAACCGAAGAACCTTCTTGAATGTGACAACCTAAGAGTCATCATCACTTCAAAGCGTTCATATTTGACTGTGTTGTTGAAACATTTACAACAGATGCTGAATCATTTCATATGCCTTCATGTGTTCCAGACTCTTTTGGAGTTCTGGAATCATGGAAGCAAGCATCAAGCAAGAAACCTTGACAGAATCATCTACATGTTTTTCATAGGCTTTATGGGCTGCACCCGTAGCATTCACAGAATCTTCTGGGATTGGTGTCTCAAGGAGATACAACTTGTTGTCAGCCCTGAGAACAATTCTCAGGTTACGATACTAATCCATGAAGTTGGATTTGTTGAGCTTATCCTTCTCAAGGATAGACTTAAGAGTAAACGAGGAATTAGTGGAGTTTGCATCAGCAAACATCTACAAATTTCAACATTATCGAATTTAGTATTTTCATGCTTGTCCTAATAATATTATGAGCCATACACAATATTTTATTAGGAATGAGATCCTGCTTCGTTATAATCAATGAATGGCTTTAGCACTCTCCATTGTTATGACTAGGCAGGTAGATAACGATTACCAATTGTGTCTCCACACAACTCTCGGTTTTGAGGTTGGTTGACGGGTATAGTCGACCATTTGTACGTTTAACCCCAACTGCACCTACTTAACTCTTTAAGTGATATTCCTCCTTAATTCGTAACAGAAAAACCGGCCTAAGTAACTTAGGAATCGCGATTTTTCATTTTACCAAAACCGTAGGCTCGGATGCAGGGTAAATCTCTAACACCGAGGGTTCGGATAAATTGGTTAAAGGATGGTGCAGAATATCCTTTTTTAATAATTGGGATTTCTTTTATGTTTATTTACCATTCGGGTCAAAAACATATTGGACGACTTGTGGCATGAATCAAGTCGTGCAATTTCTTTTAGTAAAATCCAATTTTACGTGTGGTTTGCGTTTGCTTGAAACTCCTTTCAAACACTCGACTCGATTAATTTTATATACCCTATTTTAATCTAAGTCGGTAGTTTACGCGATCCAATTTTAAACTAACAAGTTTAAAATATTATTATAAAATAAACACTTTTATTTTATAATATGTTTTATCATTTAAATAAAACAACCTTTTATTTAAATGCCTTTATAGTAATTATAAAACTCCTTTTATATTTAATATTGTTTTTAAAATTGTGACAAATATTTTGTTTTTGTTAGTTTCATATTTCCTAAATATTTTAACAACCACAAGCAACAAAATATATAACTATGACTATGCCATAATCTAATTTATTCGGTTTCGTTCGAGCCATCAAACGTAAACCGAATTAGGTCTAGGGTTTACAAATCAACGCCTTGATTGTAATCTCCGACTTGATCCAAGATCTCTATCTTCGTGCTCCTTGAATGTCTTCGTTTTGGTCTTCAAATCCACTTGATCGGTTACATAAATAAATTCTATCTATTTACAAAAAATAGAAATCTAATCTATTAAATCGGGTCCAAATATCCGTAAAATACATCCAATCAAGAAATTTAAAAAAACCAAACATTACAACCATTCAAATGGGTCAAAACCTAGGGCTCGAATCATCATAGTCACAATCAAACAATCAAAGGCTCGATCTTTTGTCAAACAAAACGTTTTTGACAAATAAAACACAAGATCGATTAACAAAATGTTTATTCGCATGTAAAAGCGGCTCTGATGCCACTGTTGGGAATTGTAGTAACCATTTTAAACTTTTAATTAATCATATTAATTATAAAATCAGATTTTACGATAGCAAAAGCGATAAGGTCACACATTTTGTTTCATAAACAAAATTTCCAAATCCAGGAATCCAGTTACAAACGAATAAACGAAAAACAACCATAGGGTGTTTAGAATTGACCTCAATGAAGAACTCCCAAAAACACACCTTGGATTCGATAGTAGTCTCGCTAGATGACTTGAATCACGAACCACGATCTTTATCATGTATTACCGCAACAACCGCATGCTCCAAAACCACTTGTGATGGTTCGGCTATGGTGGTGGCTCTTTGGTGGTGTTTGGCCGAAACCAAGAGAGGAGGAGAGGGTAGGTGTATGGCCAACAAGAGGGGAGAGAGGGAGAGTGAAAAAGTTCTAAAATTGTGGTGAAAATGTGGAAGGTTGGATCTAGTTTTAATAGTCAAAACTATATCTACCTTTTTAGGATCTTGGATTACCAATTCAAAATTGGTTTCCCCCCCTTTTATTTCACATATTATTTAAATTAAACTTTTTTAATTTAATTAAACTCTTTTAGTAATTAAACCATTTAATTACTACTCTCCATATTACTAACTAACAACTAGTTAGTAACATTTAATTAAATGTCTAAAATTTAACTAATTAAACTTTATCAATTTAATTATAATTAATTATCACAATAATTAACTCCTCCAATATTATTATTATTATTTCATAAATAATAATAACACACCACTTTATATAATTCGTGAAATTGAATGTGTCTAAAACAAATTTTAGACATAATCACATTACTATCTTCCAAAGTGTAACTCTTTGGATCGTACTCTGATAGCAACGTTGATATTATCGATGATCAGACATCACATATCCAACAATCATAACTTACTATCCATCATTTTTTACCTACATTCAACCACAAAACAATTGGCCTTGAAATTGGATCAACTTGAGCTTCCACAAAATAGTAGAAAAGGGCTCTTTTCTTCTTAGAATCTTAAGTGACAACTTGAAAATGGTTGAAATCCAACTAGTGATTCCCCTAGCAGCTTCAAGATTTGTCAAACTTAGCCAATGGAGCTTCATTCGCCACCATGAAAGCACATAGTACAACAAGCAGTAGCTAAACCATCTTTATCCTCTTGGCCAAGGATTTTTAAGAACCAAACCAAAAATTTCACCCTTTAGTGAGATGAAATATTAGCAATATATTGAAGCAGCTTGTGGTGGCATATTGAGGTGAATACATACCACACTAACATTCAGATTTTCAAGATTCATGTTTGGATGGAGCCAACATGTTTGTATAGCCTACAAGTATAACACAGAATCAATAAATTAAAATCTTTGGACAAATAATCTATAGAATATATTACTATAGTTAAACAGAATATTACTTTTGCAACTTTCAATTTATTACTATAATAGTATAAAAGAAACCTTAATTGGACACTTTACTTATAAGTACTTAAGCAAACATAATTATCAAGCATTCAAGCAAGTTATTACCTGCAACATGACTTGCATTGTGAGTTGACCTACCATCTACAGAATGATTATAAAAGAAGTTACAGAAGCATGCCTCGATTGCAGTATAAGAAATTGAATCTCATCCTGTTGAGTTGAAATAATGAGAAAAAAAATTAAAGCAATAATTCTTACCAAGTTAGCATCTACTCATGCGTTTCGATTGAAGCAATTATAAAATTCTACAACAAAGAAAACTCATATGGATTAGTTTGTTGCATCTGATAGATAATGAGGTTATGTAAGTTGCAATTGTGAACCATCTGTATTTATGTTAATCACCTGGATCGTAAATCATCTGTATTCAAGGGAGAGCATTGAACCCTAGCCGTATTCAAGGAGTTGAACCCTAGCTGTCATCTTCAAGGGAGGGAGTTGAACCCGCCGCGCCGTTGTCACTATTCGAACCCTAACCGTCGGAACCCTAGCCGTCAAACACAAAACGTGCAAAATCCTTATTTGACCAAGTGAAGGCATTTTTCATTTATCAAAACCATATGTCAAATGCTTGCATTATGATGAGATTAATGTCTATTCGTAAGCTTTACACATCTCAATGATCACATCTACATGGTTCAACTACCATTCTTCATCAAAATTTTAATGAAGAGTTTCCTCGTTTTACTGCTACAGGAACAGGATGAGAACTTTCTTGTATCTTTTCCTCTTTGATGTTATATCTATGGGGGCAGGAAAAAAAAACAATATTAAGTCTCTTACATGTGTTTTATTAATATAAAATTAGTATAGTTAAATAAATGAAACTAAAATGATAGATATAAAATTGATACTTGTCATATTCTCCAATTTGTTCTTTGTCTCATCCATAATAGATTTCTTATTTATAAAAGAAAATATATAATAAGTCAGTTTGTTGTAAAGGGTAACTTTATTAAAGGAGATCATGTCTTACTTTTTATTTTTAAATTTTGTCATAAATGAATTAAGAATAATATATATTTGAAATATATATTTAGAATATAAAAAATTGAAGGCACAAGATCTATTAACTTACCTTCATTATTCACCATGTAACACTTCTTGTTAGACAACATTTGAGATGTATACTCCTTGCCAAAAGTCTTTGGTTGGGTGCGCTAATGCCTTTGTTGAAATGTAGAAGAAAGAAACAGTCGTAATATATATCATATTACATGAATTCTAATTGCTTAGTTTCTGTTGGGTTAGCAGTTATAGCTAATCTCCAAATATTAAATAAAATCAAAACAAATCCAAACAAAGAAGAAAAAAGAATATAAAAAGATACAATTGCCTTATTTTGAAAAAGCCTTCAACTTTGTGAGCATGCACCTTGATCAAAGCACTCTTTTCTCTCGCTTTTTATAAAAAAACAGCCCAACTATGGGCATAGACCTTCTAAAGGCGTTATTTCTAGGCTTGACTTTATTTTGGGGCTTAGGCACGCGTCCTGGGGCTTTTGACATAGGTGGGCTGATATTTCTATAGTTCAATTGAATAACGTGATATAACAAAAGAAAAGAATTAGATAACTTATTTGCAGTTGGAAGGCGACTGCTAACACTATTATTTTTGAATTTAGACCTCTAAATGATGAGCATGGAACACAAGTGACCCGAGGGTTTCTTGTGCTTGAGATATTACACCATCCATCTGCATCAACATGCAACTTTAGATGAGTAGTGAGATAATTTTATAAACTTGTTACATTAAAATTAGAAATTTTTTTGGTATTTTAATATAATAAGTTACCCTCTTTGTGCAAAATATAAAGTATAGAAAATTGATTCCAAAAATTAAAAGTTAGATACATTAAAACTGATGATGCAGATAATAGCAACTGAATGAAAACTCATTGTATCATTGTATGATATGGACAAAATAGATTTATGGTGAAAGAAGATCAAGTGATGATGGCAAGATCAACGTAATTAAGACACTGAGTGTCACACCCCCAATTTTCAACTAACGGAATCATACCGTTTGGGAACGTGACAAACCAGGATCTCAGATCATTAGACATAACGAAGACCTCTATATGAATTTCAAAACATATGTTGGTCTTAAAATATAACATCAGAGTTTTCAAAGTTTTGCGGAAGCGTTTAAAAACCAATAATAGTTGTAATATAACAATTACAAAACAAAATACTCAAATGTTCAATTTCAAATATCCAAAATGTTTAAAATGCATGCGACTCTATCTCCTAGTCCATGCCAGCTTTAATGCGTGCCTTAGCGTCCTGAGAAAACATGTAAATCAAGTCAACACAATGGTTGGTGCATAACACAGGTTTTAAGCATTCACAATGTTTAAAACAACAGTTTGAATATCAAGTTGTAGATAACATAATCACACATGCACAGTCATGATAGCTAGTCATATAAACTATTTACATAAGTGGTCGACACCGAAGCTGACGAATTGCCATGCTATAGCATGTTTTTGCCTTGCCACTATTGTCTAGCACAACAATAGTAAATTGTGTTTGGTCAGTCAAACACCTGCGTAGATTCCATCTACCAGGTGAGGTTTGTCAAACCTAATAGATCTATTTCCAACTACCACGCTTTGCGTTACAGCAAACTAAACGGTTCGAGGTGTGTAAGGACTTTCAAATTGCTATGTTGTCACATAATGTAAACAGCTAACTCATGCAAGTGATATGTATCTAAAAATAGTTTGTTGCACATGTTTTCTCCCCCAAAACAGTTTAAAATAAGAAAGGGGCTGTTTACGCACCTTTGATAATTGCAGAATGATCACACACTAAAAGCTCGTGTAGGAAATCCTCCTACGAAGAATCTGTGTTTAAACAATAACCTAGTGTTATTCGAATAATCGTTTTGTGCTTGAAATCACATACGTATCAACATACGTATGTTAAAGTGTTAAGAATGTGCATACGTAAGTACGCGTGCCTTTGAAATCGTTTAAATAAAATCATATTTGATTTTATTTAAATAATCGTAATTATACGCGATTTCGTTTTCAGGTTAAAATATGAATTTTATTATTCTAATACGTTCGTATTCTCGTTATGGTTCCAACGCAACTTGAACGGATCGAATCGGAGTTAGAACGAATAAAATATAGTCAAAATACTAAATTAGTATTAAAACCCAAAAAAAATGGTTGGGCCAGGACTCGAACCCGCGACCCTCAACTCCAACACACACGCATCTAACCATCTAATCTGCGTTTACAATTGTTAATGGATTGCATCTAATTTCTTTTAACCAAATCCGATCGGGTTCTCCTTTGTAATACCATAGCCGAAGCAACATCTACCCATTTGACCCCAAATTCGAACCCGGTTAATCCTAAAACCATAGGGTTTCGATTCAGATTATTCAACAGAGTCCCATCGTGAGTTTAATTCAATTATCCATCATTATAATGTAATACATTGATGTATACCTAGTTTCGAATCCACGTTCCAATTTCACAATCGACAGAATCAACTTCGATTAAATTAAACTATAATTGCATGGGATATACATTAACTCAATGATTTCGAACCCTTCTGTGTTGATAATTACGAATCCCAAACACACTTGAATCAAAAACCCCCTAACTCGATTACCATTATAACTCTAGAAATCGAAATCCTATGATTCAATGTTGTTAGATAAAATTGATACGAATTTATCCTGAAAAACTGAATTTCGAAACTCTCTGCAAGGTTTAATTTGAATACCAAGTGCACTAGAATCGAAAACCCCAAAATCGTTTTTGACTTAAGAACCCTAGAATCGAAATCATGTAACCAGTTGTTAAAACTTAAAATTGATTTAAGAAAAACTTCAATCGGTTCCTTCTGATGCTACAGATAGTATCCAATTTGATTTTTAGATTCTTTCTCATAAAGACCCCCAAAACCGTTTCAAGAAGAAACCCTAGAACTCGAACTCTATCAATTCGAGATTTCCAGATGCAATTGAGTTAGGGATTCACTTAATCGGCTACTTTAGAGTGTGTAGAAATGATTTCTTACCTCGTTAGATAACGAATTGATGTGGTTTGACTTGAGGATGCAGTTCGGCCTATGCTTTGATTGAATCTTCACCCCAACGACTTGATACTTCGAATTTGTCTATGGAATAGATGCTAAAAGGGCCGAATGATGTGTATGTGAGTTCAATTGTGAGTATTGAATTCGAATTGTGCGGTTTTGATGATACCATGCACGGTTACGACTTTTGGATCCTTAATTGGCTTAAATTCGATTAATCATGATATTAATAACACTTGTAACTGTTATAAATCATTAAAGTATTGATTATAACCGTTCTAATTCGGCCATAGTAGCTTGATGATACCAATTTCGAATTCCCCTAATTATTTAGAACGAATTTTGACTTTTAAATGTCAAAATTGCTTATTTAACCCTTTTACAAATCAAATTCTTATAAACTAATTACCTTATAACAATTTTAGATACATTTTAACCCTTATGAATTATTCTAGATCAATAACTTAACATTTCGATTAACAAAGTTGAGCCGAAAATCCCAAATTGTCACTAATCGGGTCCTTTAACTCCTTGTTGGGCTTGATTAATCCAATTGGGCCTCTTAACTATAACTGGCCTATCTTGGGCCTCATTGGGCCTACCTAGATCTCAATGGGCCTACTCTTGCTTTATTGGGCCCACCTTGACTTATTGGGCCTACATTTGTCTTATTGGGCCTTCATAAACTTCATTGGGCCTGATTTGTCTTGTCGGGCCTTCCTTGACCTTACTGGGTTTTCTTTGGCTTTACTGGGCCTTCTTGGGCCTTACTGGGCCTTCTTTGGCCTTATTGGGCCTTCATTGGCCTTGTTGGGCCTTCATTGGCCTTGTTGGGCCTACGAGGGTTGACGAGGTTAACTCGAAAAGTCGGATTGTCACACTGAGTAATGCTGAACCAAGTCTTAATCCAAGTTAATTGAAGTTGTTGTCTATAATCAAACAAAAACAATTTTCTTGATTGAATCTGAGAAATTCATAAACCCCTTTAACTAAATCTGGACATAATATAAATATCCCAAATTACAAACCTATGGCCCATTGAGAAATGAAAATGGGAAAAGCAACTGAATCAAATACCAAAACAGAATCAGGTGACATCTGTTTCTTGAAAACAACTAACACATGAGATGCCTAAATCAATCAATAACACATGATGAACATCAACAATATCTATTTAGCGAATTTAAAAACAAAGAAAAGCAAAAAAACAGGAATTTAGTAAAATCAGGGTATTTCCTAACCTGACATAAAGCAACCCTCATGTGTGTATGTATCTATAATCAATGAGAATTTTCAAGCTCCTCAAGTAACAAACATGATGAACCAACAAAATTAAAACTTTTCAATAAAGGCATCCCATTTACAACAACAACAACAACCTTACCCAGTATATTCCCACCTTTCAGTAGGGTCTGGGGGGAAGGATAGATACAAACCTTACCCCTATCCCAATTGGGATAGAGAGGTTGCTCCGAAAGAGTCCACGGCTCAAAGTTTTCATTTGAAGTTGATCATCCCAATGATTTTAACGTTATTTTCACAAAATAATTGAAATAACGTTAAAATTAATGCACTTTTACTTTAGCCCGTTAAGGGTCCACACATATATACATTATATGCGTGCACCACAAATGGGGCGTAAGGCAGCACATTTGCAACCTGCATAATGCCGTCGTCATCCACACCTTCACGCTTGCTCATATCGACTTGAATGAAAAGCAAGCAATTAGTGCTTACGATCAGAAAAAAATTAATAATTAATTTTATAGTAATTAACTTGATCTCAAACAACTATACTTGAGTTAAAAGTTAATTCCCCTTGTAATAGTATAACTACGTGTATATGTATGCATGTATGTGTATGCAGGGGGCCTTGGCATGGTCATTTTGTGGCAGGGGTTCTTGGCAGGGGCATCCTTCTGGTCCTAGTCCTGGTCCTTTTAAACCACCGTCTGTAGGTAGCACAAGCGATGTAATGATAGCAAGGCCAGGTGAAATTATTCTCGCAAATGATACAACTTCAGCAATTAATAGTACTCTTGGGAAAACTTTACCTTCTAGGCCATGGGAGCAACAACACTACTAATTCAATTTTACGACCAATTGCTTTAGATAGTTACCAAGCTTGGTAAAAAGTTCATTTGAGTCAACTAACAGCCAGCCCAGAGGAGGCCATCAATGCTTTGAAAAAGTTCGATTTGGTAAAACCAAGTTTTAAATAATTGATTAAAGGTAATATGGCCTGGTTACTTTGTCAAAAAAGTAGTGAAACAAAAATAAGTCCCATCACACATAAAGATACCTGCATACATCTCTCATACTACTATATATACAGATTCAAAATTACAATATACATACACATAACAAACTACAATAACTGATATACAGACCTGCATACATTAATTGATTTCAAAGTTTAGAAACAAAGCTGTCATACATAGTTGAGAATTTCAAAGTTTAGGAACATGAATTGCATATGTTACTACTATATAGACACATAACTGCATAGATATATATACCAGCATAGATATAGACCTATACATACATAGTAAGAACATCATTGTTTAGTCCATTTTCTTAATTCTTTTTGATATTTTAGTTGTGTTGTTACTTATTCAACTTATAACTCTGCTTGTGAAATAATAATATAATACATTCATAGAGCTTTTTTAACAAACACCAACTTATTTTTGAAGTAACATCAAATGATTTTTTTAATTAACAAACATGTACACCTTTAATTAGATTAACCGGTTATATGGATTCTAGTTATATGGATATGAGAAAAAAGCCCATGCACACCTTTGATTAGATTAAACAAAACTACAAGTTATTCATATATAATATTATATAAACTGAACTGCATACATACATACATATTATTTTACAAGCATAACATGCTGGTAAGTGTATCAGATGTATATAAATACATACATGCTAAAAAAGTTAGGCTATATGGTAACTCTATCAGAATGTAGCATACATACAAATGATAAATAACTTGATGAAATTTTCTTAAATTAATGAAAAATAAATCTGACATATAAATTTTTTTTAGTTAATGATAGATAAAACATAAGTGAAGCTAAAATACAAAATTACCAAAAAACCAAACACAAGCTAACCAGATCGAGTCGTAGTGGAACCATGGGTGTTCGATTGAAGATAATAAGCCCTCCTTAATGGAGAGATCGAGTTTTAAAATTTCAAATGTGGAGCCATTTCTCGATTTCTTCTTTCGTGTGTAACTGGTGCAGAAGTGAGTATACTTCCTGATCAGAAGCTAAGACATCGATAAAGTTTGAATTATAGGGTTGAGAAATCCCATCTGGTTGAGATTTATTCCGATTATGGAAGCAAATTGATTAAAGGTTTATCTTCAATGGGGAAAACAAGAAGATAAGATGAATGAATTGAGGGGAAAAGTTAAAGCCCAAGAGATGAATAAAGAAATACAATTTAAGGGTTGTAACCCAAGTCCCAAGTTGCATCTCTTGTACATTTCTTGTATGTGAATTGTTGTAATCCAAGCTACTTCTCTTGCACATTTATTATACACATTTAAGCCGTGAATGCTTGTACCTCAAGCTTAATAGCTTCTAGCACAAAAGCATCAATCTAGAATGGGAGATCAATCGATTTCATAGAAGCATACGAACGAAAATTAATCTCAATGTATAATTCACCTTCTACATCCATTGACGAATTTTCAAAAAGCCATCTATCTGCTTCACCCTGGAAGCTTCGATTTATGTCAAAAAGTAATCCATCGTCTACTGAAATCAAATCAGGAAGCTGATGATATCTCTTCTACTCACTGACATTCATGGGATATCTTTCTCCTCACCTTATCTATTGTTAGAAGCGGAACCAAAATATATTATCCTTGCAAACTCAAAATCTCACAAAATTGCTTGGATTCTAATCAAGAATGCTAAAAAGTAAACAAAAGACTTATTCAACGCCTGTGAATCTTGGAGATGGAGTTGTTATAATCTTAGCAAGGTCTAGTTTTTATTTCGTTGGATGCTTCGAGTCAAAGAAAGATTCATATGAGTTGAACCGAATGTTAACCGAATGTGAGGGTAGTATAAACTTGTGACAATTCAGTTTGAAGATTACGTCATTATTGATGAAAGCACATATCATCGTCCTTGAAATCCACGTTGATTTAGCGATTGTAATTACTACAGGTTAAAAGTATGCGAGAAACCGTGAACATGGGTGAAAACCGTCCGCGAAATGCAGTTCCGGATTCTCCGGAATCGAAAAACGAAGAAAAATCTCTAAGTATTGAACTCCGGGGGTACGCGACGAGTATGGCGGTTTGAAAAGTCAGATTTCTAAATCAGAATGCATGCAGACGAGTTTCTATGCTCTTCCTCTCGAACATACACTCATACCAGACGAAGAAAATCGAACTCTCAACATCAAATCTCTGTTTCGAAACCATCTACACCCACGAATCGTACCAAGGAACGTATCTACAAATGTTGATCATCGTTTCTGTCCGAGAAATCCGTCAGATTAGGTAACGATTTGTTTTAACCTAATAGTTTGATAATGGTTTGATTAGATCTAGTTTTTGAGCGTAATGCAACAGTTTGGATTGTTGATTATTGCCTAGATGATGGCTAGGAATGATTATAAACGAAGAACTTGGTGTGTTAACGGTTAAATCCTTGTTTTGGTCCATTGTAATGCCCGGTTATCATGAAACTATACCTATGATTATAATGGTTTAAACCATGTGAATGTAACAATGTATGTGATTATCTTGATCAATCCTTGAAATGCAAGGTTAAATCCAAGTGTTTTAAACTAATCACAATCATTAAGATAATCATTGGAATAACTATCTGATGTTTATGATAACAGTCATATTAGTACGTTGAACATGGTTATTGAACCTATTCCAATGTCACATTATGATGTTTCATGATATCTGGATAATCAATAACAAGGATTGATCATTCTTAAGCCATAAATCCATCTAGAAATTGTTTCAGTATTATAATCAACAACAGTACCTATTTGGTTATTCTGAGAATATTCTGATTAATCAAATTTTTCATCAACTTTGTATTAGGAACTTGAATCAGTATAGGTTCCTAAATTATCATACATTGTATGATATGACATTAAATCAACTAATTCAGCATATAATATCAGTTGATGACTTTCAATGCAATGTCTTTGACATTGGACGTTCTGAAAAGATCTAATGAGTAAGTTAAAACATAAATAACTTATTAAGCATAAACTAATGCACAATCACACCATTATTAGCAGTTTGTGCGATATTATGCTATCTGTGATACTTTAGGTGAGTTTCGTACAACCCATTCTCTTTTTAATGTTTTCCAAATATCGGGGTATCTCTGTGAAAACATTTTCTTGAACATATGATATGTATCGCTATTATCTGTGTGATTTCATGTGACTTTTGTAAGATTTCATGGGATTTTGCCCTTAGCTCTTTATCACAGTATCAAAAAGTCCTCATCCCTAAAAACTATATCTAGTGAACCCATGTGGGCCGAACGGGTGAACAACAATAGTACTATTGGCTGACAACCCATTTGCTAGGAGCTTGCAACTCCCCTTGGTGTAAATGTTTATTACATGTTTCCAATATCAGCTTAATGTTTGTAATAGACATTAAGAATGAGACACAAAGATATTTACTGACGGGTGTATCTTCACATAACAGAGTATTTCAGTCAGAAAGGAACTAGATATGGGTTCCATGCTTATCTTGAACACTGTATATCAAAAACTTGTATATCATGTCAAACACGAACTCACCAGCTTTGTGATGACCTTTCCAAACTCACACTTTTTTGCAGGTAGACAGTGACAACGGGTGAGATTGCACTACAGATACTTGTAATTAAATAATTTGGCTTGTGTAATAAACTTAGTTGTAAACTGTAACTCTGGTTGTGATGATGAAACCCTTGTAATATATTATCTTTTAGTTAATCTGTGCGTTGTGATACCGGATCAAGTAAGTTACACCTCATCTCTGAGACATCACCACTATGCTTCCGCAACCTTCTTAGTGTGATCAGTGACATCATCAACAGGTGATGAGAGGTTGGTTGTGATAGGGAGGTATCAAAGCCACATGTTATAGAAATTTAGGTAGACTTAGAGACCTAGACTAGAACCATAGGCTCGTATAGTGGCACTGAGAGCACCGAACAAAATTAAAGAACAAAAACTTGTTTTGATTGAGCCAGAATAATCAAGTGATACAAATTACAGTTTTGATTGGCCAATACAAATGAAATTTGCAACACGTGTGCGTTCTAGTAAATTTCAATACAAGCAGAACAATAATAACAGTAATGACGAATAGTTGCTTTAAGATAGGAAAAGATATCATGTCATGGTTGTGTTGAACACTATTATTCAATATTCATTTCATGATACTGATCTGAACATTTTGTTTGTACAACGATGGTTAACCCACGTGATCGCTATATATACCGGCAGATCCCATATGTGATTTTGGATGACACGCTGAGTCCTAGCTCGAGTTCTGACTCAGATCCGACAGAAGCATCTTCTGCAGCATCCCTAGCAGTACCCCAGATTTCACATACACCACCACTGGTGCCATAGACACCACCTCATGTACCACGTACACTACCACCACATCCACAGGTAAATGATGATACCTTTGCTGATAGACGGGCTAGAAGCACATCACCCCAGAGAGTCCCGGTCTATACTGGGATTAGGAGGATGCAGGCACAAGCCTGCAAGACCACAGGGCTACCACCTAGGCACCAGCTTTCCCCTAGAGATGTTCTAGGCTCCATCCACGAGGTGGGTGAGTCCTCACGACAGGCTGAGATGCGAGCTCAGCTACAGCAGGTCACTTTGGACTTGCAGGGTGCTTGACTGGAGTTGAGACAGTCTTACGGATCTCTGCAGGAGACCTGTAACACATTGACTGACACACGTGCGGCTCACCAGAGTCTGGTAGAGCAGTTTGAGGTGTTAGAGGCAGGCACTCAGGCCTGGAGGATGATTATGGAGGATAGGATGAGACATACGATGATTTGATGATTGTTGTATTCTGGCAGTATGTTGAGGTTGTGAGGGTGAGAGAAATGATGGAGGGTAAGTATGATCGGGGTATGATTGTTTTGGTATATTCATTGTGAATACCATCACTTATAGTCGGATAGGTTGAGAGTGTGGTGTGAGGAGATAGTTTTGACATATGAGATAGATCCCGTGCGGTTAGGTTGATGTTAGAATAGGTTGTATTGTGGTTCTCTTTGTATCAAAACTTTATGGTTGTATAAAACTGATATCGTAGTAATAAAATGGTTATTTCTGCATATCTGTTTGTGTGTGGTGTGTGAATGTGTGTGTGTATCAAACTTTTCTAAGAAACAATTGTATAACATATCGTAACATATCAAAGTCCTGTGTGGCAACATATCAAAATCCTGTGTGGTATCATATCAATTGTCTGTATGACACATATCAAAGTCCTATGTGGCAACATATCAAACCTGTGTGGTATTATATGAATTGTTTGTATGACACATAACAAAGTCCTGTGTGACAACATATCAAAATCCTGTGTGGTATCATTTCAATTGTCTGTATGACACGTATCAAAGTCCTGTGTGGAAATATATCAAAATTCTGTATATTATCATTTCAATTGTCTGTGTGACAGTGTATGAAAGACCTGTGTGTCAACATATCAAAATCCTGTGTGGTAACATATCAAAGTCCTATATGGCAAAAATATCAAAAACATGTGTGATAACATATCAAAACATGGGTGATGTTGTATCTAGTGTTACCAATAACATATATGTATCGGTGTTACAATGCCGTGTGTTGTGTGATACTATAACATGTTTTTGAGACAATATGACTAAGTATAACTACAAACATTTGTATGAAGACTGTGTCCTGAAAACATATCTGGGTTATATCAATGTAGTTAGTACTATGCTTTTTATGATCACATTTCAACATGAATTTTCAGTATAACTGAATATGATTGAATTTATGTGACTCAAAGGGTTATATCTTAAATGTTCTTGAACTAACCTGAGTTTGTATACATGCAAGCAGAACAGTGGCTCCAAAACATTGTCGACCAGCTAAGGAAGCTGCCAAGAATGTTACTAAACCTGGACTGGATCAAACCCCACCTGTAAATGTAGAATCTAATCCGGATAGACATATTAATCCAGAAACAAAAGTGGTTCCACCCGAAAATCTAGAAACGAATACAGTTCCACCCGTAGACCCGGAAGTGAACACGGTTCCACCTGCGGCTGCAAGTGGATCTGAACTAAATGAAGCAATGATAGGGCAGATTTTTAAAGAACAGCTATCTGCTTGGGGTGTTTTGACCCAACATCAACCACATGTCACTTCTGGTTCTGGCAGGAACCATCATCACACTGAACACAATGCTACTGGTGGCCACGCAAAAACTCATCATACCACAGGTACAACAACAACAAAAACAACTGTTCCTGATCCACCACAGCAGGGATGTACTTATAAGTGCTTAGCTTCTTGCAACCCTCCTACTTTCACAGGTAAAGAAGGAGCGGCTGGACTTTTAAAGTGGATAGAGGAAATGGACCAAACTCAAAATAAGCCAATGTTTGGTGGAGCATAAGGTGTCTTATGCTGGTTGTTCTCTGAAAGACTCAGCTTTAACCTCGTGGAATACCCATGCAAAAAATTTGGGCTCAGCTACAATCGACTCGATGGGCTAGAACGAATTTAAAACTCTGATTATGTCAGAGTACTACCCAATCACTAAAATTCAAAAGCTCCAGGAGGAATTCTAGAATCATTCGATGGTCGGTGCTGATTGTTTAGCTTATACCGATCATTTTCATGAACTCACTTGTTTACTTCCCAGTATGTTTCCTACGGAAGCAACTTTGATTGAGAAGTATATCAAAGGTATGGTTCCCCAGATTCGGGGAATGGTGACTGCAGCTGAACCCACCACTCTCAAACGTACAATTTTGTAAACCACTAAGCTTACCGATGAGGTGGTAAGGGAGTGGTACTTTGACCACAAAAACTCTGAAGGCAGTGGGCCGTAGTGATGTCGGTACCTCAGGTGCTACGAAGGGTACCAAATAAAAGTGGTTTGGCAAAACCAAACGAAAGCTCCAGCTGAGACTAGCCAGAGCAAAACAACTGTGAAAAACTATGGTGCGGCTGTTCCTAAGAGGAAAGCTTATACTGGGCAGGTGCCCAAATGCAACAAGTGTCCATTTCATCACACAGGACCGTGTCATGTTTGTGCTAACTGTAATCGAGTCGGACATTACACTAGATACTGTAATTTGCCTGCTCATCAACCAAACCAAGCACCACGACAAACCACTCAAACAAACCGGTCGTGCTTCAAGTGTGGAAGTCCCGACCATTTCATGAGAAACTGTCCGAACAACAACAACACTAATCAAGGGAATGAAGATAGGGGAGAGCTTTCCAGATTGGTGTAACCGAGACAAGGCATGATGCGAACATTGTCACTGGTACGTTTCTTCTTAATAATCTATAAGCATCAGTTCTGTTTGATACAGGGGCAAATAAGAGTTTTATCTATCCTGAATTTGCATCATTACTTTCATTGACTACGGTAGATCTAGAAACTCCATATGTTAGCAAGTTAATCAAAACTAACAGCGTCATTCAAGGATGTTCCTTGAATCTGAATGATCACCTTTTCAATATCAATCTACTTTCCATTGAGCTTGGAAGTTTTGATGTTGTAATCGGTATGAATTGTCTTTCTGAGAATCAAGTGGAGGCTGTGTGTCAACACAAGGTGATCCGTATTCCATTACCTGATAGTAATACACTGGTAGTTCAAGGAGAACGAGCTGGTAGAAAACTTGGTATCATATCTTGTATGCAAACTCAGAAATGCTTACGAAAAGGTTGTTAGGCCTTTCTAACACACGTAATAGAAAACTGTTCTTCACAAAAACGTATTGAAGATATTCCGGTAGTCAAGGATTTTCCTGAAGTTATTCCTGAGGATATATCATGATTACCCCCAGTGAGACAAGTTGAATTTCGAATTGATAAAATTCCAGGTGCAGCACCTGTAGCTAAAGCCCCTTATCGTTTAGCACCCTCAGAGATGCAAGAGCTTTCAGGTCAACTGTAGGAATTATTAGACAAAGGTTTATCAGACCTAGTTTCTCACCCTGGGGAGCCCCAATTCTTTTTGTAAAAAAGAAAGATGGTTCGTTCAGGATGTGTATTGACTACAGGGAGCTCAATAAATTAACAATCAAGAACCGTTATCCATTATCACGTATTGATGATATATTTGATCAATTACAAGGTGCTACTTATTTCTCAAAAATCGATTTAAGATCTCCATATCATCAATCACGAATTCATGATGATGATGTCCCTAAAAATGCTTTCAGAACCCGTTACAGACATTACGAGTTTTTAGTAATGTTGTTTGGATTAACAAATGCACCTGCAGTTTTCATGAATCTGGTGAATCGAGTGTGTAGACCTTATCTGGATAAGTTTGTGATTGTATTTATTGATGATATTCTCATTTATTCCCAAAGCCAGCAGGAACATGCTCAACACTTGAAACTAATTTTAGAATTGTTAGCACGTGAAAAACTATATGCTAAATTCTCCAAGTGTGAATTTTGGTTACGGGAAGTTCAATTTCTTGGATATGTAGTGAATGAGAACGGTATTCAAGTGGATCCTAGCAAGATTAAGGCTGTGAAACAATGGGAGACACCATGAACCCCAATTGAAATACATCAATTCTTAGGACTGGCAGGTTATTATCCCCGATTCATCAAGAATTTTTCAAAAATAGCCTTGCCACTAACAACGCTGACAAAGAAAAATCAACTGTTTATATGGGGTTCCCAACAGGAGGAGGCATTCCAACTGTTAAAACACAAACTCTGCAACATACCTATACTTGCATTACCGGAAGGTACTGATAACTTCACAGTGTACTGTGATGCTTATCGTCAAGGTTTATGCTGCGTTTTAATGCAGAACGACAAGGTAATTGCTTACGCTTCTCGACAGTTAAAATTTCACGAGAAGAATTATACCACTCATGATCTAGAACTTGGTGCAGTGGTGTTTGCACTCAAAATTTGGAGACACTATCTATACGGAACGAAGTGTATTGTATACACTGATCATAAAAGTCTTCAACACATTCTAGATTAGAAAAAGTTGAACATGCGACAAAGGAAATGGGTAGAACTTCTGAACGACTATGACTGTGAAATTCGTTATCACCCAGGTAAAGCGAATGTTGTAGCTGATGCCTTGAATCGCAAGGAACGAGTCTAACCTTTACGTGTGAAAGCGTTAGGAATAACTATTCAAACCAGTCTAATTCCTCAAATTAGAGAAGCTCAGCAACAAGCTTTACAAGCAACAAATTACCCAGCTGAGGAGCTAAGAGGATTGGACAAACAACTCGAAACCAAAACTGTTGGAGTGCTGTATTTCAAAAGCAGAATTTGGGTTCCTCTACTCGGTAACTCTAGAACAATCATCTTGGATGAAGCACACAAATCCAGGTATTTTTTCATCCAAGTGATGATAAAATGTATAAAGATCTTAGAGATTTTTACTGGTGGCCTGGAATGAAGATACACATAGCGGAATACGTGGATAGATGTTTAACATGTCTCAAAGTTAAGGCTGAACATCAACGACCTTCTGGGTTACTACAACAACCTGAGATTCCCATGTGGAAATGGGATCAGATCTCTATGGATTTCATCACTAAATTACCCAGAACATCATGTTATCATGACTCTATATGGGTTATCATTGATCGCCTTACTAAATCTGCGTATTTCTTACCAATCCGAGAAGATTACTCTATGGATCGACTGGCTAAACTCTATGTTAATGAGATTGTATCTCGACATGGAGTACCGCTCTCTATCATTTGTGACAGAGATAGTCGAGTTATGTCACGATTTTGGCAAACTCTTCAGAATGCTCTAGGCACATAAATCAATATGAGCACAGCTTATCATCTACAAACAGATGGGTAAACAGAAATAACAAATCAAACTCTTGAAGACATGCTTAGAAGCTGTGTGATTGATTTTGGAGGTAGCTGGGATATTCATCTTCCACTCGTAGAATTCTCATACGATATCAGCTACCATACCAATATTCAGTGCGCTCCATTTGAAGCACTTTATGGACGCAAGTGTAGATCTCCTATCTATTGGTCAGAGATAGGTGAAAGTCATATTATTCGCCCATAATTCATTCAAGAAACAACGGACAAGATCGCACTTATTAAATAATGAATTAAAGCTGCTCGTGATCGTCAAAAGGGTTATGCTGATAATTGTCATAGACCTCTAGAATTTCAAATAGGTGACCGACTATTGCTGAAAGTTTCACCTTGGAAGGGTATTTTCAGATATTGAAAGCGAGGTAAACTCTCACCAAGATTTGTAGGACCATTCAAAATTTTAGAACGAATTGGAAGTGTAGCCAACAGACTTGAATTACCTCCTAAACTCAGTAACATTCATGATGTCCTTCATGTATCAAATCTGAAGAAATGCCTAACTGATGAATTAATGATTGTACCTCTTGAAGAAATTCATATTGATGAAAAACTTTAGTTCACCAAAGAACAGATAGAAGTGATGGATCGAGAAGTAAAAGTGTTGAAACGAAGTCGCATTCCAATCGTTAAAGTTTGATGGAACTCACAATGTGGACCTGAATATACATGGGAACGGGAGGATTGTATGAAAGAAAGATATCTACATCTATTCTCATTAACGATTGTCATCAGATAAGTATTCACTAAATTTCAGGACGAAATTTCTTTAATAGGAGGAAACTGTGACAACTCAGTTTGGAGATTACGTCATTATTGATTAAAGCACATATCATCGTCCTTGAAATCCACCTTGATTTAGCAATTTTAATTACTACAGGTTAAAAGTATGCTAGAAACCGTGAACATGGGTGAAAACCGTGTGCGAAACGGAGTTCCCGATTCTCCGGAATCGAAAAACGAAGAAAATATCTAAGTATTGAACTCCGGGGGTCTTTGTGGTACGCCAAGGTCATTCTAAGGATCCTTGGCGGTACACAAGGAGTCCAAAATATCGAATAAAAATATCTAAGTATTGAACTCCGGGGGTCTTCGTGGTACGCCAAGGTCATTCTAAGGATCCTTGGCGGTACACAAGGAGTCCAAAATATCTTTTGGACTCCGTATTTCTTCGCGGTACGCCAAGCCCCATTTCGCATTCCTTGGCGGTACGCGACGAGTATGGCGGTTGGAAAAGTCAGATTTCTATATCAAAATGCATGCAGAAGAGTTTCTATACTCTTCATCTCGAACATACGCTCATACCAGATGAAGAAAATCAAATTCTCAGCATCAAATCTCTGTTCCAAAGCCATCTAAATCCACGGATCGTACCAAGGATCGTATCTGCAAGTGTTGATCATCATTTCTGTCCGAGAAATCCGTCAGATTAGGTAACGATTCATTTTAACCTACTAGTTTGATAATGGTTTGATTAGATCTTGTTTTTGAACGTAATGCAATAGTTAGGATTGTTGATTATTTCCTAGATGATGGCTAGGAATGATTAAAAACGAAGAACTTGGTGTGTTAACAGTTAAATCCTTGTTTTGATCCGTTGTAATGCTCGGTTATCATGAAACTATACCTATGATTATAATGGTTTAAACCATTTGATTGTAACAACGTATGTGATTATCTTGATCAATCCTTGAAATGCAAGGTTAAATCCAAGTGTTTCAAACTAATCACAATCATTAAGATAATCATTGGAATAACTATCAGATGTTTATAATAACAGTCATATTAGTACGTTGAACATGGTTTTTGAACCTATTCCAATGTCACATTATGATGTTTCATGATATCTGGATAATCAATAACAAGGATTGATCATTCCTAAGCCATAAATCCATCTAGAAACTATTTCAGTATTATAATCAACAACAGTACCTATTTGGTTATTCTGAGAATATTCATATTAGTCAAATTTTTCATCAACTTTGTTTTAGGAACTTGAATCAGTATAGGTTCCTAAATTATCATACATTGTATGATATAACATTAAATCAACTAATTAAGCATATAATATCAGTTGATGACTTTCAATGCAATGCCTTTGACATTGGACGTTCAGAAAAGATCTAATGAGTAAGTTAAAACATAAATAACTTATTAAGCATCAACTAATGCAGAATCACACCATTATTACCAGTTTGTGCGATATTATGCTATCTGTGATACTTTAGGTGAGTTTCGTACAACCCATTCTCTTTTAAATGTTTTCCAAATATCAGGGTATCTTTGTGAAAACATTTTCTTGAACATATGATATGTATCGCTATTATCTGTGTGATTACATGTGACTTTTGTAAGATTTCATGGGATTTTCTGTTAGCTCTTTATCACAGTATCAAAAAGTCCACATCCCTAGAAACTCTATCTAGTGAACCCATGTGGGCCGAACGGGTGAACAATGATAGTACTATTGGCTGAAAACCCATTTGCCGGGAGCTTGCAACTTCCCTTGGTGTAAATGCTTGTTACCTGTTTCCAATATCAGCTTAATGTTTATGATAGTCATTAAGAATGAGGCACAAAGATATTTACCGACGGCTAGTATCTTCACATAACAGAGTATTTCAGTCAGAAAGGAACTAGATACGGGTTCCATGGTTATCTTGAACATTGTATATCAAAAACTTGTATATCGTATCATATTGTTTAACTTAAACATTACGAACTCACCAGCGTTGAGCAGACCTTTCCAAACTCAAACATTTTTGCAGGTAGACAGTGACAACGGGTGAGATTTCACTGTGGACACTTGTAATTAAATAATTTGGCTTGTGTAATAAACTTACTTGTAAACTGTAATTCTGGTTCACAAAACCCTTGTAATATATTATCTTTAAGTTAATCTGTGTGTTGTGATACCGAATCAGGTAAGTTACACCTCATCTCTTAGACATCACCACTATGCTAACGCAACCTTCTCAGTGTGATCAGTGATATCGTTAACAGGTGACGAGAGGTGGGGGTGTGACGAAACCGCATTAGCAAAATGCATGCGAAGATCATCAGTGGAGGTTATGGGCAAAATGTATGTGTTGGGTCTAAGCTTATTGGTATGTATGCTGGGCTGGATCAGCTGTACATGATCCATGCACGTAAGGTGTTCGATCATTTTCTTGAAAGAGATGTTTTCTTGTGGAACATGATGATTCAAACATATGCACATTCAGGTTTGTCTGCGGAAGCATTGGGTGTGTATAAGGAAATGTGTAAAAAAGATGTGGTTATTGACAAGTATACTTTTACATTCGTGCTAAAGGCATGTGGAAAGATGAAATGACTAGTCGTGTTATCCATGGACATGTCATGAAATGTTGTTTTTATTTCAATGTCTTTGTTGGGAATGCTCTTGTAGCTTTATATGCAAAGTGTCAAACGATGGAGGCATGTCGACACGTGTTTGATGAGATACCTGAAAAGGATGTAGTTAATTGGAATACTATTATTTCTGGATGTGCTAACAACGATCGTTTTATTGAAGCTATTGAGCTTTTTCATACTTTCCTACAAGATGAATCGTTTAGTGCACCAGACCATGCAACTCTCGTTAGCATTTTGCCTGTTTGTGCTCAAGTAGCAGAAATTCGACTAGGGTATTGGATTCATTGTTACAGCATAAAAATAGGCTTGACAAGCAATACTATGGTAGGGAGCGGTCTTATTGCCATGTATGGAAACTCTGGCCATTTGGACTATGCACGCCAAGTGTTTGATGAAATATCTGAAAGAAACATTATGGTATGGACTGCTATGATGAGGGGCTATGGTATGCATGGGAACCCACAGGAAGCACTCAATCTTTTCTCAAACTTTTTGGAGGGTGGCTTCCATCCGGACGTGATTGTTTTTTTATGCTTGCTATCAACATGTAGTCACGTTGGGTTAGTTAAAGAAGGTCGTGAAATTTTTAAACAAATGGAAGATTCTGGTGGAGATGGGTCATGAACATTACGCTTGTATGGTCAATCTACGGAACAGCTGGTTTGCTTATGGAAGCAGTTGAATTTAATAAATTGATGCCTACGTTACCTAGGAAGGATGTATATGGTGCTCTTGTTGGTGCTAGTAGAATGCATAATAATATTGAACTTGCTAAAGTTGTTGTAGAGAAGTTGTTTGCCTTGGATCCGGACAGTGGTGGTAGATATGTAATGTAATCCCTGTGGTTTCGATTTAATCTCAAGCATTTTAATCGTGTTCAATTCTTAGTAAATAAAACCCTTTGAGGTTCTTAGAACTTTTGTACTCATATATTTATATATTTATATATATTTATATATAAATGTTTGTTACGTTAATGTAATAATAATGATAACAATAATAAAAAATAATAATAATAACATAACACATAATTTAAACTTTTATAAAACCTTATTTTATAAAATGTTGTTAAAGTTTAAAAAGTCCACATGGGTACAAATTTATTCAAGTTTATAAAATAATTTATAAAAAAAATTTAATAAAAGGTTTTATAAACTTTCGAGATAAAACATAAGATATTAAATTTATAAAAGTTTTATAAGTTTTTTTTATGTCTTTTACATGAAATGACAAATTATTTAATTTATAAAACTTAGGTTATTGAAAGATAATAATAGGATTTTATAATTTTTTGAAAAATAAAACATTCTTTAACTTGAGGGACAAAAAGGAACATTTTATAAACTTAGTTTGTGAGGAGGGGAGTCTTAGGACAACACTGAAACCAATAAGGAACAAGACGGACTAAAGATGTAAAAATCCCAAAACCCAACTCCTTCTCACCCGTTTACAGCCCAAACCCAAACCACGGGTTCATTCGACCCGTTCACTCCAAATTCGAACCCAGCGTGATTCCAACTGAATTGATATCAAATTTGGCAGCCTCTTAAACACGTTAACAAATCCCAATCGACAATCAATACGGCTAAAGCTCGTTTAGGCGTGAAATGGTTTCCAAAATTACAAGCATTGACCGAAAATTTGAAATCTATGGTAACTCGTATAAAAACTCAAATAAGATAATCAATTTGATTCCTTTGATGCATACAAAACTCTTTGAACCAAAACCATGCTCATACTAGCTCTCCTTATCGCAAATTAACTGCAAAAGTGTTCGGGTCGGTCGTCTCTCGGTCTCAATCAAAAAAACACCCAAATCTACAACCCAATATAAGTAATCTAAACATCATTCTATTCGTTTTTCAATGATAAGCAAAAGCCCTATGATTTTGGTAGTAATCGAGTTCTAGATCGATAGAATTTAACACAAAAGAAATTAGGGTTCTTCGTGTTCCTGATATGAAATTTGGGGAAATTCATAACACGAGTAGACTAAAATGAAACGGAAATCATCAGTTTGAATGGGCAGCTTAATGGGCAATGTCTTGTAATTTGGATCCGGAGATCGCGGGTTCGAATCTTGCCATACCCGGTTTTGCTCCTTTTGGGTTTTTTTTTCTTATTTTCAGTTATTTATTATTCTTACTATTAATATTATTATTATTTTTATCAAACTATATATATATATATATATAACAGATAAAATTCTAAATTATCATTTTAATATTATACTAATTATTTAGCATTTTAAAATAATAAAAGATATACTTTTGGAGTAAATAAAATGGTTTAATAAAATCTAAGGATCCATCTGTAATTTACATTAAAAACTATTTCATGAACATGATAATTTTACATTACATACTATTTTAAATAAGTTTATAAGTAATCTAAATGACTGTTACAGGTTTTGAAAATAAATTATAAATTCTAAAGTTATACTTATGTTAATAACTAACATTATTTTGTTAAACAAATATTAATTCAAGGCTTATCATACAAATTACAATAAAAATTAAAAGAATAGAATATAAAATATTTTATTTTATTTTATTATTTTATACTATTACGAAAGTATTCAAATAACTAAATGGTTATTGATCATGTTATCATTCAAACATAAAAAATCTCTTTAGGACTTCCATTAAGATGCCGTAGATTCTAAGAGATCAAGACATGAACTTTAAGCAGATACTAGACTACTATGCCTTTGTAAATTTTGGTTGAAGCACTAATTTCAACTCCATTCTCTATCACCTGTCTAAACAAATAAACAAGTGAGTTTCATTCACACTCCCTTTTACATTTTTTTTCTTTGGTATGTTACACATATTTTATTCAAAACTTTATTCATTCTATTATTCATTCAATCTATGATGCAAGCCTTAGACCTAGTTAGCTTTATGTGTTAGATGCTAAGCTTATACAATGTGTTGATTCTATGTGTGATTCTATGTGTGTTGCCAGTCAAGCAAGCTAGTATTGAGTAGCCTAAGATGTGTTAGATACCATCTTAGCATTGGCTTTTGCCATTGTGTGAAAAAGGTGAAAAGTACACCTAGCAAACCTGTTGAATTATAACTGTTAATTTATAGTATGATCATACTTGAATTAACATGCTGTAAGGATACTTGTTTGGACACAAGCTATTGTTATTCATTCATTCATTCTATTTATTCAAACTTGTATTCATGCTATGCTTATGATACGTATTCTAGTTTGGCTATAGTTTGCATCCTTTTTATACTTATTATTTAAACTTAGTGTGTGAACTCACCAACTATGCAAATAGTTGACAAACTCTTATTTTACATGTGTAACAGGATAAGGAAGCATGATGAAGACATAGGATTAGACTTAGTAGACCTAGTTAAATTTTAAACAATGTTTTTTTTAGCATTCAATTGTAATTGTCACACCCCCAATTTTCAACTAACGGAATCATACCGTTTGGGAACGTGACAAACCAGGATCTCAGATCATTACACATAACGAAGACCTTTATATGATTTTCAAAACATACTTTGGTCTAAAACTGTAACATCAAAGTTTTCAAAGTTTGCGGAAGCGTTTTAAAACAATAACAAACATAACAGTTGTAAAATGTAAATTACAAAACAAATTCCCAAATGTTCAAATCTAAATAATAGAAATGTCAAATATGCATGCGACTCGATCTCCTAGTCCATGCTTGCTTTCTTGTGTACCTTAACGTCCTGAGAAAACATGTAAATCAAGTCAACACAAAGA
This sequence comes from Mikania micrantha, assembly GCA_009363875.1. NCBI lineage: Eukaryota > Viridiplantae > Streptophyta > Magnoliopsida > Asterales > Asteraceae > Mikania > Mikania micrantha. Next base: position 107,844,301 of record CM018693.1, on the reverse strand, counting down.
TTGGTGCATAACACAGGTTTAAGCATTCACAATGTTTAAAACCACAGTTTGAATATAAAGTTTACAGATAACATAATCACACATGCATAGTCATGATAGCTAGTCATTTCTACTATTTACATAAGTGGTCGACACCGAAGCTGACTGTTGCATGCTATCGCATGTTTTGCCTTGCCACTATTGTCTAGCACAAACAATAGTAATGTGTGTTTGGTCAGTCAAACACTTGCGTAGATCCCATCTACCAAGTGAGGTTTGTCAAACCTAATAGATCTATTTCCAACTACCACGCTTTGCACTACGGCAAACTAAACGGTTCGAAATGTAAGGACTTGTAAATGCTATGTTGTCACATAATGTAAACAGTTAACTCATGCAAGTGATATGTATCTAAAAATGTTTTTTGCACATGTTTTCTCCCCCAAAACAGTTAAAATAAGAAAGGGGCCGTGTACGCACTTTGATAGTGAGCAGAATGATCAAACACTCGTGAATTCGCGTAAATAATCCTCTACGAAGAATCTGTGTTTAAATAATAACTTTGGGTTATTCGGAATGTCTTTTAATGTGAAATCACGTACGTGTCAATACACGTATGTTAGAATGTTAGAAACGTGTGTTTGTACGTAAGTGTGCCTTTGAAATTGTTTAATTAAATCAAATAAACATATATTTGATTATAATAACATGTTCGCATTTATACACGATTATATTTTTCGGTTAATAATATAAGTTTTATTATTTTAGATTGTTCGTATTCGCGATACGGTTCCAACGCAACTTGAACGGGTCGAAACGGAGTTAGAACGAGTGAATTACGGCTAAAAAAACCAAAATGGTTTTTAAACTCAAAACCCAACAGAGGCAGGGTTCGAACCCTGGACCTCTTGAATCAGTAACGCAAGCCCAAACCAACTAGTATCATTAATAGCTTTGATTTCAATTAGTTTTAATAACAACCACCCAGGTTCCCCTTGGTTTATCCATAGCCGCAGTCATCAAACCCAATTCGGTCTACAATTCGAACTCGATCGAACCCAAATCCTTGGGGGTTTCGATCCTATCATCCAACCGACCCTGTAGATGTGTTTAATTTGAATTTTTATTTAGATTCAGTGAGTAAATCGATCCCATCCGAGCTCGAACTCAAGTTCATTAACCACCAAATCAAAATCGTTAAATTCGTAATTGTGAGTCCACCAATCCATATGGTTTTCATTTAATAGTAAATTTCGAAACCATCTGTAGTGATTGATTTGATTAACGAGTTCAATTAGTTCGAAACCCTCAACTCGTTTACAATCAAGAACCCTAAAATCAAGCTTATCAAATTCGTGATTACTATGTAAAATCAGTATGATGTTTTCTTCTATTAATGCATTTCAAAACTTTCTGTATAGGTTTCTTCGATTATCAATAGCATTTAGGTCGAATCCCCCAAATCGTTTTTCTACAAGAACCCTAGAACTTGATCATCTACAATTCACTATAATTTCATGAAATTGATATATAGATTTTATTAGTCGGAGCTTTCTGAGACCTTTAAAACCATTTAATTTGGTTTTTACATCTATTTGAATGAAATCCCCCAATTCGTTACATATGATGAGCCCTAGAAACTCAAATCACAAAATTCGTTTTTGTTGTAAGAACTTAGCATAGGGATTTCATTTAGTAGCTTATCACGAAACTACTTGTGTCTTTTAATTCGATTTATAATCACGTTTAAGCAGAAACCCCCAAAACAATATTCGTGATGAACCCTAAGATTCAATCTTGTATCATTTGATATTACAACTTCGAATTAACCTGGGGATTTGCTTAATCGGTAGTTTTAGAAAGTGTAGGAATGATTTTGCACCTGATTTGATGGCCGATTGATGAAAATCAACTTTGGGCTTGGATGCGGCTACTCTACGATCGGGTTCTTCTGTCCACGACTTATAAGATCAAATTGATGAATGTTACAGGCTCTAACTGTGCCGATTTAGGTTTCTGGAACTTCAATTTGATGAATTTAGATCGTATTATATCAATTCGATATGGAAGGGTTACGGTCTCGACATTATTAACGATTTAATCCACTTAATTCGACAATTATGGGTTAATTAACTCCTGATAACCGATTATCATCATCATTGTAAGTTAATTGAAGCTTTAATTCGATTAATTACTGGAATTTAATGCTAATTCGAATTTTATTTTGATTTTCAACCGAATTTTGACTTTTAAAAGTCAAAATTGTGTGTTTCTTCTAATTACATGTTTAATCCTTTTGTTTTAAGTGTTTATACACTTGTTTTGATTAATCCCAATCCTTATGGTTTGATTTTGTTCGATTTCATACAATTCCCGTTAATTTTCGGTTAACGGGGTTAGTCTAAAATGCCGGATTGTCGCATCATCCCCTTGTTGAAGGAATTTTCGTCCCGAAAATTGTTAGGTGTTAGAAGTAGTTAGGAAACTACTTGCGAATTCAGATTGTGCGTGTTAGTGTGATGTCTGATCATTCTGTTTGCTTGTGTGTACTCACACACAAAATCCAATGTTTGCAACATCACACCTAAGTGTGATCGTTCAATGTAACTGTTTGTGTGTACACTAGTTAGTTCACCTAACTGTGACTGTTTGTGTTTGATCATAGTGTGCTATGTAACTTTGCACCTAGTGAGTGTTTGCAACTGTTTGTACTATGTAACCTCGCACATAGCAAAATGTGTGTAACTAATCGTGCATGTACTACCATAACATGTAACATATGAAATGTAGCACATAAAATGTAATGTAGCACAAATGTTTGTAACTAAACCAATTGCATAAAGTGTTTGTGCTTACAGTTTGAAATCTGAAGTGTTGATGTGTGAAGCATCACGTCATCCCCTTGTTGAAGGAAATTTCGTCCCGAAATTTAACGTGCGCTCTCAGTGTTTGTTGCTGTTGTTTTGAACAGATGAGGATACTTCTTCATCATTTGGTCTTCCCGTTCCCATGTGAATTCAGGACCACGTCTTGAATTCCAACGGACTTTGACTATCGGAATCTTGCTTTGTTTGAGCTGTTTGACCTCTCGGTCCATGATTTCAGCTGGTTCCTCAATAAATCGTAACTGTTCATCCACTTGTATTTCTTCCGGTGGTACAATCAATGTCTCATCAGAAAGACATTTCTTTAAGTTCGATACATGAAAGACATCATGAACTCCACTGAGTTCATCCGGTAATTTGAGTTGATACGCAACCGGACCAATCCTTTTCAGGATCTCAAAAGGTCCTACGTATCGTGGACTAAGCTTTCCGCGCTTGCCAAATCGTATCACACCTTTCCAAGGTGATACCTTTAGAAGAACTCGGTCTCCTACTTGAAATTCCAATGGCTTTCGACGTTTGTCAACATAACTCTTCTGTCGATCCCGGGCCGCTGCCATACGGTTCCGGATTTGAACAATCTTCTCAGTCGTTTCGTGTACTAGTTCAGGACCTGTTATTTGACTGTCACCAATTTCAGCCCAACAAACTGGTGAACGAAATTTGCGACCATACAAAGCTTCAAACGGTGCCACCTGAATACTTGTATGATAACTATTGTTGTAAGAGAATTCCACTAACGGTAAATGGTTTTCCCAGCTATCACCAAAATCAATGACACAAGCTCGTAACATATCCTCGAGCGTTTGAATCGTATGTTCACTCTTACCGTCAGTCTGTGGATGATATGCGGTACTCATATCCAAACGAGTTCCCAATGACTTATGAAGTGATTTCCAAAAGTTGGAAGTAAATCGAGCATCCCGATCTGATATGATGGAGATTGGCACACCATGCCGTGCTACCACCTCCTTGATGTAAATGCGAGTCAGTTTCTCCATCTTGTCGGTTTCCTTGATTGCTAAGAAGTGTGCAGATTTCGTTAATCGATCGACAATTACCCATATCGTATCACAACCGCTGGGGTACGGGGTAACTTAGTAATGAAGTCCATCGAAATCTGTTCCCATTTCCACATTGGTATTTCTGGTTGTTGCAGCAAACCAGATGGTTTCTGATATTCAACTTTGACTTTTGAACAAGTCAAACACTTGCTAACGTATCTAGCAATGTCAACTTTCATGTGAGGCCACCAATACAGTGCCTTCAAGTCATGATACATCTTGTCTGATCCCGGATGGACTGAATATCTAGATTTGTGTGCTTCATCCATCACGAGTTCCCTTAATCCACCATGCAATGGTATCCAAAGTCGATTAATGAAATAACGAATTCCATCAGACTTGACATCCAATTGCGTTTCCATCCCCCGTAAGGATTCATGTACCAAATTATCCTTTTCTAAGGCTCCCAGCTGAGCACTGCGTACCTTGTCAGGTAAGTCAGTATGTATCGTCATAATGAATGCGCGAACCCGTCTTGTTGAAGTGTCTTTTCTGCTTAAAGCATCAGCTACCACATTAGCTTTTCCTGGGTCATACTTAATCGCGCATTCGTAGTCGTTCAACAACTCAACCCATCGTCGTTGTCTCATATTAAGCTCCTTCTGATCAAAGATATGTTGCAAACTCTTATGATCAGTGTAAATAGTTCACTTAGTTCCGTATAAGTAATGCCTCCAAATTTTCAAAGCAAAAACCACTGCTCCTAACTCCAAGTCATGAGTAGTGTAATTCTTTTCGTGTGGTCGTAGTTGCCTTGAAGCATAAGCAATCACTTTATCACGTTGCATCAACACACATCCCAAACCCTGTGCAGATGCATCACAATACACCACAAAGTCTTCCGTCCCTTCTGGTAAGGACAGAATCGGTGCACTGCAGAGTTTCTGTTTCAATAACTGGAATGCAGCTTCCTGTTTATCCGTCCAGTTATACTTCGTTCCCTTATGCGTAAGAGCTGTAAGTGGTTGAGCGATCTTTGAGAAACCCTCAATGAATTGTCGATAGTAACCCGCCAAACCAAGGAATTGTCGTACCTCGGTAGGGGTCTTTGGTGCTTCCCAATTCTTAATCGCTTCAATCTTTGCTGGATCAACATGTATACCCTTTTTATTGACTATATGACCCAGGAATTGAACTTCTCGCATCCAGAAGTCACATTTCGAGAACTTAGCGTACAGTTTCTCTTGTTTCAGTAATTCTAACAACAATCGAAGATGTTCAGCATGCTCCTCCTCGGTCTGAGAATAGATGAGAATGTCATCAATGAAAACAATGACAAACTTATCGAGATAAGGTTTACAAACACGATTCATGAGATCCATGAATACAGCTGGAGCGTTTGTCAACCCAAATGGCATGACCAAGAACTCATAATGGCCATAACGCGTCCTGAATGCTGTCTTTGGAATATCCTCCTCCTGGACTCTTAGTTGGTGATAACCCGATCTGAGATCAATCTTCGAGTAGTAACTCGAACCTTGCAATTAATCGAACAGATCGTCAATTCTAGGTAACGGATACCGGTTTTTGATGGTAACCTTGTTCAATTCCCGGTAATCGATACACATACGAAAAGTCCCATCCTTCTTCTTAACAAATAAGACTGGAGCTCCCCACGGTGAAAAACTAGGTCGTATAAAACCCTTATCCAACAACTCTTGCAGTTGTGTAGATAACTCTTGCATCTCTGATGGTGCAAGTCGATAAGGCGCCCTAGCTATCGGTGCTGCGTCTGGTGTAAGGTCGATTCGGAATTCCACCTGTCTGATAGGCGGTAATCCTGGCAAGTCTTCTGGAAATACTTCGGGGAATTCACAAACTACTGGAATGTCTTCAATCTTCTTCTCAGCTACCGGCTTCTCAGTTATAAGAGCTATAACTGCTGTATGACCTTTACGCAGACATTTGTGTGCTTTCATACAAGATATGAGACGCATTGGCGTACTGCTCTTCTCGCCTTGTACATACAATGTCTCTCCATGCGAAAGAGGTATACGAACGATCTTTTCATGGCATACTATTTCAGCCTGGTGTTTGGACAACCAGTCCATGCCAATGACTACATCAAAACTGCCTAAAGTGATAGGCATAAGATCAATTTCTAATGTTTGACCCATCAAGTCAAGTATACATCCCTTAAGGATTTGTTCAACCACAATTAGTTTACCATCAGCTAGTTCTACAGTGTATGGATTTTCTAAGGCAGTGGGACTAACATTTAGCAACTTAGCAAGTGAACTAGATACAAAACTCCGATCGGCACCAGTGTCAAATAACATAGAGGCATAGTGATTATTTAAGAGGAACGTACCCGTGACAATGTTGGGATCCTCCCGTGCTTGACGTCCTCCAATCACAAATGCCCTGCCCCTAGCACCATTGTTGTTGTTGTTGTTATTGGTGCCATTGCCGTTACCGTTGCCGTTGCCGTTGACATTTGCATTGTTATCCCCGCCTTTCTTGAGTTGTGGGCAATACTTTTTAAAGTGTCCCATCTTACCACACTCGAAACAACCCTTCTGTGCATTGTTCTGATTATTATTCTAATTGTTGGAATTGTTTTGCAGCTCTCCACGGCAATCCTTAGCTACATGTCCAACTTTACCACACCGTTGACACTTAACTTTATCACACTGATTTCCCGCATGATGAAATCCACACCTGTTGCATTTTGGATGTTTACCAATATAACCCCCTGATGATGATGATTGCTGACCACTATTCGAGTTGTGATAAGACTTGTGTGAATCCTGCCTTCGATTCTGCTGAAACGGCTGTTGGTTATTGTTCTTGGTGTTGCTGCTTTCCTACTTCCTCTTGTGGTCACCTACCTTAGTAGCTGCTGTTCGTTTAGGCAGAGTCCCCTGTAACACTGCCTGATCAGTCAGTTGGTGCGCTAGCCGAACAACTTGTTGAATTGTTGTAGGATTTGCAGAAGTAACCAATCCTTGGATTTGAGGCACCAATCCCCCGATGTACCTCTCTATCCACTTACTGGCTGGAGTAGCCATGTGAGGTAGTAGTCTGGCCAGTTCATGTGATCGAGTCGTGTACTCCTCGATGTTTGACCCCTCCATCTTGAGATGCCAATACTCCTCCTCCAGTTTCTGCATCTCACTGCGAGGACAGTATTCCTCCTGCAGTAAAGTCTTGAATCCATTCCAGGTTAAGGCATTGGCCTCACCCAATCCCAAAGTCTGAACATTCGAGTTCCACAAAGTCAATGTTGGACCCTCCAATGTTCCCGTAGCATACTTTACTTTACTCTCATCAGGACAGTTGCACATCTCAAACACTGATTTAGCCTTCTCAATCCATCGAAGGAGTCCAATGGCCCCCTCCGATCCTTTGAAGTTATGTGGCTTACAGTCCAAGAACATGTTGAACGTGCACGCCTGTGGGTTCACTAATCCTCCTGCTGGACCCTGTGGCCCTGTAGTGTGTGTCTGAACATAGTTCGCGATTGCCTCCGCGACCCTGTTATTGATCAGCTCATTGAGCTCAGCAACTGTCATTTGTACGTTCTCTCCGGCCATTATCTTCCTAGTTAAAAGAAACGTTAGAGTGTTATCAAAGTCCAATGTGACATGTGTAAACAATACAATAAACAACAACCATGTAATGTAGAAATCAACACAACTGTTTTCTGTAAATAATAGTTTTCAATAGATAATAATCTGATTTGAGTATTTCAAAATCAAAACATAAATTCTCCAAACATCTAGTGTAGGGACACAACCCGCCCCTAATAAGTCTAACTAACTCAGTCCTCTGGATCATCGATAGTGGATTCAGGATCAGAATCAACAGCTGGTGCTGGTTCCTCCCCTTCCTCCTCTTCATCCTCTTCATCCTCTTATTCATTCTCCGAGACCACCAAATCCTCCAAGGCTACAAGTCTGCCTTCCAGAATCTCAGCTCGGTTCTCAGAAGCTTGAAGACGACCAGTCAAATGGATGATCTCATCTCGCATCTCATTAACCTGGTGGGCAAGGTTATCTTGTCTTTCATTCGCATCCCAGAGTTCTCGAACATTGTACTCAATCCTATCATTTGCCCAGTACAAGTCCTCACGTAGTTTGGCAATCTCCTCAGAGTCAGTCCGTTGCCTCTTAGGCTCAGGAACATCCAATACAGGTGGTGGATGAGTAGAAGGTCCCTCAGCATGAATCTCCTGAGTACCCTCCGCTGGCTCCTCCTCCGGGTCCTCATCCGGGTCCTCATCCGGATCCTCCTCCGGGTCCTCATCCGGATCCTCCTCAGGGTCTGAATCATCTCTCTCAGATGGTGGAGGAGATGGGATAGGTGGTGCTGGTGATGATGGTGGTGCTGGAACTACCGGCTCCTCATCCTCCGAATCATCTATGTATATGTATGGTGCTGATGATGAAGATGCCATGCCTGTTACATAATACTAAATGTAAGTGCAGTGCCATGGAATGTGTAAGCAAGTCTATTACATAATGCCATATGTAATTTCTAAGTAATATGTGTAAGCATGCGTGTCTAATGTCTAACAGTTATAGTCTAAGTCTACAAATGCAAACCTAGTTCGCTATAACCAATGGCTCTGATACCAATCTGTCACACCCCCAATTTTCAACTAACGGAATCATACCATTTGGGAACGTGACAAACCAGGATCTCAGATCATTAGGCATAACGAAGACCTCTATATGATTTTCAAAACATACTTTGGTCTAAAACTGTAACATCAAAGTTTTCAAAGTTTGCGGAAGCGTTTTAAAACAATAACAAACATAACAGTTGTAAAATGTAAATTACAAAACAAATTCCCAAATGTTCAAATCTAAATAATAGAAATGTCAAATATGCATGCGACTCGATCTCCTAGTCCATGCTTGCTTTCTTGTGTACTTTAACGTCCTGAGAAAACATGTAAATCAAGTCAACACAAAGGTTGGTCCATAACACAGGTTTAAGCATTCACAATGTTTAAAACCACAGTTTGAATATAAAGTTTACAGATAACATAATCACACATGCATAGTCATGATAGCTAGTCATTTCTACTATTTACATAAGTGGTCGACACCGAAGCTGACTGTTGCATGCTATCGCATGTTTTGCCTTGCCACTATTGTCTAGCACAAACAATAGTAATGTGTGTTTGGTCAGTCAAACACTTGCGTAGATCCCATCTACCAAGTGAGGTTTGTCAAACCTAATAGATCTATTTCCAACTACCACGCTTTGCACTACGGCAAACTAAACGGTTCGAAATGTAAGGACTTGTAAATGCTATGTTGTCACATAATGTAAACAGTTAACTCATGCAAGTGATATGTATCTAAAAATGTTTTTTGCACATGTTTTCTCCCCCAAAACAGTTAAAATAAGAAAGGGGCCGTGTACGCACTTTGATAGTGAGCAGAATGATCAAACACTCGTGAATTCGCGTAAATAATCCTCTACGAAGAATCTGTGTTTAAATAATAACTTTGGGTTATTTGGAATGTCTTTTAATGTGAAATCACGTACGTGTCAATACACGTATGTTAGAATGTTAGAAACGTGTGTTTGTACGTAAGTGTGCCTTTGAAATTGTTTAATTAAATCAAATAAACATATATTTGATTATAATAACATGTTCGCATTTATACACGATTATATTTTTCGGTTAATAATATAAGTTTTATTATTTTAGATTGTTCGTATTCGCGATACGGTTCCAACGCAACTTGAACGGGTCGAAACGGAGTTAGAACGAGTGAATTACGGCTAAAAAAACCAAAATGGTTTTTAAACTCAAAACCCAACAGAGGCAGGGTTCGAACCCTGGACCTCTTGAATCAGTAACGCAAGCCCAAACCAACTAGTATCATTAATAGCTTTGATTTCAATTAGTTTTAATAACAACCACCCAGGTTCCCCTTGGTTTATCCATAGCCGCAGTCATCAAACCCAATTCGGTCTACAATTCGAACTCGATCGAACCCAAATCCTTGGGGGTTTCGATCCTATCATCCAACCGACCCTGTAGATGTGTTTAATTTGAATTTTTATTTAGATTCAGTGAGTAAATCGATCCCATCCGAGCTCGAACTCAAGTTCATTAACCACCAAATCAAAATCGTTAAATTCGTAATTGTGAGTCCACCAATCCATATGGTTTTCATTTAATAGTAAATTTCGAAACCATCTGTAGTGATTGATTTGATTAACGAGTTCAATTAGTTCGAAACCCTCAACTCGTTTACAATCAAGAACCCTAAAATCAAGCTTATCAAATTCGTGATTACTATGTAAAATCAGTATGATGTTTTCTTCTATTAATGCATTTCAAAACTTTCTGTATAGGTTTCTTCGATTATCAATAGCATTTAGGTCGAATCCCCCAAATCGGTTTTCTACAAGAACCCTAGAACTTGATCATCTACAATTCACTATAATTTCATGAAATTGATATATAGATTTTATTAGTCGGAGCTTTCTGAGACCTTTAAAACCATTTAATTTGGTTTTTACATCTATTTGAATGAAATCCCCCAATTCGTTACATATGATGAGCCCTAGAAACTCAAATCATAAAATTCGTTTTTGTTGTAAGAACTTAGCATAGGGATTTCATTTAGTAGCTTATCACGAAACTACTTGTGTCTTTTAATTCGATTTATAATCACGTTTAAGCAGAAACCCCCAAAACAATATTCGTGATGAACCCTATGATTCAATCTTGTATCATTTGATATTACAACTTCGAATTAACCTGGGGATTTGCTTAATCGGTAGTTTTAGAAAGTGTAGGAATGATTTTGCACCTGATTTGATGGCCGATTGATGAAAATCAACTTTGGGCTTGGATGCGGCTACTCTACGATCGGGTTCTTCTGTCCACGACTTATAAGATCAAATTGATGAATGTTACAGGCTCTAACTGTGCCGATTTAGGATCCTGGAACTTCAATTTGATGAATTTAGATCGTATTATATCAATTCGATATGGAAGGGTTACGGTCTCGACATTATTAACGATTTAATCCACTTAATTCGACAATTATGGGTTAATTAACTCCTGATAACCGATTATCATCATCATTGTAAGTTAATTGAAGCTTTAATTCGATTAATTACTGGAATTTAATGCTAATTCGAATTTTATTTTGATTTTCAACCGAATTTTGACTTTTAAAAGTCAAAATTGTGTGTTTCTTCTAATTACATGTTTAATCCTTTTGTTTTAAGTGTTTATACACTTGTTTTGATTAATCCCAATCCTTATGGTTTGATTTTGTTCGATTTCATACAATTCCCGTTAATTTTCGGTTAACGGGGTTAGTCTAAAATGCCGGATTGTCACAGTAATTATTTTGTATTCAATTCTTGTAATGTTATTTGAATTTCATGAATGACATGTTGTATTTTTTTTAATTATGATGCATTAAATATTGAAACGCATAATAGCACCATGACCTAATGAACAGTCAAACTCGCGCCTCGACGTATTCCGCCGTCGGTCGAGCTGTGACATGTAACTCTAGCTAAAATACATGGGGATGGTGGGCGATTGAAGGATGATGCAGCTGTTAGGAAGTTGATGGTGAAGAAAAACATCAAGAAACCATTTGGGTTTAGTTCGATCAAGGTGGATAGTGTGGTTCATACATTTGGAGTAGAAGATGCAACGCACCTAAAAACAATGGAGATTTTTGACACTCTTGCAAGTCTTGATGAGTTAATGACATGTAATTATAAACTTGAAACACATTGTTAGAACAGTTGGTGCTTGGAAACTAGTAGGCATGTTGAATATTAAAGACAAGGAACTTGACACAGGTTGTATCTTTTGGGTTTTAGAAAATGGGTGGCTACATTATGGAAGTTATGTAAGTTCTCTAAATTCAAATTCATAACATAAGAAACAAACATTGTTTAAGGAAGTGTTGGAAATATGAAAGAATTCAAACACACACACATATATATATATATACACACTCTAATAAAGGAGTATATTTATGAGACACGTGTCACATCCTGGTGACATCTGGAATTTGTTTCCCGCATCTCTCTCCTATTTATTTTAATAATTTTAAAATAATTATATATTCAAAAATATATATCTTCTTGTTCTAAAATTTACTACTTTACTAAAACTTGGTAAACTATAATAAGATTTAAATTATATATTATCTTAATATATAATTATATTATTATTGGATATATTTATTATTTGTTTTATAATTTTTAGATATTCACATTTCTTATTTCACCAATAGTTGATAAATCTAACATATAATTTTTTATAAAAATTATTATTTATAACATGTTATAATTATTCAACCCATGTAATACATGGGTTTATAATGCTTGTGTGTGTGTATAGGATTCGCATCCTATAATAACCCACCTTAATTGCGGAAACCCGAATAACTCCGACATGATCAACCCATTTATAATGGTCTAGAGAACCCATTTATGATGATTTTATAACATACTTTAATAAAGTTGTTATGGATATAGGGAGTGTAATGATCCAACCCATATGGTTGTCCGATTATGGAGACAAATTGATCAAAGGTTTATCTTCAATGGGGGAAACAAGAATATAAGATGAATGAATTGAGGGGAAAAATTAAAGCTCAAGAGATGAATAATGAAATACAATGAAGGTTTGTAACCCAAGTTGCATCTCTTGTACATTTCTTGTATGACAAAAACATTAAAGCAGTGAATTGTTGTAATCCAAGCTACTTCTCTTACACATTTATTATACACATTGAAGCTGTGAATGCTTGTACCTCAAGCTTAATAGCTTGTAGCAAAAAAACATCAATCTAGAACGGGAGATCCATCGATTTTATAGAAGCATACGGACGAAAATTAATCTCCATGTATAATTCACCTTCTACATCCATTGACAAATTTTCAAAAAGTCATCTATCTTCTTCATCCTAGAAGCTTCGATTTATGTCAAAAAGTAATCCATCGTCTACTGAAATCAAATCAGGAAGCTGATGATATCTCTTCTACTCACTGACATTCATGGGATATCTTCTTCCTCACCTTATCTATTGTCAGAAGCGGAACCAAAATATATTATCCGTGCAAACTCAAAATCTCACAAAATTGCTTGGATTCTGACCAAGAATGCTAAAAAGTATACAGAAGACTTATTCAACGCCTGTGAATCTTGGAGATGGAGTTGTTAGAATCTTAATTGTAGTGTTAAAATATTGTTACAATATTATATCTTTTATTTATAGAATATTGTTATAATTTATGCACTATGGGCGGGGCGCCTATGGTGGGTTTGGAATATGGGCGGGACGCCTATAGTGGGTAACGAATATGGGCGGCGCCCATAGGGTGTTCAAAATATGGGCGGGACGCCTATAGCGGGTGTTCAAACATTTTTAAATTATAGGTGGGACGCCCGTAAATACCCGGTCGGCGCCCGTAAAGAATTTTCCCCCAAATTCTCTACAGTATAGGCGGGACGACCATATAGAGGTATGGGCGCCTGTGGCTAGGTTCGCACGCCCGTTGATTCGGTGTGGGACAACAAGTACGCGACGCTCGTGTAAAAAATTTAAAAAATTCGTTACAGGCAGGACGCCCGTGACACGGTTTTCAGAGCAAGCCCGACGCCCGTAACCGAGTGTTCAAGTTTACGGGCGGCTCCATTTTTTTATGGCGTGGGCGCCCATAATGGCCACGTGGGACGACTTGATTAGGCAAAAATACGGGCGGCGACGCCTATAGCGGGAGTGGACATATGGACATTTTGGGAAGAAATATGGTCAAGATGGCTAATATGGAATTTTCCCTTTCTTTTAAGGACGCAAAAGAGTAAAGTGGTGTTTTGTTCTTTGTTTGTCACCATAGAGGGGGGAAAATAAAGTAACCAAAGTGGCCGGGATTGGGATATTTGTTGCTTTCTGGTGCGTCAAAAGAATTGTGTAAAAAAATAAATTGATTCAGATCCCCAAAAGTGTAAATCAGTTTCAGAATCTCAGAAAAATTCTCAAAAGATTCCATGTTCAATCGTTAATTACTTTGGAATTTCAAATTACATTATGATAATTTTTTACTTAATAGAATTAGATTTGAAATAGCTTTTGGTTTATTTTACTTTGATTCCTTGTTAAAAAAGTTAGTTTGAATTTTTGGTATCATATTTTGGTTTTAGAAGAAAACCAAAGTAACGATGTCAGACAAATCATCGTCAGATGCAAAAAATAACAAGGAAATTGTAATACACAAGGATGTAGGATCCTTGACTCATTTTCAATGTCCCATACTAAAATCCACAAATTATACGATATGGTCTATCCGAATTAAGACCATACTTGAAGCAAATAGTTTATGGGAAATGATTGAACAAAGTGCTAATATGCAACCAGATGTCAAGAAAAATAAGATTGCAATTACGTATCTATTTCAAGCACTAATAGAGGATCTTGTATTACAAGTTGCAAATTTCAAAAGTGCAAAAGAAGTGTGGGATGCACTAAAAATTAGACACGTTGGTGTGGACATGGTGCAAAAGGCACTAATGTGTTAGTTTAACACATCCGTTTTTGTACATAATCGAGTCCGTTTTCGTATATATAGTTTACAATTTGAGTCGTTCCTTTTTACATTTCCTTATTTAACAGGATTATGTCCCGGGGAGCAGAAATGAAGGCAAACGGGCGTCGGGATCGAGTGCGGTTGATCGAGCGAAGAAAATGAAGATTTTAACCCTAGGCGGTACGCCCCGTGCCACGCTTTGATCCCAGGCTGTGCACCTGGGACATTCAATGATTCCTAACATTCCGCGCGCACTGCCCGGTCAGGGAGCACGGCCGCTAGCGATGCGCCTGTCAGCTCAGCCGCCCGACTATTCTGTCCCGTGCGCACCGCCTAGCCTCACACACCCCCGTTAGGTGGTGCGCCCCACACCATTATCAGCCCCAAAACCCTAATTTCTTGATCTCTACAAATGGGACGCGAACATAGCCGATTTAAGGACGATTCTGGCACCTTAGAACCCCAATCTCGCCCCTAGAGCAGCTGGAGCTTAACCTTTGATGTTTGGGGCATGATTAGAGCTTTTGGAGTGAAGAATCAAGGAAGCTTTTGAGTATTGTTCTTATTTATTTATTTTATTATTGTAATCAGTAGTTTATGATGATTTCATACCGTGTTTACTTCTGTTTTGCTACTGTTATGATGATTGTTGGCTAGATTATGGTTATTCCTAGGTTTGAGATGATAAAGTTGTGAACTTTATGGTGTCTTGGACTTGATTTGTGATTATGGATGATATATGCTTTGTATCCAGTTGTAATGTTTGATCTTTGATGATATTTGCATGTTTGAATAATGATTCTTGATGATTGATAGATCCACATGTGTCTAGGAATGTCTTTCCATCATTAGATGCATGTTAGGCTTATGAATTTATGTTTTAGGCTAGTTTGTGGATTGGTGATCGCATTCCATAAGATTTGATATCATTAAGTGTTTTAATTCTCATATGTGACCTAGCCTAGAAATCCGGGAGGTGATAGGTTAGACGGTTGGTCTATAACACTTGGGTTATTTGAGTTAAACGACCAGGGAGGGCGTTGTCTTAGATTTCCTTAGTGTTTGTGTCAATCTATGCCAAAGTAATCAACTTTAAAACTCTCTAGTGTCTTAGGATACACACAGGTGGAGAAATCCGGGAGGTGATCCACCCGTTTGAGTGCAATTGCATATTGGGAAAATCCAGAAGGTGACTCGGTAGACTAGTGCACACATAACATTCTTAGGATTTCCATTGGTGTCACCTGGTATATGATCTGGGTCCCATTAGGTTATCCTAGGTTTGTCTCTTAAGATCCTAGTCTTCATCCTTCACAAGTCAGTCCAAGTCATCACTTATCATGCTTTTGATTCTCAGCCTAGGTATACCAGTTTTTTCTATTTGGAGTTAGATTCCATTTCACAGTTCCAGTGTTAGTTGCAGTTTTAGTTAGCCTGTTTAGTGTTTAGTCTTCAGTTTACTTAGTTAATTAGTTTAAGTTTCAATTAGGTTTTCAGAAGTTACACCAAACCCTCCCCCTTTTATTTTATTTGTTCATAGTCTAGGTTAGTTTTGTTAAACTAGTTTCCTTAGGGTTCGATATCCGGTCTTTCACAAGCTATACTGTCACCGATAGGTACACTTGCCTACATGGCAGTCTAGTTTACGATTTCCAATTTTAACTAGGTGTTTAGGTCGAGTCTAAGTCTAGGATTAGTTTTAGTGTCTTTAGCTTAGGTTAGACATTTTAATTATCTTAATTTTTAGGGAACAGACCGCTGCACATCAAGTATTTGGCGCCGTTGCCGGGGAATTTAATTGGCAACTTTTGTGATATTTTGTTACCATTTAGTTTGTAAATACGTGTCTTTCTTTATTTTTGTGTCTTTATCTATGAGTCTTTTTCTTGGAGTAGGGGAAAGGTTTATTTTCATCTCACCCCTCCCAGACCCTACTTAAAAATGGAATTAAACTGGGTACGTTTGTTTGTTTGTTTATCTATGAGTCTTTTGTGGTGTGTCTTGTGAGTCTAGGTTGTATTTTTAGGTTTCAGGTCTTTGTTCTTAGTCCATTGGAAAATGTATACATATAGATCTAGAGAGGATTTGAATGCATGGTTGAAAGCTGCCAAAGAAGAAAGAGATAGGAAAATCCAAGTTGTTAGTAAATACATAAACGCAAACCGCGAGAAAAATCAAGGACGATTTACATACGAATGGGATGGTAACTACTTGGGATTTCAAACTTCCTTAGAAAAGTTAATCCCGCCAGTTCCATAACACGAGACTCTATTGGATGCAGAAACCCCACCTCAAATTCCGCATGATGTTGTATGATGAAGAAGAGGAGGAGGTAGGTGAAGTAGAATTGGCTTCATATGTAGGATCCAAGAATATAGGAGAAATAGTGGATGAGGAGGTGAACTTGGCTGATTCCACCGGGTTCTTGTTTGAGGAGGAGGAAGTTTTGTCCAAGTGTGAAGATGAAGTTACTAAAGAACACTTTTGGGAAGATGAGTTTGGTGATGAGCTGCTAGATATACCATCTGTGGTAGAGGAGGACGTCCTGTTTAACCCACTTGGTGATTTAAAGATCTTAGAGACGTTATTAAATGGAGAACTAAGTGTGGGGATGTTTGATGTGTCTTTTTTTTACACATCTTTTTAGTATTTATTTTATTCTATTCTATTTAGTTTTTGTTTAGTTTTTATTACTATTTTAGTTATTTTTATTTATTTATTAGTTTTTATACTTATTTTGTAGGTTTTGACGCTTTAACGTTCTTATTATTGAAGAAAACCGAGACCCGTGGTTTTGATGAGCTCCTCAGGGAGGGTTAAATTTAGATATTATAAAGTTTGGTGGCCAGTTGTGCTCTTCTAGAAAATTCAAAAATCAAAACATCATCTTATGCAACTAAAGCACCAAGTTGTCAATATGATGAAACTTAATTAAATCAATGGAGATCTCGTAATTTCTTAAACAAGTAAATTAAACCAGCCACCATATGATCTTGGTGACGTATCTCCAAGTCTTGAGAATTAAACTCACGTGTTCACATGGGTTTTGAATAATCTGATTGGGCCATAAGAAAAACATATTCTAGAGGACGAGGCCCACGTGAATATTTTTGGGGGAAGTTGGCAGCTTCAAAATAAAAGGGCACAAAGTTCACGTAAGAAAAGGGGCAGGCGGCAGAAAAGGGTTTGATGGCAGAAAGGAAGAAAAAAAGAAGCGATTCCAGCCACAAGAAAAGAAGGATTTCGACCAGGAGGCTGAAGAACACCTTCCAACTCGGATTTGGGGCTTGGATGCTTAAACTAGGTTAGGAATTGATGGTTAATCGGTGTTTAATCTTTGTTTTCTCTTTTCTAGTTCTTAGTTTGATGATCCAGAATACTTTGCTACTGTTTTTGAATATGTATTGTGGCTAAAACTTATGTTAGTTCCTAGGCTTGTATGATGATCGCTTGAATTGCGGTTAAACTCGGTTTTGGACCTTTTTAATAATTGATTGAGTATGATTTAGTAAAGAATTGCTTTGATTGAGGTCTTGATGCATATTGTATATTGAGAACTGATTTGTGATCTTACATATGTTCCTTATGTGTCATTGTGAATGTCTTTCATGTATGGATGCATAATAGGTTGATTACCTTGTGTTTGTTACTAGTTTGTGGTTTCTTTAGCTAGGATTCCATAGGAGCATTGTTTGGGAACGTAGAGGATCGTATATATTCAGCCATTCCTTGAGACCGAAGGAGATAGGGTGTTGGTTTGTCTAGGCCTAGAGCGTCGGGTGTAAGTGAGGCCGGGAGGAGATCTAAAACTCATTCGCTTTGGTGTCTAGCTTGTCCAAGTCCATTCCAAAGCAAAGTGATTACCCCTTTTACTTAGGAAACTGAATTAGTGAGACTGGTAGGAGATCTAATTATCGGGTACTAAGTCATAGGTGAGGTGAGACCGGGAGGAGAACTGAACCATTGAACTGAAGTTTATCAATTCCTTTAGGATTCTCTAGGTCGTGTCCGTTGAGACCGGGAGGAGATCTTTCATCACCTAGAGTTCTTAGTTGGAATTATCATTAGAAACCAGTTCCCAGTCAATTGTCCAATCTGAGTGTATTCGTGTTTGAGTGTGATTCTTAGCCTAGGTAGCTAGTCTGTCATCTTCTGAGTTTTCTTATAGTTTCCAGTATCTTGTCTTCTCTTTAGTCTTTATTATTATTTTCAGTTTAATTACTTTTCTGTCTAATCCCCTCATTTTAGAATTAATTGACTTAATAATTATTCGGTAAAAGTTTTGATCAAAAGTGCCTAACTAAGTCTCTAGGGTTCGATACTTGGTCTTGTCTTACTAGCTACTCCGCGACCAGTAAACTTGCCGTTAGTGCGTGGTTATTTGTGAGTCCATTTTATTTAACTTGAATTTTTAATATACAAATCCACACATCAGGCACGATTACAAACTCTCATAAATGAGTTTGAGATGTTACAAATGAAAAAAGAAGAATCTATTGATTCATTCATTGCAAGGTTAAATGGTATTGTTTCTAAGGCAAATAGCCTAGGATCAACATTTGATCAACCAAGTTTAGTCAGAAAATTACTAAACTCTGTACCATAAAGGTTTATTCAAATTGTTACATCTATTGAACAATTCAATGACTTAGACACGATGTCTTTAGATGAGGTTATTGGTAGACTTAAAACCTTTGAAGAAAGGATTAAGTTAAAGGAATCAATCCTAGTAAACAAATAAGATGAACTCTTGTTTACGAGTCACGATAATAATATTGGTCATGGACAACACTTCAACAATCGTGAACAAGGAAGATTGAATCCGTCATGAGGCCGAGGTCGTGGAAGATTCAGACAAGAAAGAGAAAATGTGTTACACGATGATTATGATAAAAGGGGGAGATACCCAAGAAACCAAAGCAAGTTTGTGGTTGACATAAGTAAAGTGAGATGCTTTAACTGTAATGATAAGGGACATTATGCCTCAAATTGTCCTAAAAAAGAGAAGAAGCAACAAATCTCATTCAAGAAGACGAAGAACTAGGGGTGTTCATTGAATCGAATTTCGAATAACTCAAATATTTCGAATCTAATGATTTCGAATTTTGAATTTTTTATGAGCATTCGAATTCGACTAGAATTTGATTTGAATTTAATTAAAAAATTGTTTACACTTGCTATCTTTATATATTCAAAATAACAAATAATCAAAACCTTTAACATCTAAATATCAAATAACCAACATCTAAGTTGTAATATTAGATATATCATTTAAACTAATAAAATGATAAAAATTTAATATATAATGCCAATGATAACATATATAAAACATAAAGTGACAAATAATCAAAATATTAGAAATTAATCAAAATGGTCAATTTTTCGAGTTTCACGATTGATGCTTTTGTTGTGAATGTTTAGGTTTAGTGTATTTAAAAGTGTTAAAATTTATGGTTATTTTATAATTAAATTGACATTTGTGTAATAGGCTTTCAGTTTTTATAAACTAAACTAACTAACTAACTAACTAAAAAGCTTAATTTTTAAATATAGTAACTACTTGTATATATAAAATAAAAAAATATAGATATTTTAAATTCGAATTTCGAATCCAATCGAATTAAAAATATTCAAAATTCGATATTATACAACGAATCGAATCGAATTTGAATGTGAAAATTCGAATCGAATTTCGACTTAGTGTTTTTCGAATTGAAATCGAATCGAATTTCGATTATTTCGAGTCATATTCGAAAACTGAACACCCCTACGAAGAACCAACTCTTTTAGTGGCACAAGTTGAAGATGAGGTATAACTCAAAAGGAATTTGAAGACATGGAAGAATTTGTTCATGTTCAAGATAAAGTTCAACTTACAACTTATAAAGAACAAGTTAAAGAAGATATAAAAGCATGAATATGTTAAAGGCATGGATTAAGAAATTAGGAGGGAGTATTTGTTTATAATTCCTTAATCCATGTGGGTCAAAGTTATCGGGTCATTTATGTAATTTGTTCAAATTGTATATTTATTATTAATAATGTAACTAAGCAAAGTCAAGGGTCCTAGATGTTAAGAACTAAAATTATAAACTGCAACTAGGGTTATATAAACCCAAAGTCTGTAAGATAAACGTATGATTCTGAACATTCAAAAGTCAAAATTCATATCTCGGAATACATTCATGCGTACATATTCATCCGTATACAAATTCAAGTTCTTGATTTGATTTGAATTTACGATCAATTGGGCCGGCAACATACAAAATTGGAGATTTTCATAAACAAACAGCAACTAAGATAAGTTCCTGAGCCAGCCTTTAAGGCTTTAAAGGCTATGCTTGTGCAGTTCTATGTTTTGTATTTTATATGTATCCAACAGCAAAAAAAAATCAGTTGTATATGTATCCTATTTAATGGTGTACATCAATTTGGTATGCAATCTGCATGCATGTATGCAATCTGTATGGACTCATAATACTTTTATAAACATACTAAATCATTTGAATGTTCATAAAAAGTGCATAAATATTCAAACAAGATAAATTTGTATATATGTAATTCTCTTTGTGTATGTGCGTATGTTATAACTCAATTTGTTTGTCTCGACCCAAGAAATGGTTGGGATATATTTAATCCCATCTCCCCACCCGGGCGTGGCCATGACCCTTGGACCAAGACAGCAGCAGATAAGATTCATGCAACCTGTGTATATAGAACAATATTGTGTATTCCACCTAAGGCTGCTGAGATTGTTTGTATTGAAAGACAAAAGCTTTCCTGGTCTGCTTTATTGCATATTTTCCACAATTACATAAAAAAATCATGATTTATTTGGAGAAAAAGTAGAAAACTTTCTATTTCGGCCCATTAAACGACCTGTTTCCACTTTTTTCATATTGAAAATAACAAACTAACTCCTGAAAATCATTGTCTGGCAGCTCAAAATCATCTAGATTTAAGTATTTGGTTGGGTGATTGAGTGATAAGGAGCGTTAGCTTCTTCAGCTGGCAAGTCAACTGCTGAACAAAAGGCGTGTTAGACTTTAAGCAAAGCCTCACTTACTGCAATCATCAAAATGGTAATTTACCGTTTTTGAGTAAATTCTAATCGCTCAAAACAACAAATGACTAGACAACCGCAGTGCAATAGGAATCTCATGGAAAAGAATCGAATCTGTACAAACCAACTGACCGGAACAAATGAACGAGTGAAGTTGTTAAAAGAACAAAAGTCAACAACTATTGTTTCTTTGATTTTTGATGTATACCTGTAAAAAAGTGAAGATTCCTCGACTCATTGGCTATAAGATGATTTGATGGCATCTTATAAAATTTTTAAGGAAATTCACTTGTTACTTTTAAGGATGCTGATGTGGCTTTGGATCAATCCATAGAAAAGGAATTTGCATGCATGAGTCAATTTGTTGATGAACTCAAGGTGGTTTTATAAGATTGTCATCTATTATTGAGTAAAATATACTTTGTACGTTCAAAGAACATGTACTTTGTGGTTTCAAAATACTTCTTTTTTTTTCCTGATATTTTAAGTCATTTTTGTTATTTTTAAAGGTTTTAAATGCTGAATTGTTGATCAACAAAGTTCAGACCAATAGGACATGAGTATTCTGTTTGTGTGTCCAATAGCTTAAAGATATAGTAGGATTTTTTTTTTTTTCATATAGAGAATGAGCATGATATTTGGTTTTGGCTAATGAAAGAAGAACCACATGAATGTCTACTATATTCGCAATATTTTCCAATGAATGCAATGTAACGTTTTTGGTAGTTAATGCTATCTGAAAATAGTTTGGTATTGATAAAATTTTGTTCTTTAATATTAGATATAATTTTTTAGTTTCTACAATCATTAGATACCAGAATTTGCTTGGTTATTTATATAAAAATGAATTTAGCATGCTTATATTTAATAAAATAATTATGTTTTTAGGTTGAGTTGTGTTGAATTTTTTAGAAAATTTGGGGCTATAAATTCGCATGTTTCAAAATAACTTTTTAAAAGTACGGTAATACAGTTACAACAACACATACCTAGTAAAATCTCACTTTGTGAGGTCGGGGGAGATATGAAAACAAACCTTACCCTTACCCCAAATGAGGTAGAGAGGCTGCCTCATTGGAATCCCCCGGCTCTTATTTATTTATTTATTTTGTTTATTTATTTTTTTAAAAATTTTTTACCATGGATAATAAACATGTTACGGTAATACAGTTAGCGAACTGAAAATGAGTCGCCACCGCCGCATCGCGCGGGTTTCATGCTAGTATATGTATACACACACACATAGGGATGGCAATGAGTCGAGTTTGGGATGGTTTGAATATTCCCAATCCCATATGTGATTATAAAAGCTTCTCATAACCAGTCCAAAACCCATCGGGTATTTATCGAGTATTTACCCATCAGTTATCGGGCTACCAACGGGCTTCGGGTATATTCGTTAGCTAGTTAAATATATTTGTTGAGAATAATTGACTAAAAACCCGTCGGTTATGTATCACGTAACTAATTATAAATTTATGTTTTTCATAACAAAAAATATATATTAAATATGTCAAGAACAATTTATTTGTTATATCAAATAGCATGAAAATTCACATATGAAAATTAGAAATCAATTATATCTTAAAAAACAAGTATATGAAAAAGAAAATCGCGTATATTTATCGAGTAAATGGGTTTATAGTCTGGTAAACTAGGCAAGTAAGCAGGACGGGTAAGTGTATATATAATTGGGAAATCAGGTTTGGGTAAACTAGTGTATGAACCTGAAGGAACTTAATATGAGACAACGGAGATGGGTTGAACTGTTAAATGATTATGACTGTGAAATTCGCTACCATCCTGGTAAAGCGAATGTAGCAGCAGATGCGCTTAGTCTCAAGAGTCATGTTCAAATCCATGGTGTCCGAGAGCACACTAATATCCATAATGATGATTTGGTAGCCCAACAAAGCTCATTGGCTCAAGGTAGCTTACATGATGAGATTTCTTGTGGGGCTGAATTGCAATTGGAAGCTAAGGATGATGGTTTGATGTATTATTTAAATCGGTTGTGGATACCGAACCGAGATGATCTTAGGATGACAATTATGAACGAAGCTCATAAGTCTCGTTATTCAATCCATCCGAGTGCTGACAAGATGTACCAAGACCTTAGAGTTTTGTACCTGGTGGCCTGGAATGAAGAAGGATATAGCTGAGTATGTAGCCAAATGCCTTAACTGTGCAAAAGTCAAGACTGAGCATTAGCGACCTTCGGGATTGTTAGTACAACCAGAAATACCCATGTGGAAGTGGTAGAATATATCTATGGATTTTATTACCAAACTCCCACGAACCGCAAGTGGTCATGATAGCATATGGGTGATAATCGATCGGTTAACCAAGTCAGCTCATTTTCTACCGATACGCGAAACATACTCTGTGCAAAAATTAGCTCATATCTAAGTAGATGAGATTGTTAGCCGACATGGAATTCCCTCGAGTATAATATCGGATCGTGATGCTCGTTTCATGGCACGATTTTGGGAATCATTACATGAAGCTTTTGGAACACGATTGGATCTTAGCACAACTTTTTATCCTCAAACGGATGGACAGACTGAGTGAACGATCCAGACACTTGAAGATATGTTAAGAGCTTTTGTCATCGATTTCGGTGGCAACTGGGATAGCCATTTACCATTAATTGAGTTCTCGTATAACAACAGTTATCATGCAGGCATTGGTATGGCGCCATTTGAACCTCTTTATGGTAAAAAATGTCGGTCACCTATCTGTTGGACCAAGATCGGCGAATCACAGATCACAGGCCCCGAGATCATTCAAGAGACGACTGACAAGATTCACCAGATTCGCGACAATCTGTTAGCTGCTCGTAGTCGACAGAAGAGCTACGTAGATAAACGTCATAAACCTTTAGAGTTTCAACTTGATGACATGGTATTTCTTAATGTATCACCATGGAAGGGTGTTGTACGATTAGGGAAGAAGGGTAAGCTTGCTCCACATTATGTTGGCCCTTTTAAGATTCTTGAACGGATCGGGAAGGCTTCCTACAAGCTGGAACTTCCTCCTGAACTCAGTAACGTGCATCCAACCTTTCATGTGTCAAATTTGAAGAAATGATTAGCTGATCAAGATCTTCAAGTACCACTCGATGATATACGCATCGACGATACACATTCAAAATATTAAAATATAAATAAGTGAGATGTAACATCACTGTATTTTAGGTAATGTCTTTACATATATGCTTGTACTGATAGAACCTGATGTGATAATTTAAATGATTATTGAATTGATTGATGATATTGATATATGGTATACATTGATGAGAACATATGATTATTATGCATGAACCATGGGAAAGTTAGTTTGAAATACAACTAGACCAAACCACAGTGTTTATTGCGATTGAATGGATATGATATGAGATGATATTATTGGGATTGGTAGTTGTATAGGATTATATCACCAAATATAGACAAGGGTGTACCCATGGTCTATCGAAGAGGTGCTGCGCTGGCGGCTGGATATGTTGCGACCGATTCCTACGTATCCCCTATATATAAACTTTGTTGGGTTTATCATGAGTATGTCAGTGTTGAGGATTTGGTGAGGAGAATCTGAGGTTTTGTGTGAGTTGGTGAAGGGTTATGGTTTGGTCACTAAATATAGTGAAGGCTTTAGCCGGTTTTAAACACTCCTTTTCGACCCATACGCCTTCTAAACGAGTTTTCGCGCATATACCCACTCAAAACGACTATATATTTGACTAAAACTCGAAATCATCGTCTTCCATGGCCGAAAACCCGTTTCAAACAAATGGCCCATAAGAATGAGCCATTCGTGTGAATAGTCACAAGAATGAGCCATTAGTGTGTGAATAGTCACAAGAATGAGCTCATTCGTGTGAAAGTCACAAGAATGAACCATTCGTGTGTGAATAGTCACAAGAATGAGCTCATTCGTGTGAATACTCATTCGCATGAGTCATTCCTGTGAACACTCATTCACATGATTCATTCATGTGAATACTCATTAGTATGAATCATTCGTGTGAATGATCATTAGCATGACTCATTCGTGTGAATGGCCATTAGCATGACTCATTCGTGTGAACACTCATTAGCATGAGTCATTCTTACGAAAATCACAAGAATGAGTCATTCTCACTACACGAACTCAATTAACAACTCTGATTTAAAAGAGAACAATCAAATAATGAATTATAGCTCAAACATATCGTCAAATCTTAAATTGTAGGATTAAAGTGAGTTCCATTTCCTACGTTCTCTTACTGAAGAACTAAGCAAACCGCTTAGTCAAGATGAGTTCTCATTACCCCCTTTTCAAATCTTTTGCTTCTAAACTCGGGGGTGAAACATGTATACCAAATTAAATTTGATTTTGATTTAATAAGTGTGGAATCGGGATTATTACTGAGATTGAGATTGTCACACCCCCAAATTTCAACTAATGGAATCACACCGTTTAGGGCGTGACAAACCAGGATCTCAGTCATTAGACACAGCGAAAGACCTCTATATGCTTTCAAACATAATTCAGTCTTAATTTGTAAAATCAAAGTTTAACATTTGCGGAAGCGTTTGAAAAACAATAACCAAATGTAGCAGTTGTAAAACCGTAAATACAATGTTCAATGTTTTAAATCAACAATCAAAGTAAACTGTATGCATGAGACTCAACGTCCTAGTCCCTGCTTGTCCTTGATTGTGACTTAGTGTCCTAAGAAAACATGTAAATCAAGTCAAAACAACGGTTGGTGCATACACAGGTTTGTATGAATAATAACAAATGTTTGAACAAGCTGTTTGTATATAATGTTTGCATATCACATAATCACACATTGCATAGTCATGATAGCTGTAACACCCCGACCAATGGCGGAATCATCGGAGCGTACACGAAGTGTAGATTGTTCAAAAGCACAGGGTGTTTGTTGTAATAAATTCAAACCACTTATTATAATAAATTCAAACTAAAAATTCAAGCATCCATTACATCGAAAGGGAAATAATAATTCAAACATTTAAGTTCTAAACGTAATACGAAAACTAAATTTAATATCCATGCAAGCCTAAGTAGCATTTCCACCTGAAACATGTTTAAATAAAATAAAAAGGTCAACTATAAAGTTGGTGAGCTTCACAGGTTTAAGCACACACACCAAAAAAAAATAGTTGAATAAAATGTTGATAAATGTTATAAATAATGTGTAACCAAGCAATATGAACATACAATATTGAATTAGTAAATAAAACAGATCAACTAATGTTAACAGAATAATGTTTGACCATGGTAAGCATCGCAATGCTTAAACTAGTAACTATCACTGTGGGCTTCCCCCGAAGGGTAAATCAAACACAGTGGAATGGCCGGTCAATAGATCTATCATAGTCACTAGGGGTGATCAATGTTAAATGTTAACTAAAGTTCAACATGTATAATGTCATAAACTTGTTTCACATAAATTGTTAAAAGAATTGATAACATGTTTCACCCCAAATAATAAAAGTATAAAAAGGGGCTATGAAGACTCACCTTGTATGATGAGATAATCGTTGCAAATAAATGGTAAATATGTAGCCCAAATAGTATCCAACACGATATAGCTTAACCTATAATTTAATCGCACATAACTAAAGTAATTATGACTTTGTATTGAATTTTCATAATGTATTTATGTTCCATATGTTTATAACCAAATCCTTAAGTATAATTTTATAAAAATTATTTCAAGTCGTTTTATTGTTTAAAATTTAAAATATTTATTAATGTTGAAAAATAATAGTAATACTATTATTAATACTATCAATATTATCAATAATTATATTAATAATGATAATAGTGATAATAATAATAATAATAATAATAATAATAATACTAATGTTAATAATAATACTAGTAATAATAATAATAATAGCAATAATGATATTAATAATTTTAATAATATTAATAATAATTGTAATAGTTAATAGTAATAATAATATTTGTATTAATACTAATAATATTTATAATTTTGTTAATAACGATGATCATAAAAATAGTGATGGTCATAATATCAACAGTACTATTAATTAGTAATAGTAATATTAATACCTTTGATAATAATAATAATAATTAATAATAATTATACTAATAATAATAATAATAATAGTTCTAGTAATAATAATAAGATTATAATTTCAATAATAATAATAATAATAATAATAATACCTTTTAAAGTAAATAAATGAATAATTAATACATAAACCAATTATAACATTTTAAATATCTAATTAAAAGAAATAAATAAATAATTAAATGAATGAATTAGATAAATAAATTAAATAAATAACTAAATAATATATATTTTTTATCACATTAATAGTTGTTAAATTTATAAAAATTTAGGTGAAATCAGATTTTAAAAAAAAAATCAGTAAATAAAAAGATATAAAAATATTAGTGAAAATAGCCCAAAAACCCGGAAACCGGCAGCACCCGGATTCGAACCTGCGACCTAGGATCCATATGCGTGTGTGTTTACCGGCTGGGCTAGAGCTTCTCTTGCGAATTGTATCCTTTCTAATCATATTTAATACCTGTTTCTAATTTTCCCCCAATTACAGTTTATCATTTACAAGCCCTAGTTTCTAATCCCATCAAATTCGTTCGATCTGAACAACGATAGAGTTGATAGGTTTAGGGCTTTTGTTCTATATCAAAAACCGAATACAAAGATGTATAAAACACTTACAAACGTTTGTGTTTAGCCTGGTTTCGAACTCCCGTGCAAAACCGCTCGACCGAGAGCTTTTATTGTTTGATTCACGATCTGAGAGGCTTCTAAATGGATTACGATGGCACAGACTTGTTCGTCGATGCTAAGAGAAGATGTGGGTGTGATTAATTTGATTATTACGCTCGTTTATATAGATTTTAAGCTTCACGTTCGAATCCGGGTAATTAGGAACAAACTTTGAATAAATCCTTAACTTATTCGACTAATTCTTTGATGTTAACTATCCCACGAAGTTCGTAGATGATAAAAGTTCAAACTTTATCGATTTTTACTCCCAAAAATCGCGTTGTGAGTTGAATGGGTCGAAATGGGTCAAAATGGGTATCCATGAGATGAATGGGTGAAAGAGATGAGAACTATGGGGACTTGACACTTCTAGTCCTTCCTTGTTTTTATTTATTTTCAGCTTTGACAATAATAACCCCTACAATTTCTTAAAACCTTTTGAAATTTTTTATTAAATTTATAAACTTTATAAAATCACTACATTTTTCTAAATTTAATATTTATTCATTTTAATAATAATAATATCATTAGTTTTTATTGTTGTAAATATATATATATATATATATATATATATATATATATATATATTTATAAAAACTTTCCTTTTAAGTCTTGAGATTTTATTTATTTATCATTATTTATTTATTTTATTTTATATATATATATATATTTGTAATTTCATAAAATAGATAGATAAATAAATAAAATGAAATTTCTCATTAATAACCTTGAAATCGAAATGTTACAGTCTCCCCTACTTTTAGGAATTTCGTCCCGAAATTAAGAAGAAACTATAGAAAACAAATGTGGATACTTCAACTTCATTTGGTCTTCGCGTTCCCAAGTGAACTCGTGACCATGTTTCGATTCCCAACGAACTTTAACAATCGGAATTCGGCTTCGCTTGAGTTGTTTGACATGACGATCCATGATCTCTACTGGTTTCTCAATAATGTTCATCGACTTGTCAATGCGAACATCATCGAGAGGTACGTGTATAGTATCATCGGCTAAGCACTTCTTCAAATTAGACACGTGAAAAGTTGGATGAATGTTGCTAAGCTCTTGTGGTAGATCGAGCTTGTAGGCTACCTTCCCAATTCTTTCAAGAACTTTAAAAGGACCCACATAGCGAGGAGCAAGCTTTCCCTTTTTACCAAATCGTATAACTCCTTTCCAAGGTGAAACCTTAAGAAGTACCATATCACCGACTTGGAATTCCAAAGGTTTACGACGTTTGTCGGCATAACTCTTTTGTCGACTTCGAGCAGCTAACAAGTTGTCGCGAATAAGATGAATCTTGTCGGTCGTTTCTTGAATCAGTTCGGGACCGATGATTTGACTTTCACCAATCTCGTTCCAAGCAATAGGCGATCGACATTTACGGCCATAGAGAGCTTCGAAAGGCGCCATGCCGATACTCGCATGATAACTATTGTTATACGAGAACTCGACAAGCGGTAGATGATTATCCCAATTGCCACCAAAATCAATGGCACAAGCTCTAAGCATGTCTTCGAGAGTTTGAATCGTTCGCTCGGTTTGACCATCCGTTTGAGGATGATAAGCTGTGCTAAGATCCAATCGAGTACCAAATGATTCATGTAGAGATTCCCAAAAACGAGCAGTGAATCGAGCATCACGATCAGATATGATGCTAAGAGGTACACCATGTCGGCTTACGATCTCATTAACATAGATACGAGCTAACTTTCGCACGGGAAAGTTCTCGCGAATCGGTAAGAAATGAGCTGATTTAGTCAAACGGTCAATGATCACCCATATACTATCATGACCACTAGAAGTTCTTGGGAGTTTAGTGATGAAGTCCATAGAAATGTTTTCCCACTTCCACATGGGAATTTCAGGTTGGACAAGCAATCCCGAAGGTCGTTGGTGTTCGGCTTTGACTTTAGAACAAGTCAAACATTTAGTAACATACTCGGCAATGTCTTTCTTCATGCCGGGCCACCAATATAGAAATCGAATATCTTGATATATCTTGTCCGCTCCAGGATGAATGGAATAACGAGACTTGTGTGCCTCGTTCATGATGGTCATTCGAAGATCGTTTCGATTAGGAATCCAAATACGATTCAAGAAATAGAGTAAACCATCATACTTGATTTCTAGTTGCATTTCGGCACCACAAGACATTTCATCCTGCAATTTGCCTTGATTCAAAGAGATTTGTTGAGCCTCATAGATGTGGTTATGAAGATTTGATTGGATCCGAATGCTATGCACTTGAGTATGGCTCTTTCGACTAAGTGCATCGGCTACCACGTTGGCTTTACCGGGATGATAACGAATCTCGCAATCGTAATCGTTTAGAAGTTCGACCCAACGTCGTTGCCTCATGTTAAGTTCTTTTTGATGAAGAATATGTTGAAGGCTCTTGTGATCGGTGAAAACAACGCACTTTGTGCCATAGAGATAATGCCTCCAAATCTTTAAGGCAAATACAACAGCACCGAGTTCGAGATCGTGAGTGGTGTAATTCTTTTCGTGAACCTTCAATTGTCTCGATGCGTAAGCAATAACCTTTCCCCGTTGCATAAGAACACAACCGAGTCCTTGATTAGATGCATCACAATAAACAACGAAGTCATCGTTTCCATCGGGAAGAGTCAAGATAGGAGCATCACAAAGCTTTTGCTTTAATGTTTGGAATGCTTCTTCTTGTTTTGGCCCCCATTCATAAGGCTTGTCCTTATGAGTCAAGGCGGAGAGTGGAACAGCAATCTTTGAGAAATTAGCGATAAAACGTCGATAGTAACCGGCAAGACCGAGAAAAGAACGAATCTCGGTTGGAGTCTTTGGTGTACTCCAATTCTTAACGGCTTCAATCTTTGTTGGATCTACATGAACACCCTTTTCATTGACAATGTGTCCTAAGAATTGAACTTCCTTAAGCCAAAATTCACATTTAGAGAATTTGGCGTACAGTTGTTCTGTTCTTAAAAGCTCCAAAACCAACTTAAGGTGTTTTTCATGTTCAGATTTGCTTTTAGAGTAGATCAAGATGTCGTCAATGAATACAATCACGAATTTGTCCAAATATGGTCTACACACTCGGTTCATAAGATCCATGAAAACCGCAGGTGCATTGGTTAGCCCGAAAGGCATAACCACAAACTCGTAGTGACCATATCTAGTTCGAAAAGCAGTCTTTGGGATGTCATCTTCATGAACACGAAGTTGATGATAACCGGAACGAAGATCGATCTTTGAAAACCAAACCGATCCTTGAAGTTGATCAAATAAATCATCGATACGAGGCAATGGATACCGGTTCTTGATGGTGAGTTTGTTGAGTTCACGATAGTCAATGCACATTCGGAATGACCCGTCCTTCTTTTTAACGAAAAGGACCGGTGCACCCCAAGGTGAATGACTTGGGCGAATGAAACCCTTATCGGATAACTCTTGGAGTTGACTAGCAAGTTCTTGCATTTCAGAAGGTGCAAGATGATAGGGAGACTTTGCAATCGGATTAGCACCGGGTACTAAGTCAATTCGAAACTCGACTTGTCGTACGGGTGGAATTCCCGGGAAATCATCGGGAAATACTTCAGGATAGTCGCGAATGATCGGAATGTCTTGAATACTTTTGTCCTTGTCTTTCTTCTCCACAACATGGGCTAGAAAGGCTACATACTTCTTTCGTAAATACTTGTGGGCTTTCATGCACGACATGAGTTTAATACCGCTACTAGGCGTCTCTCCAAAGATTCTCAGAGTTTCACCCGACGGTAGTGGAATACGTATGAATTTTTCATAGCAAACAATCTCGGCTCGATGAGTGGCTAACCAATCCATGCCAATTATAACATCAAAGCTACCAAGAGGCATGGGTATAAGATTAATAGGGAAAACGTGATCCATAAGGTTCACCGTACATCCTAATATAATAGTATCAATGTCTATCGCGTTACCATCAGCCACTTCCACATTATAAGGTTTGTCTAATCTAGTTCGTGTTCTACCAAGTAAAGGCTCAAATTGACTAGACACAAAACTCCTATCAGCACCAGAATCAAATAACACAGAAGCATAGCAGTCATTAATCAAGAAAGTACCGTTCACCACATCTTGGTTAGCTTGGGCAGTTTGTGCATTAAGCTGGAAAGTACGTGCTCGTGTAACCCTCTGTTCGTTGCCCACAAGCCTTGGGCATTTGTTCCTGAGGTGATTGGGGTCACCACATTCATAGCAGGCCCTTCCATTAGTTATAGCGGGAACCGGTGCAGCTGGTTGTTGGTTAACTGGTGGAGCTGGTTGACCTTGCTGCAAGTTTTGTCCATTCCGACAGTAATTTGCAAGGTGACCGTATTTCCCACAAACAGTGCATACCCTGCATTGTCGGTTTGATGCATGATGGTACCTACAAGTAGAGCACAAAGGTTGAGCCCCCACATAGGTTCTATTGTTTGGGTTTGGTGGAGCTTGTTGGTTGACAGGTGTAGCAGGGATAGCAGGGGTTACTATAGCAAAAGTTTTAGCCTTCCTCTTACGGTTAATGGACTTTGAAGTATTAGAAGATTCAGATTTAACCTCCTTAGAAGGTTCATCAGTAGTGGACTTGGCTTCCACTTTCTTGGCTCCCTTTCTAGTTAAAGTACCTGCCCTAACATGGTTGTCAGTTAGGGTAGCAGCCAATCGAATTGCATTTTCCAAAGTAGTCGGGTTGCTCCCATAACAGGTGTCTTGGATTTGCATGGGTAGGCCACTAATATACTTCTCAATAGCACGAGAAAGTGGGGTGACCATGTGTGGCACCAACAGACTAAGTTCGTGATGACGGTTCGTGTAAGCCAGATTTTCACCACTATCCTGTTTAAGATTCCAGAACTCCAACTCCAGTTTCATCATTTCGTTGCGAGGGCAAAATTCTTCTGTCATTAGTCGTTTGACCTCATCCCAAGTTAAGGCCATTGCAGTTTCTGCACCCTTAGTTCGTTTCACGGTATTCCACCAAGTGAGTGCCCTTTTCTGAAAGACACTGGTGGCATAACGAACCTTGAGGTTCTCAGGGCAGTTTGAATGGAGGAAGGTACTCTCCATGCTTTCGAACCACTGAAGCAGTCCAGTGGCCCCTTCAGATCCAATGAACTTGGCAGGGTGGCAAGAATTGAAATGCTTGAAGGTGCAAGTTTGGTTTGCACCCTCACCATTTCGGTTGTTGTTTTGAACCCCACTAGCTTGATTGAGCTGGGTCACAAGGCCAGGCAGGACTGTGGCCATTTGCTGAGTAATGACAGCAGCCAATTCTTGCATGATAGGGTTATTGAGGTTGGTGGTGTTATTAGCATTGTTGGTGTTGGTGTTATCGGTATTGGTGGTGTTGGCATTGGTGGTATTGGTGTTTGTGGTGTTTGTGTTATTGACATTGTCGGTGTTGTTGGTTTCATTACCACTGTTGTTAGCATTCGTGTTGTTGGCAACATTGCGACGAGGAGGCATGATTCTACAAGAGTTCAAAATGAAAAGGATCAGAAATAAATCAAGGAGTTCAAAAACAAGAAATTGATAGTTCAAATGAGAGTTCAAGCACAAATCAATATAGATTGCATTCCCTAAGGAACACTTTTGACATATCAAAGTGTTTAAGTCCAAATTAACTTTTAGAAAGACATACTTTAGCCTATAGGTTCATATTCACTCCAAGGGTTCCCAGGAAAGTATAACAGGTCCATCGGTTGATTTGGATTTATACGAAATACTTTCCTAGACAGAACTCCCCAAAGTACAGGCATTCCCCCTTCCAGATTGTATGTGTTTCCTACTCATTAATGTGAACCTAAAGACTATTGACGGGAGTCAAAGATTTAATTAGACTTATAAGTCTAAGAGTAGTCTTCATGATGACGATCCTCTTGCAAGACGTAAGAAAGGGGTCAAGAAGTTCAGAACCCTAAAGTCTAGTGTGTGCATATTAGGCATCCTAAACTAGGTTCAAATAATTGACCTATCAAATAACTAGTCAAGTAGTACAAGTAGTCACATAATCAAATTTGACCTATCATGGCAACTATGTAGTTCAAACTTAAGGTTCATGGCCTAGTCCTTACAACTATAAGATTCAACTTAGAGTTCATGGCAACTACATAGTTCAACTAAGTCATTCTATGGTTATAGTCTAGGTCATTTATTTCTAATTAACCTAATTCTCTATAACCCAGGCTCTGATACCAATCTGTAACACCCCGACCAATGGCGGAATCATCGGAGCGTACACGAAGTGTAGATTGTTCAAAAGCATAGGGTGTTTGTTGTAATAAATTCAAACCACTTATTATAATAAATTCAAACTAAAAATTCAAGCATCCATTACATCGAAATGGAAATAATAATTCAAACATTTAAGTTCTAAACGTAATACGAAAACTAAATTTAATATCCATGCAAGCCTAAGTAGCATTTCCACCTGAAACATGTTTAAATAAAAAAAAAGGTCAACTATAAAGTTGGTGAGCTTCACAGGTTTAAGCACACACACCAAAAAAAAATAGTTGAATAAAATGTTGATAAATGTTATAAATAATGTGTAACCAAGCAATATGAACATACAATATTGAATTAGTAAATAAAGCAGATCAACTAATGTTAACAGAATAATGTTTGACCATGGTAAGCATCGCAATGCTTAAACTAGTAACTATCACTGTGGGCTTCCCCCGAAGGGTAAATCAAACACAGTGGAATGGCCGGTCAATAGATCTATCATAGTCACTAGGGGTGATCAATGCTAAATGTTAACTAAAGTTCAACATGTATAATGTCATAAACTTGTTTCACATAAATTGTTTAAAAGAATTGATAACATGTTTCACCCCAAATAATAAAAGTATAAAAAGGGGCTATGAAGACTCACCTTGTATGATGAGATAATCGTTGCAAATAAATGGTAAATATGTAGCCCAAATAGTATCCAACACGATATAGCTTAACCTATAATTTAATCGCACATAACTAAAGTAATTATGACTTTGTATTGAATTTTCATAATGTATTTATGTTCCATATGTTTATAACCAAATCCTTAAGTATAATTTTATAAAAATTATTTCAAGTCGTTTTATTGTTTAAAATTTAAAATATTTATTAATGTTGAAAAATAATAGTAATACTATTATTAATACTATCAATATTATCAATAATTATATTAATAATGATAATAGTGATAATAATAATAATAATAATAATACTAATGTTAATAATAATACTAGTAATAATAATAATAATAGCAATAATGATATTAATAATTTTAATAATATTAATAATAATTGTAATAGTTAATAGTAATAATAATATTTGTATTAATACTAATAATATTTATAATTTTGTTAATAACGATGATCATAAAAATAGTGATGGTCATAATATCAACAGTACTATTAATTAGTAATAGTAATATTAATACCTTTGATAATAATAATAATAATTAATAATAATTATACTAATAATAATAATAATAGTTCTAGTAATAATAATAAGATTATAATTTCAATAATAATAATAATAATAATAATACCTTTTAAAGTAAATAAATGAATAATTAATACATAAACCAATTATAACATTTTAAATATCTAATTAAAAGAAATAAATAAATAATTAAATGAATGAATTAGATAAATAAATTAAATAAATAACTAAATAATATATATTTTTTTATCACATTAATAGTTGTTAAATTTATAAAAATTTAGGTGAAATTAGATTTTAAAAAAAAAATCAGTAAATAAAAAGATATAAAAATATTAGTGAAAATAGCCCAAAAACCCGGAAACCGGCAGCACCCGGATTCGAACCCGCGACCTAGGATCCATATGCGTGTGTGTTTACCGGCTGGGCTAGAGCTTCTCTTGCGAATTGTATCCTTTCGAATCATATTTAATACCTGTTTCTAATTTTCCCCCAATTACAGTTTATCATTTACAAGCCCTAGTTTCTAATCCCATCAAATTCGTTCGATCTGAACAACGATAGAGTTGATAGGTTTAGGGCTTTTGTTCTATATCAAAAACCGAATACAAAGATGTATAAAACACTTACAAACGTTTGTGTTTAGCCTGGTTTCGAACTCCCGTGCAAAACCGCTCGACCGAGAGCTTTTATTGTTTGATTCACGATCTGAGAGGCTTCTAAATGGATTACGATGGCACAGACTTGTTCGTCGATGCTAAGAGAAGATGTGGGTGTGATTAATTTGATTATTACGCTCGTTTATATAGATTTTAAGCTTCACGTTCGAATCCGGGTAATTAGGAACAAACTTTGAATAAATCCTGAACTTATTCGACTAATTCTTTGATGTTAACGATCCCACGAAGTTCGTAGATGATAAAAGTTCAAACTTTATCGATTTTTACTCCCAAAAATCGTGTTGTGAGTTGAATGGGTCGAAATGGGTCAAAATGGGTATCCATGAGATGAATGGGTGAAAGAGATGAGAACTATGGGGACTTGACACTTCTAGTCCTTCCTTGTTTTTATTTATTTTCAGCTTTGACAATAATAACCCCTACAATTTCTTAAAACCTTTTGAAATTTTTTATTAAATTTATAAACTTTATAAAATCACTACATTTTTCTAAATTTAATATTTATTCATTTTAATAATAATAATATCATTAGTTTTTATTGTTGTAAATATATATATATATATTTATAAAAACTTTCCTTTTAAGTCTTGAGATTTTATTTATTTATCATTATTTATTTATTTTATTTTATATATATATATTTGTAATTTCATAAAATAGATAGATAAATAAATAAAATGAAATTTCTCATTAATAACCTTGAAATCGAAATGTTACAATAGCTAGTCATTGTACTATTTACATAAGTGGTCGACACCGAAGCTGACTGTTGCATGCTAATGCATGTTTTGCCTTTCCACTATTGTCTAACACAAACAATAGTAATGTTGAATTGGTTAGTTAAACACTTGCATAAACCTCCAGTCTACCAAGTGAGGTTTGTCAAACCCAATAGATCTATCTTCAACTACCACGCTTTGCACTACAGCAAACTAAACGGTTAGAAATGTAAGGACTTTGAGTGTTATGTGTACACTTATAGTAAAAAGCTAACTCATGCAAGTGATATGTATCTAAATGTTTGTTTGCACATGTTTTCTCCCCCAAAACAGTTAAAATTAGAAAAGGGGATGTGTACACACCTTAGTATGCAAGTAGAATGTTTAAGTGCTTGTGACTTTGCGTAGACAACCTTCTACGAATAATCTGTGTGTTTACGATAACGTATCGTTATTTGAAATGTCAAATCGTGTTTGTGGTCACATATGTGTTAACAAACATATATTAAAATGTTTGAAACATACATACAAAAGTATGCGTGACTATGAGTTCGTTTGATTACATCGTATATGTATATACAGTTTTGTTTAAACATGGGTACTTATACGCGACTATGTTTTCGGGTAAAAATATAAACTTTATTGTTTCATCTTGTTCCGAATTCAATTCTGGTTTCAACGCAACTGAAATGGATCTAAACGGAGTTAAAACGAATAAAATATGATCAAAACTGTAAAAGTCTGATTTCGTACAAAAACTGGCAGAAGCGTGGTTCGAACCCACGACCTCCCGGACCAAACACTTCTACCCTACCAGTTGCTCTGCTTTTAATTTCACACTATGATTCCAAAATTAATTGTTTTAAGTCTAAACAAGTTGTTCCCCTTGATTCACCCGACCGAACCCTATTGAAACCCAATTGACCCGAAATTCAAACCCAATCGATCCTGTAACCTTGGGGTTTTGGTTCTTTAGACCAACCGACTCTATAGGGAGTTTTTAATTTGAAATTTGATCTAGTTTTTATGCCCAAATGGATCCCAAACGATCTCCACTTTCGAATAGTTTAACCCTCGACCCAATAACACCGAATTCGAACTTGTTAGCCCTCTAATTCATAGGGCTTTTCATCCCTGGATCAAAACGAAACTATCTGAATGTTTTAATTTGGTTAACAAACTCATTTAAGTTAAAAACCCCATTTCTTTTTATCCATGGAACCCTAGAAATCGAATTCCTTCAATTCGGTGTTGTTTGATCCAATTAACATGGGGCTTTCGTTAAGCATGGTATTCCGAAACTATTGGTGTCATTTAATTGGGTTTTCGAGTTTGTTTGGTTTAAAACCCCCAAATCGTTTTCTAGGATGAACCCTAGAACTTAAACTCATTCAATTTGTTAAAAATAGATAGAATCATTATAGGGTTTTCGTTTAGAATGATGTTGCGAAATTGTTGATATAAATTAATTTGATTTTTAAACCCAACTCGATCAAAATCCCCAAAACCGTTTGTTTCAAGAACCCTAACATTCGAATTCATGAAATTCATTGTTAGTGCACAAAATTGATAAATGACTTTGCTTAGTCGGCACTTTTAGGTTATGTAGGGATCGATTTTTACCTCATTTGGTGTTGAATTGAAGGAGATCGGCTAGGGCTTGAGTTTCGGCCTCCCCTTTTGCTCAAATCCGTCTCCCGATGTTAATTCCCTTGAATTGTCGTGTGCAGAAGTCACATAGAGGGCCGACTAAGGTTTAGGTAGGTTCAATTCAGCTTGTTAAAGTCTAATTATGTGTGATTGATGATCACTAGCAACAACTTTTAGCTTTTGGGTTTCTAGAGTTTAAATTCGATCATAATGATTGAAATAACTGCTGAATTAATGATAAAGGTCATCAATGTGGTTGTTATGACCAATTTAATTTTATTAATTGCAATGTTTTAACGTAATTTCGAATTTCCATTGATTAACAACTCAAATTTTGACCTATAAAGTCAAAATTGAGTATTTTGTATAATCACAACCTTAATCCTTATAGTTTAAGTGTTCATACTCTTCTTTTGTTCAATTTTGAACACTCTAGTTTGATTTTGTTAGATTTCGTACAATTTTTGTTAACTTTTTGATTAACGGAGTTAATCCGGAATGCCGGATTGTCACATAGATGAATTGTGATTATGGGATGATATACTTTGAATGAGTCATTGTTGATTGAGTAGACTTCGGTCCTCCACGATGATTGAATTGTTGTTGATTGAGTTGACTTCCATCCTCCGCGGCGATTCCACTGTTGATTGAGTTGACTTCGGTCCTCCGTGGTGCACAACATTGACAATTATGATTATTAGGTATATAATTAGTTGAGTTGATTGAGTTAACTGAGGTCCTTCGCGATATATTATATTAAGAATATTGTGGTGATTGAGGGTTGTTGATTTGATATGATTGATTGAGACTGATTGAATGTATTTGGATGATTATTTGTGAATATTTGGATTATTTTACTTATTTGACTTGATGTGTTGTTGTTGTTGTGGTTATACAGATTGGTGTTATTTTACAGGTTCACACACGTTATGCTTAAAACTTTTATAAATGTTTTTGGAATAATTAAAACCTATGGTTACTCACCAACTACCTCCGTAGTCGACACTTGATTTTCTACATGTTTCAGGAAATGAAGAGAAGTTGGTAGAGCAGGGTAGCTCTACATCTTTTGGACTCATCACATAGGATCTTGGACTTAGCTAAATTAACTGGATCATCGAAGATTAGGGTTTAGTTAATTTAGCTATATCTTTTGAGTAATCATTGTAACTAAATCATGACGAACATGATTTTTGTGTAAATACTTTATTTAAATTAATTGTTATGTGATGATACTTTAGATACCCATGAGCTTGTGAACAATCTACACATCTCGCGTGGCATCCCGACGTTTCCGCCATCGGTCGGGGTGTTACATGAGAAGTCTTGGAAAATCAGATAAACCGGACAAACGCAATAACTATTAGACTTTTTGTAGAAAACTTTAGATCAAAATAAGATTGTGTTTTGATAAACTTGAAATCGTTTTCAGAAAACTCGGGTATTTTCTATGTTTTGTGGAAACAAATAGCGTACAATACTTACTGAAGCATCCTTTGTGTTGCGAGAGCAAAGACCTGGATGTGTGACGTTAAGACCAATGTGTCTGCAGATTAGTAAAATAAAGGACGCCAATGTGCACAAAGATGGTATAACCCTTCTTGTTCTTGATTCTAATCTGATGGATCTGTTCTTTCTTTTCTCACCTTAAAACTATGTCAAAACATTTTAAGTTCGCTGAAACACAATCAAGCTTTGAAACAAAAGATTTCACAAAATTGATAGGTTGCATGTAGATCTGGATAACAGGTTTGATTGCCCATAAACTTCTCAAAAGGATTTTCGAAAAAGCCGGTAGAAAATTTTTGATCATAAATCTTATCTTTGAAATATGGATAAACGAGCGGAAATCATTGGTGGGGTATAATTATTTTAAGGTTGGGTTTTTATAAGAAATTATTTTAAGGTGGTCAAATTTCTGGTAAAGATTTGATCCCACAAAATTGACCCGACTTAACCTTGAACTAGTCTAAAGTTCTTGTGTTTATTTTATTTTATTTACTTAGAATTTTTGTAGGACCGATTAGGAGCACGGAAACAATCCAAATCCCATGTAAATCTACCCGACAGCCTCTGGAATAGTGCGGAATCCTATTCCAGGGTTTTCCAATCGAAATCAACAGGAACCGTGGTGATCCGAAGGTGTAGGAATGACTTGGAATCAACAATCGAACACCACAGGTTGAGAATCGAACTTGGACGATCAATGGCCGCTCTAATCTCCTAGGGTTTGATTCTGGTATCTCAGGGAAGAAGGAGGGCTCTCAGAAAGTTAGAGTTGAAATGATTTGCACTTGTATATATAGGCTGCAGTCATTCGGCCGAATGAGTGGCCGAAGCAGCTCATTCGGCGAATGACCTCGCTCGAATGAGCTATCAATCGAATGAGTCATTCGGCGAACGACTCATTCTATCGCTAGCCATTCGCTGGGTTCATCATTCGGCGAATGACTTCATTCTAGAGTCATTCGCCCGAATGTGAAGTAGTCATACTCAACTATAATTTTAATCAAATCAACTAATCAAATAATCAGTAATAAACATTAAGAATTATATATAAAGACAACTTCCATTAATAATTTGAACATTACATGATTAGAGTTTACAAAACCGAACTAGGGACATTACATGTATCAACAAACTCCCCCTTGGACCTAGTTCAACTCTTGGAAGTGTCTTTCTTGAAATACTTCTCTGAAATAGCATTCCAATCTGCTCCAGCGTGGATCTTGAAAATGCTGCAGAGACGGATCACTCTCATGAATTGTAAAGCTTGCACCATGTCTGGAACATCGAAGAAAATTTGGTGCCTAAATAAAACTTGAACATCCTTGTGAGACAGATTAGTCAGCCACATAGGATCAAAAATCCTAACAGTCTCCCACTGTTTGTCTTTGCACAGAACTATTACTGCCTCACCAGTGCGCCCATCATAATACCACCATCGGAAGCCATCCATAAAGTCTTGTCGCATCTTCCGCAAGGGAATCTTCTTCAAAACTCTAGGGGGAAGCCACTTCAGGATCACTTTATGCTTGCGGGTATCTCCATCAATTTCTGGCAAGTAATATCGTTCTGGCTGCTGTGGTTGGAAATTAACCCATCTCTTCCGGTATTCGTACTTGATCTGGCGAGAGAACCAAGCAGACATCCCAGAGTCATCACTATAGAGCATCTTCAGACGTGCTAACTGATTTACTTCGAATCCAGGCAACGTCTTGAAATCATGTGGGTGCTGAAAGTAGTCTATTCCTTTTTCTCTCTTTACAGCGTAGCAACCGAGGTCATGGAAGTATGCCCAGCTAAGAATCTGACCTCCAGCTTTGTAGCCTTTGGTCCTATAAACCTTCTTGTGTGTAGCTGGCATCTTTTCGGTGCTTTGCTTCTTCAAAACCTCCCAATAAGCTTCCCATTCTTCTTTCCTTTTCTTTCTGTCATCGGCTTCAGATTTGCTGGTCTCAACTTGCTCTTCCAAATACTTGACCAGAAGATCCTCTGTCTCTTGATCAAACTGGTCAGTAAATGTAGGCAGCTCATCTTCAGCCGATGTATACTTTGGGTACTCTTCATCTGTAATATCTTCCAAAATAACCTCATCAACATCATCAAAATGTTCTGGCTCAGGCTCTTCAAAAACAGGAACTGAGGTGTCATCAGTAACCACCTCATCAGGATTCAACCTGAACAACTCAGCAATCTGTTCCTTGGTAAGACAATGAATGATCTCTCCTTCCTCCTTGTCGTAGCTTACTGAGTGCTGTATAATGCCTTGAGTGTCCAAAATCATAGTCAGAATCTCATCTAGCTGCGTCTCACAGGCACAGCTTGTACTTCCTTAGTAGCTTCTGGTTCGGTTGTCTTCGAGGGAGACGTAGGAGGAGGAGCCTTTGTCTTCTTATCATTAGCTTTCTTTGATCGGATCTCCGAAGAGGGAGGGGCTTGATCGTCATCGTCATCATCGTCATCAGTACCAGATGATTCAGATGACCCACTCCCAGATCCGTCCTTATCATCATCAGCATCATCATCAGATTCATCATCTTTATCAGAATCCTCATAATCTACCTGTTCCTCCTCAGACTCTTCTTCTTCTTCTTCGTCTATCTCCTTGTCTGATTCATCGGAACGGGTTTCAGCATCTTCAAGCCTGGGAGTGCCTTCCTTGGAACTCTCAACAAGTTCAGCAAGGCGAGCATTCTCAGCTTCCAAAAGCAGAATCCTCTCGTTGAAACCAGTGGCAGTCATAGCCAACTGGTTATGTTCATCAATGTACTTCAGTAGTTGATCCTCTTGCTGAGCAAAACGAGCCCTAAGATCAGCTCGTTGATCAGCTGCCTGCAGCAACAGGGCATCCTGATCGTTTATCCTTTGTGTGAGCTGAGCAATCTTAGTCTCTTGCTCCATATTCTTCTCCATCAACCTTAGAACCATACTGCTCAGTGTGCTCAGCTGATCCATAACTGAAACAGTAGGTATGAACATATTAGCTCTGGAAGTAGAGGGACAGGCAGAAGCAGCAACATATACTGGCTCATGAGTAATAGGAGTGGTCAGCGGGGCAATAGTAGTATGTGAAAGAACAGCCCTTGACCGTGTCAGTGAAGAAACTGATACAGCTGCTACTGCTGTAACGGTAGTTGTAGCGGCTGCAGTCAGTTCTGACCTCCTTTGAAATGAAAATCTGGACCTCTTTCCTCTTCCAGCTCGAGAAGAAGTAGGCTGAGAAGTGGCAGCAGTCACAGCCACTGAAGCAGGAGTAGAAGACCGAGGTGGAGGAGAGATACCAAACTCTGGTATAAACAGTGGATCAGTAATTTCTTCCATCTCCTCCTCTGTTCTTTTCCTCTTCCTAACAATCATCTTCCCACCTACCATCACCTTCTCATATCCTTCCTCCATAAAGTCATCAGAGTCAGTACTCTCTTCATCACCATCTCCAACAACACCCTCATCCTCACCAGAGTCCTCTAACTCAGCATCACCTTCAGAAACATGAGGAGCTGTAGCATCAACAGAGGTAGAAGCAGTAACAGTAGTGGTAGTCAAGAAATCCAAATCCATCAGAGAATCAACATCTATGTCCTCCTCTTGAGCTGTAGACAAACCAGCATCACCACCAGCAACAGCACCACTCACATCAACCATGCTCATATCAGCAGCAGTGGTTATGTTACCTGTACTCACAGCAGCAGTGCTCACAACCACTGAGCTCTCCCCCCTTCCTGCACCACTAGGACCTGCCTCATCACCATCATCACCTCCATCAACAGGTACAACTATGTCTTCAACATCTGAATCGGAGTCATTATGCCTCCATCTGCGACCAGCAGGAGCTCTGTAATCAGGTCGAGAGAGATGACCGAATAAAGATCTGGTGGTTGGCTTCCTCTCCTTTCCTCTATATGACAAGACTCTGTTAAGAGTGGTGTCATTCATGTGCTCCAAACGTACAATATCAGCATTGATCTTGGGAAGATCTGGAACTTGAGCATCAATGATCTGCTGCAGAAACCGAGGGTACATAAGAAACTTCTTGTCCCCTTTTAAGACCACGTTCTCCTTCATATGTATAAAGATCATCTCCGAGAAGTTGAACGGCTTGTTCAACACTAAAGCAGCAAATGCACATTGGATAGTCTCTCGCATGTCATCGAATCCTCCTCGCCTTGATCCGAGACAGTGAACTAAGACATGAGCAAGGTACTTGAACTGTGGAGACATGAAGGCTTTGTTGAGAATGCCCGATCCAATGTCACCTTCATACTTTCATCTGAGAAAACATCCACGAACCAAGAAGCGATCAAGCAGAGATGGCTGATCGGGAGAGTCTTGAAACCCACACACTCTCCTGATGTGTTCAGCCGAAACAACAACATCGTGCCCTTGCACCTTTCCCCTGATAACTGTAGGCTCGGCCTCACAGTCTATGTCAGCTGATGACCAGAAATCCTGCTGATGAGAATGGTATGGCACATGAACAGTCGATATAGCGGTAAAAATCCTCGAACGCCGTAGAAATGTAATGATCTCC
Source organism: Mikania micrantha (assembly GCA_009363875.1). Taxonomy (NCBI): domain Eukaryota; kingdom Viridiplantae; phylum Streptophyta; class Magnoliopsida; order Asterales; family Asteraceae; genus Mikania; species Mikania micrantha. Next base: position 107,799,488 of record CM018693.1, on the reverse strand, counting down.
GAGTAGTGTTTGGCGTTCGGTGTGTTCAGATCCAGATGAGCACATATGTTATGCTTGGGAACTGATTTGTAACCTGCCATACTGAACAACAAAAGAAATAAACATGTTAGTACAATTCAGTTAAACAAAAACAGAAATCAGAAAGACAGATTCAAAATCCAACATTTTGGTCGAATGACCTTCATTCGCCGAATGAGACCTATGATCGAATGACTTATTCGCCGAATGGAGGTCATTCGTCGAATAGACATCATTCGCCGAATGAGATATGAGCTAGGCTAGTCATTCGTCGAATGAGCCATTCGTCAAATGAGCTTCATTCGCCGAATGAGTCATTCGCCGAATGACGACATTCGGCGCCCATTTAGAATTCAAAATCCCCTTTTCCAAAAATCAATAATCAGTCCATAAAATTTGCATGTACACACTCAGAATCAACCGATTAAGACTTTTAATACTGGTCTTAGGTAGTTTTAAACCCATTTTAATAGTCTATTTAAACGGCGAACAACAAAACCCTAAATCCTAACAGTTCGATCTGTTTTCAACGAATCCGTGGTTGAAAAGGCTTGTTAATCGATCTCCAAGTACCTGAGATGAAATAGAACTTGGTTGTCAGAAGCAGGGTTAACAAAAGTAACAGAAAATCGAAAGAACTGGATGTAGGTGTGAATCGCCGAATGATGGAGTTCTGATGTGGCGAAAGTAAAAATGGTCGAATGATTCTCATTCGGCCGAAGGACTATTATATAGCCAAGCTCATTCGCCGAATGAGCTAGGCGAAAGGTCGGCTGATAGTCAGTCTCATTCGCTGAATGAGAGTTGCGACTAAGACATTCGACAACACCTATTCGCCGAATGAACAGGTCGAATGAGACATTCGACACCCTTCATTCTCCGAATGATGAAAACTGTGTTTGATTGATTCGGTCGAATGACTCATTCGCAGAATGAGTTCATTCGGCCGAATGAATGAACCTTACCTCTCATTCGGACGAATGAGAGATGATAACACCCAAAACTCAACTTTTTCAACATCTGGCATTTTGAGCAACAAACTTTTGACCAATTATGAAGATATGTCTGGTTGGTTCAGGATTCAGATATGACAGACATCCGAATCTACAAATGATTATCTAAAATAAAATTTAAAACAGAAAATCTTTTTGAATTTTTTTGAAACAACCACTACAACTGTACAAACCATAACTAAAAACAAATAAACACATGTTTTTGTGAGAAGTCCATTAATAAAATAACACATATCTCTAAACACATCACATTATCTTCAGTGAATGCTTTACTTCAAACACAATTTTATGATGATACGATTACTGATATATTTGTCCAAACTTAAACTGAACAATACACAACTACTAAACAGACTTTATGATCACTCATATTTTCTGATTGAGTTCCCCAATTCATTTCACCATTAAAGATCAAAATCAGTTCAAAACTCATTTCTGCATATCTTAAAACCAGTCATCATGAATTCAATAAGATTCAAACATTTATTATCTTTTTGTATTTTTCTTGTTCTATCCAAATGGATGGCTTCAGCTAGGTCCGTCCCAGCAATATGGCACATATATTGAATCGAACTTAATTTGTTTAAGTATTTCTCAAGCTTAATACCAGCTTGCAATAGGTTTTCTTCAAGCTTAATACCAGCTTGTTTTTGTTTTTCATCAAGCTTAATACCAGCTTGTTTTTGATTTTCATCAAGCTTAATACCAGCTTGCCTTTATTTTTCTTTGAATGAAACCTCATTTGATTCCATGATGACAGGTGTATGCTTGATTTGAGTCAAAAACCGTTTCTTACTCAAGTGGTTTTATAAAATGAGTCCCACAGATCAAAATTTTTTAAGTTATCACAAGTTGTTTATTCATTATGTATAGTCAGCCTATCAGTACATCCTATCATAATTCTCTTGTGATTTCAGTTCATACATTCACTTCTTCTTCTATGACATGATAGATTAATGTACTACTTTATAAAGCAAGACCATCTCAATTTTTAATTTTTCTATTGTTTTTGGTTTTTCAAATTTTCAAATGTTTTTGGTTTTTCAAATAACAGAATATCTCCCCCTAAAAACCTAAAAACAGAAAATATTTTTGAGTTTTTGATAAAGAACATAAACTCTACAAGAAAATTAAAAGACTGAAGTAAAATAAACAAAGCAAAGACTATCTAAGAAAGTTGATAATCATTTGTTAGACTCAGATGAGTATTGAACTTCATCCTTTTGGAAAACACCATTAGCCGATAACAGATATAAAAATCTGGGTTTGTCAAATGCTTTTGTAAAAAGATCGGCTTTTTGGTGATCGATGTGAATTTTCACTACATCGATTAATTTCTTTTCAAAACAATCACGTATGAAGTGATATTTTATGTCGATGTGTTTGGTTTTGGAGTGCTGAACAGGATTTTTAGTGACAGCAATGGCAGCAGTGTTATCAACATATATAGGAGTGTTAGAAAAATGTAACCCATAGTCCCTGAGTTGCTGTTGAATCCAGATGATTTGTGAACAGCAACTAGCAGCAGCAATGTATTCAGCTTCGCAGGTTGAAGTAGACACCGACGTCTGCTTCTTGCACTGCCAGGTGACTAATCGGTTTCCAAAGAACTGACATCCTGCAGATGTTGACTTGAAATCTCTCTTGCATCCACCATAATCTGAATCACTATATGCAGTGAGCTCAAAGTTATCATCATTAGGATACCATAAGCCAAGTTCCGGTGTACCCTTCAAATAACGCATAATCCTTTTCACAGCAATGAGGTGAGATACTCTTGGTTTTGATTGATAGCGTGCACACAAGCAAGTAGCAAACATGATATCTGGCCGAGAAGCAATAAGATACATAAGAGATCCAATCATTCCTCGGTACAGAGTGGCATCAATTAACTCCCCCTTTTCTTCTGGAGTAATCCCGTGATTAATCGCCAGTGGGGTACCAGCAGGCTTTGCATCAGACATACTGAACCGGCTCAGAATGTCACCAACGTATTTGGTTTGATGAATAAAAATCCCTGCCTCAGACTGATCCACCTGCAAACCCAAGAAAAATTTCATCTCTCCCATCGAACTCATTTCAAATTTTTCTTTCATAACCTTCTCGAATTCCTTGCACAGACTATCATTTGTGGAACCAAAAATTATGTCGTCCACATACACTTGCACCAAGAGTAAATCGCTGTCCTTCTCACAGAGGAATAATGTGCAGTCAATGACACCTCTTCTGAACCCGTTGTTCAGAAGGTGAGTAGAAAGTGTCTCATACCACGCTCGCGGAGCTTGATGCAATCCATATAAGGCCTTGTCTAGCTTGTAGACTTGGTCACGATGCAATGGATCCTCAAACCCGGGAGGTTGACTGACATACACTGTTTCACTGATAACACCGTGAAGGAACGCACTCTTAACATCCATTTGATAAACTTTGAACTTCTTAAAGGATGCATAAGCCAAGAAAATACGAATGGCTTCGAGTCGAGCAACTGGAGCAAACACCTCATTGTAGTCCAACCCTTCTATCTGTCTGAATCCTTGAACCACCAGACGTGCCTTGTTTCGCACTATGATCCCGTGATCATCTTTCTTGCAATGAAGAACCCATCGAGTGCCAATGACTTTTGCACCTTTAGGTCTGTCAACCAATTGCCAGACACCTAACTTTTTGAATTGCAAAAGTTCTTCTTGCATTGCATCAACCCATGATTCTTCCTTGAGAGCTTCAGTGACAGTACGCGGTTCAACTTGGGAGATAAAACAGGAATGAGCACAAAAGCCTACATCTGCAAAATCAAGAATGTCAGCAAGACCGCCTGAAGAAATCTGATGTCTTGTCTTAACTCCATCCAAAGGACTTCCAATTATGTTCTCTTGAGGATGAATGCGATTAATTCATCCAACAGGATGAGCCGGAACCTCAACCTGAGGATCTAAGTTGTTCAGATTCAAATCCTCAAGATTAGGTACAAGATTGTCAACAGCTGGTTCAGGATCAGCTGGTTGAAAAAGATTATCATCTGTGTCTGAGCTGTCATCATTTATCTGTGTGATTGGAACAGATGCAGATGAAGGTTGCAAAGGTTCATCAGGTGCATTCTGTACATCATACAACATCTGAACTGCAATATCTTCATCTGAATACATGGGAGACATATTGAAAGATTCAAAAAGACCAGAATAATCGAACATCCAATCTGGGCCTTTTCCAGGTGGGGGCATAGAATATTTCTGAACATCAACATGGTACCACTCTTCCACATTATGAGTTGATGTGTTGTAAACTCTTTTGTTTGGAGTGTTGTACCCAAGAAAATACCCTTCTTCCACCTTCTCATTGAACTTGCCCTGCTCATGTTTCTTAAGCATACTGCACGGTGCACCAAACGGTTCAAGATACTTAAGATATGGCTTTCTGTTATGGAGCAGTTCAAAGCAAGTCTTCCCATGTCTTTTCACAATAAGAACCCGGTTCAGGGTATAGCACGCATTTGCTACAGCTTCATTCCAGAATTGAACCGGCAGGGAAGAATCAGCAAGCATGGTTCTAGCAGCCTCAATCAATGTTCTATTTTTGCGTTCAGCAACACCATTCATTTGAGGAACGTATGGAGCACTAAATTGTTGCACAATGCCTCTTGCATTACAAAAATTCTCCATGTTGTGATTTTTGAACTCCGTTCCATTATCAGTTCGAAACTGACGAATCTTGAGCTTATAAAGTGATTCAAGTTTGGTAACCAAAACTTGAATGCAATCAAACGTTTCAGATTTCTCCTTTAGAAAGAAAACCCAAGAGTATCTGGAATACTCGTCAGTGATGACAAGACAGTATTGATCTCCAACTATACGCTTTCGATTCACTGGACCAAATAAATCCATGTGGAGAAGCTCAAGAGGAACATTGATTGAATGAAACTTTTTCAGCTTATGAGACTGCTTAGATTGCTTTCCCTTCTTGCATGATACACAGATATCAGACAGCTTAAAATTCTTCAAGCTAACTCCCTCAACCAGACTATTGTGAACTAAATGATTCATCTTACGTAAACTCAAATGACCCATCCTCTTATGCCAAAGGATTGAATCTTTTTCAGTTGCCTTTGTCATAAAACATGAAGCTGTGGAGGATGTAGTTGAAGCTGTGGCCATATTGAGAACGTACAAATCTTGCTTTCTTGGAGCAGACATCAAAATCCAATCTTCAGGGATCTTAACACCTTGCTTGAGAATGTAATGTCACACCCCGAGCCGGCGGGATAGGATCGGTTGTCCCGTCGGGCGGAAAGTTCCCGGGGCGCGATATCGTGAGTGATAATCGTGATGATCAGATTGTTTACATTGCACATGATACAAATGAGAAATGCTAAATATAATAGAATTACAAAGTTAAATTACATCAGTATTGTTTATAATTTAACAATGTAAATCTATCATTAACATCATGTATTTCTATCTTGTATTTACACAAGATATACAAAATAATTTGCATAATGATGTCTTCAAAAATAATGCAGGTCCAAAAGCTAAGCCTCCTATCTGAAGTCCTAGTACAAAAGGAATAACTCCTTAGTTGACCTGTTCGTCACCTGAGAAGTCATGCAAAAATCAAGTCAACACATGGTTGGTGAGTTCATATAGTTTTATGATTTGAAAATGATCTGAAAACCTCTTTCGGTAAAGACCCTAATCTCATTAACATCAACTGTATCATCCAGATCGGTATGCTTATATATAGGGCATACCCCTGGGTCAAGGCTACAACCCCGCCCAGACGACGTCCCACCACATACTAATCCGCATAGGACATTGATATTAATGATAATTAAGCATTTTTACCTAACACTCTTCTGATTTAGATTATGATTTTGAAATCTGATTTGCCTTTGATCCTCTTGATTTTGATCGTAGATATATGATTTCCCAAATGTCAGTGATAATAGCAAAATGTCAAATATTTAGTTAAATAACTAAATAAAACATTTAACTACAACTAAGACATGATGATTGGGTATGATTTTACTCAATCAGTTAGACTTAGTTGTTGGTGGTTGTCCAAGTTGTAACCTCTCACACGTGACCCATACCAAGCATAACTCACAAGGAGTATACCTGGGCGTGACGGGATTTTAATGATTTGCCCTTACAGCTTGACCCAAAGGTCTTCTGTACATGCGGGGACTTTAATGTTTTGCCCTTACAGCTTGACCCAACGGTCTTCTGTACATGCGGGGACTTTAAGGATATCCTTTGTTTCTTGATCTCTTGATTCTCTTAGACTTTGATAATGAATTCAATGATTGTTCACGTTGTTGCCCGTATAGCCTGACTACAAGAGTCTTCTATACCTGAAGGGACTTTATATGTGTGTTACACGTGGTCTTGATTCCATATACAACTGACATCCACCTTGACTTGAGTATTAATGAGTTCATTAGATCATAATGATTTCATTATTAACATGATTCACACACACTTATGATATCTGATTTCTTGAGTCTCATGATTCTTGATTCTTTGAATTCCCATGATTTTCAATGATAGATGATTTCATTATGATTAATGGGTCTCAGATCACACACTGAGTTATGATTCCCTTGAATATGATCTCTTGATTATGTTCATTTGATTTCACTTTGAATTTAGATTCTTGAATTTGAACTTGATGGACTAAGGGTTGATTTAGAAGTTAAATTTAAGGTATTACTCATAAGAGTACTTAAATTTATTTGATAACTTGATTTGTTCAATAATTTCCTAGACAGGAGTCTAGGAGTATCAACAACATATATATGTAAAACATATAATAAATAAAAGCATTTAAATAAACAGTTTAATTAAAAACAGTTTACGCATGCTTCTCAGCCCCGCGTTTAAAACAAAAATGTTTAGAAAAGGGGCAATGAACTCACCTGTGTTGCTTTGTATTGAATTACCACAAAATGCGCGCTCGTTGTTGTAGCTTATGTGTCTTCTGTTCCTGAGTTGTTTTAAAAGAATTCGCAGACGATAAGTATTTATAATAAACGTCCTAACTAGGGTTCGGTCTCGGTGTGCAACTACGTGTCTCAGATTACTAATGTGTTTCTATGGTTTTCTCTAGCTAAGCTAACCTTAATACCCATTCATAACCAAAATCCCACATTAATTATTTAAAGCCTTAAAGTAAACATTTTCAATTTAATTTCTTTTAAGTTAAACATTTAATTAAGAAAATCATTTAATTATTTTACTAAAATTTATAATTTTATTTCTTTTATGAAAAGCATAATTTACTTAAGAAAAGTGTAATTAACATGATGACGGGCTTAGATTAAGCCCATTGGGCCCAATCTTGACCCACTTGATTTGAACTTTGTTTTTCACTTGATCCTTATCATAGTTTTGATGAACTAACACCCTTGATAGTTTTCAATAACCATCAAAGTTAGTTAATTGACCTTATACGATTTTCTAAGGTTGGCGGTTAAGAACTAAATCAACTCCCATCACCCTAAATTATCATTTTGATCCTCATGACCCATAAATGTTTAACTCCATGCCCTTACAAGGTTGAATGCATGAGATGATTATAAGCTTGCCACCTCATTTAATAACAAAATAGAATAACTTTTGGTTAAGAAAACCCTAGGTGTTTCCCATGCATCACGCACACATTTGATCAACCCATGCATGCACTCTCACCCTCCCCATGAGTATTTATTCAGCCTAACCCATGTGTACACCTATGACCCAAACCAATGTGATCGACTTAGAGGAATGGCCGAAAGAAACTTGAGTTGAATGGGCTTTGCCCGATTGTCCCGGACGAATGAGTGGTGTTCGAATGAGTGGTGCTCGAATGAACTGGGCCGTATGAGGGTTGGACGAATGAGGACAAGTCCCGATCGAATGGGTTCGAGCGAATGAGACAAGCCGGCGAATGATGGTGTTTCGGCTCTTCCCTATTCGGCGAATGATGGTGTTTCGGCCAACAGCCATTCGGCGAATGATGGTGCTTCGGCCAATTTCCATTCGGGGAATGAGAGCCATTCGACCACCTGACAGTGGCGTCATTCGGCCCTTCGAACTCAGCCGAAACAGCCATGGATTTTCGAGAAATAGGCCAAGGTTTGTAGCTACGCTTGTTCGCAAGTTGTTCTAAGTGTGTTTGGAGGGAACCCTATGGCTTGAAAGTATGGAAAACCGACGAGAGTGTGGGTTCGAACTTAGGGTTTTGAAACCCTAAAACCGAGCAAAAATCACGGATTTACCTCAAATGTGTTGGATGAAACCTCAGATCTGTTGTACTTCTATGATCTACAAGTAATGGAGGTGATTTAGACACCAAAAACACAAGAAATGGTTGAGATTTGAGCTCAAGATCTTAGAGAGAAGGTGGGTTTTTCTTGAGAAGGTTAGAGAGAGAGAGAAGTGAACGTGAATGGAGGTGATGGTGGCTGGTTGGGGGTTGTTGTGGCATTAAAAGCCACAATTAATGTGGAGTAAATACCGGGTTCGTTCGGGTTCGTTCGGTTTTGCGTGTTTCCGCGTAAAAATGTCGTTTTCGCGTCGTTTTCGTAACGAAACGACTCGGTTTTAAAATAGAAGTCATAAAATTATTTTAGGTTGTGATTCCTAATAAATTAACTAAATATCTTTTAATTATTTAATTTACAAAATATTTATTTAGCGTTTAAATCGAATCGCGCGGTCCTCGCGCGTATTTGTTCGAATCAAATACGACGATAACTACACTTTTCAATATTGTTTTCTAATTATCGAATATCATTCAGAACGTTAAACTTTTAGATTTACTCGTACAGATCGTCACCTATACGAATAATCTGTCGGTTTAGCATTCACTTAACGATATTCGTGTTGTTTTGTCCTGTAAGGCCTCACATACGTTTATACATAATAAAATCCTAACAATTAAATCACATGATGATTCTGTGTTGCCAGATAATTATCTGACTCAAGAATCATTGTTCTGAACTGATTTCTCTGAAATGACTGTGAATTCACTGTTTTGTTAGCATGAAATGATACTGAGGTTTGATATGAACATGAAATACACTGAATTACATGAAAATTGTACCTGATTACTGTTCACGCACTGTTACGATCACTGTTCCGGTGACGGTTCCGGCACTGATGTTACAGTCTCCCCTTGTTAAAGAAATTTCGTCCCGAAATTTAAGAATTGTTATCGGGTACGGCTTCCTCTTCAAACAGCTGGGGATACTTTAACTTCATGTGATCTTCACGTTCCCAAGTAAACTCGGGTCCGCGTCTTGAATTCCAACGAACCTTTACAATCGGAATACGGCTTCGTCTCAGTTGTTTGACCTTGCGATCCATAATCTCTAAAGGTTCTTCTATGAAATGTAACTGATCATCAACTTGAATCTCTTCGAGTGGAACGACGAGTGATTCGTCAGCAAGGCATTTCTTTAAATTCGAGACGTGAAACACGTCATGCACACCACTGAGTTCATCTGGTAATCTCAGTCTATACGCCACAGGACCAATACGTTCGATTATTTCGAACGGTCCCACGTATCGTGGTGCTAACTTGCCTTTCCTTCCGAAGCGCACTACACCCTTCCATGGGGAAACCTTTAACATGACACGGTCCCCCACTTGGAATTCCAACGGCTTACGCCGCTTATCAGCGTAGCTCTTTTGTCTGCTTCTGGTAGCTTGTAGTCTTCTCTGAATCTGAGCTATCTTGTCGGTGGTTTCCTGAATAAGCTATGGTCCAGTTATGCGATTATCTCCAACTTCAGTCCAACAGATCGGTGATCGACATTTCCGGCCATAGAGAGCCTCGAATGGTGCACATCCGATACTGCTGTGATAACTGTTGTTGTAGGAGAACTCAATCAGTGGCAAATGAGAATCCCAATTCCCACCGAAATCCAAAATACAGGTCCTTAACATATCCTCTAGGGTCTGAATCGTACGTTCGCTTTGGCCGTCCGTTTGTGGATGGTAAGCTGTACTCAGATTTAACTGTGTCCCTAGAGATTTCTGCAGTGATTGCCAGAACCTTGAAGTAAATCTGCTGTCTCTATCAGAAATAATTGACAATGGTACACCGTGACGTACCACTATCTCATTAATGTACAATCTCGCCAGTCTATCCATCGTGAAGGTTTCACGCATCGGCAAGAAGTGAGCAGATTTTGTTAAACGGTCAATGATCACCCAAATCGTATCGTGACCACTGGAAGTGCGGGGTAGCTTGGTAATGAAATCCATAGCTATTTGTTCCCACTTCCAGAGCGGAATCTCAGGCTGTTCCAGTAAACCAGACGGTCTCTGGTGTTCCGCCTTTACTTTTGCACACGTAAGACATCGACCGACATACTCGGCTATGTCTTTCTTCATTCCCGGCCACCAATAAAATCCACGCAAGTCTTGGTACATTTTATCAGAGCCTGGATGAATCGAATATTTAGTCTTGTGTGCCTCATCGAAGATAAGTCTTCTCAATTCATCTACCGCCGGAATCCATATACGATCCTGATAGTAGATCATTCCATCAGACTTGGTCTCTAAATGTTTCTCTGCTCCGCAGTCAAGTTCTTTCTTCAAGTTTCCTCTGTCAAGTGATTCTTGTTGAGCTTGAATGATCCTGTCACTTAAACTGGTCTGCACGGTCATCCCCATAGCTCTAACGCGTAAGGGTTTGACCCGTTCCTTCCGACTCAAGGCATCAGCTACAACGTTTGCCTTTCCCGGATGGTACTTGATCACACAATCATAATCATTCAGAAGTTCAACCCAACGGCGTTGTCGCATGTTGAGCTCCTTCTGATCAAAGATGTGCTGCAGACTCTTGTGATCAGTAAATATGGTACACTTAGTGCCATATAAGTAATGTCTCCAGATTTTCAGTGCAAAAATCACTGCTCCCAGTTCAAGATCATGAGTAGTGTAATTCTTCTCATGAACTTTTAACTGTCTTGATGCATAGGCTATGACCTTGTCCCATTGCATTAAAACACAACAGAGTCCCTGATGGGATGCATCACAATACACAACAAAGTCTTCACATCCTTCTGGGAGAGATAAGATTGGAGCATCACACAGTTTCTGTTTCAATGTCTGAAAAGCATCTTCTTGTTTCTGTTCCCAGACAAACGGTTCACTTTTCTGAGTTAACTTAGTGAGAGGCAAAGCTATCTTAGAAAAGTTCGAGATGAATCTTCTATAATAACCTGCCAATCCCAGAAAAGACCGTATCTCCGTTGGTGTCTTCGGAGTGTCCCAGTTCTTTATTGCTTCAATCTTGGCAGGATCTACGTGTATTCCCTCACTGTTGACTACGTGACCAAGAAACTGAACTTCCCTTAGCCAAAATTCACATTTAGAGAATTTGGCATAAAGCTTTTGTTCTGTCAACAGTTCCAAGATCTTTCTGAGATGTTGCTCGTGTTCTGTCTTGGTCTTGGAATAAATCAGTATGTCATCAATAAAGACAATGACAAACTGATCTAAATACGGCTTGCACACTCGGTTCATGAGGTCCATAAAAACCGCTGGTGCGTTCGTTAATCCGAAAGGCATCACCATAAATTCGTAATGCCCGTATCTGGTTCGGAATGCCGTCTTCGGTATGTCTTCGTCTTGAACTCTGAGTTGATGATAACCAGACCGCAAGTCAATCTTGGAAAAGTATTGAGCTCCTTGCAGTTGGTCAAACATATCATCAATCCTCGGCAATGGATACCGATTCTTGATGGTTAGTTTGTTTAGCTCTCTGTAATCTATGCACATTCTGAACGATCCGTCTTTCTTCTTCACGAATAAGACCGGAGCTCCCCAAGGTGAGTAGCTCGGTCTGATGAATCCTTTATCCAATAATTCCTGCAACTGATTCGACAATTCCTGCATCTCCGAAGGTGCTAGTCGATAAGGAGATTTAGCAACAGGAGTTGCTCCAGGAACTAAATCGATTCGGAACTCTACCGGTCGCGCAGGTGGCAAACCTGGTAGGTCTTCAGGAAATACTTCCGGATACTCTTTCACTACAGGTACGTCTTGTATCTTCTTCTTGTCTTTCTCTTTTTCCACTACATGTGCCAGGAAAGCTACACACTGCTTCTGTAAACACTTACGCGCCTTTATGCATGAAATGATTTTGACACTTCGTTTTGCTTGATCCCCTTTGACTTCCAACACACGATCATCTGGTAATGGAACTCGAAGCAGCTTCTCAGAACAGATGACTTCCACTCGGTTAGAGGAAAGCCAATCCATTCCAACAATGATGTCGAAACTACCCAACTCCATCGGTATCAAATCGATAGAGAATGTATAACCGTTAAGTGTCAATGGGCAATTTCTGTGAACTGTACTAACTGTGATCTGTTTTCCGTTAGCTACTTCTATGATGTAAGGGGAGTCTAACTGTTCCTCTATAGAATCTAGTTGGCATGCAAAATCGGCAGAGATAAAACTCTGATCCGCACCAGTGTCAAATAGAACAGATGCATAAAAGTCATGTAAGAGAAACGTACCAGTGACCACATTTGGGTCCTGGCGTGCAGCTGGTGCTCCAATAACAAAAGCTCTTCCACGAGGAGCTTGAACTGCTTGTTGTGCTTTCTTCGGACAGTTCTTTGCAAAGTGGCCTTGTTCGCCACAGTTGAAGCATCCACCATTGTTCTGATTGGCTGGTGGAGGGAGAGCTAGTGCAGCATTGTTGACTGCTGGATTTGGTGTCAGTCTGCACTGCTGAACCCAGTGCCCTTTTCTTCCACAACCCGTGCATTGACGGCACTGGTTGTTTGCAGCATGATGATACTGGCATTTAGTACACAAAGGATGTGGGCCAGTATATTGTCTCTTGGGCACATTTTGTTGTGCCGTTGCTACTTGATTCAGGGGAGTAGCCACAGTGTAGTTCTTGATTAATTTCTGCTTCTTCTTTTGGTGTTGCTGATGTTGTGGCTTCTTTGGAGATTCTTCCTTGCGCTTCCCGGTGTCAGCCTCTTTCTTCAGAACTCCAGAGGCAACCATCAAATCAGTGAGTTTTCCAGACAGTCTCACTGCAGACTCAACAGTAGTAGGGTTGGCTGAGACAACCATTCCCTGAATGCAGGCGGGAAGTCCACCCACATATCTGTCGATTCTCTTCTCTAAAGTCGGTACCATGTCTGGCACCAAAGCAACCAACTCGTGATAACGAGTAGTGTAACCGATGTGATCAGCACCTTTCATCACATGGTTGGACAGTTCCACTTCCAACTTCTGCAGCTCATTCTTAGGACAGAATTCTGTTCTCAGTAACGCCTTGAAGTCCTCCCATGGCATTGCCATAGCTTCTTCCCTTCCTCGGGCGTTGATCTGACCATTCCACCAGGTCAGAGCCCGCTTGTTGAATGTTCCAGCAGAGTAGCGGACTCTATGGTGCTCTGGACAGCTGCAGAGGTCCAGAGTAGCCTCAATCTTTTCAATCCATTGGATTAATCCAACGGCTCCTTCAGATCCGCTAAAGCTAGGCGGCTTACATCCTACGAATGACTTGTAGGAGTAGTGTGAGGTACCACCAGTATTCCCACTGGCTTCTCCAGATGAGTTGCCAGTGTTGTTCATCTCATTACGGAGAAGGTTGAACATCTCCGGTATCGCCGCCTTCATCTGATTGGTCATCTGGCTGCTCAGTAGTGTCACCAAAGCGATGGTGGTAGGATCTAGTAGAGGAGTTGTTCCCGAACCTGATGCCTCGGTGATCAGTGGAGGAGGAGGTGGAGGCGGTGGAGGAGGTGGCGGTGGTGAGTCATTTGGCGATGGCGTCGAGGAGTGTGGAGCTTGGTCTTGTGTTGATGTCAACAGCGGAGGTTGTCTTCGTGGCGGCATTCTGATCATAACCAAATGAATATTGGTTAGTGCAATGATCGAATGCAGAAGACGCAATGCAATAAGTCTTAAATCCTAAGTTCTCTACATGCAGGGTCCCTAGGTTATAGTCTAGGCCAAACCGTTTAATTAAATGACCTATATTTCTCTATAACCATGGCTCTGATACCAATCTGTCACACCCCGAGCCGGCGGGATAGGATCGGTTGTCCCGTCGGGCGGAAAGTTCCCGGGGCGCGATATCGTGAGTGATAATCGTGATGATCAGATTGTTTACATTGCACATGATACAAATGAGAAATGCTAAATATAATAGAATTACAAAGTTAAATTACATCAGTATTGTTTATAATTTAACAATGTAAATCTACCATTAACATCATGTATTTCTATCTTGTATTTACACAAGATATACAAAATAATTTGCATAATGATGTCTTCAAAAATAATGCAGGTCCAAAAGCTAAGCCTCCTATCTGAAGTCCTAGTACGAATGGAATAACTCCTTAGTTGACCTGTTCGTCACCTGAGAAGTCATGCAAAAATCAAGTCAACACATGGTTGGTGAGTTCATATAGTTTTATGATTTGAAAATGATCTGAAAACCTCTTTCGGTAAAGACCCTAATCTCATTAACATCAACTGTATCATCCAGATCGGTATGCTTATATATAGGGCATACCCCTGGGTCAAGGCTACAACCCCGCCCAGACGACGTCCCACCACATACTAATCCGCATAGGACATTGATATTAATGATAATTAAGCATTTTTACCTAACACTCTTCTGATTTAGATTATGATTTTGAAATCTGATTTGCCTTTGATCCTCTTGATTTTGATCGTAGATATATGATTTCCCAAATGTCAGTGATAATAGCAAAATGTCAAATATTTAGTTAAATAACTAAATAAAACATTTAACTACAACTAAGACATGATGATTGGGTATGATTTTACTCAATCAGTTAGACTTAGTTGTTGGTGGTTGTCCAAGTTGTAACCTCTCACACGTGACCCATACCAAGCATAACTCACAAGGAGTATACCTGGGCGTGACAGGATTTTAATGATTTGCCCTTACAGCTTGACCCAAAGGTCTTCTGTACATGCGGGGACTTTAATGTTTTGCCCTTACAGCTTGACCCAACGGTCTTCTGTACATGCGGGGACTTTAAGGATATCCTTTGTTTCTTGATCTCTTGATTCTCTTAGACTTTGATAATGAATTCAATGATTGTTCACGTTGTTGCCCGTATAGCCTGACTACAAGAGTCTTCTATACCTGAAGGGACTTTATATGTGTGTTACACGTGGTCTTGATTCCATATACAACTGACATCCACCTTGACTTGAGTATTAATGAGTTCATTAGATCATAATGATTTCATTATTAACATGATTCACACACACTTATGATATCTGATTTCTTGAGTCTCATGATTCTTGATTCTTTGAATTCCCATGATTTTCAATGATAGATGATTTCATTATGATTAATGGGTCTCAGATCACACACTGAGTTATGATTCCCTTGAATATGATCTCTTGATTATGTTCATTTGATTTCACTTTGAATTTAGATTCTTGAATTTGAACTTGATGGACTAAGGGTTGATTTAGAAGTTAAATTTAAGGTATTACTCATAAGAGTACTTAAATTTATTTGATAACTTGATTTGTTCAATAATTTCCTAGACAGGAGTCTAGGAGTATCAACAACATATATATGTAAAACATATAATAAATAAAAGCATTTAAATAAACAGTTTAATTAAAACAGTTTACGCATGCTTCTCAGCCCCGCGTTTAAAACAAAAATGTTTAGAAAAGGGGCAATGAACTCACCTGTGTTGCTTTGTATTGAATTACCACAAAATGCGCGCTCGTTGTTGTAGCTTATGTGTCTTCTGTTCCTGAGTTGTTTTAAAAGAATTCGCAGACGATAAGTATTTATAATAAACGTCCTAACTAGGGTTCGGTCTCGGTGTGCAACTACGTGTCTCAGATTACTAATGTGTTTCTATGGTTTTCTCTAGCTAAGCTAACCTTAATACCCATTCATAACCAAAATCCCACATTAATTATTTAAAGCCTTAAAGTAAACATTTTCAATTTAATTTCTTTTAAGTTAAACATTTAATTAAGAAAATCATTTAATTATTTTACTAAAATTTATAATTTTATTTCTTTTATGAAAAGCATAATTTACTTAAGAAAAGTGTAATTAACATGATGACGGGCTTAGATTAAGCCCATTGGGCCCAATCTTGACCCACTTGATTTGAACTTTGTTTTTCACTTGATCCTTATCATAGTTTTGATGAACTAACACCCTTGATAGTTTTCAATAACCATCAAAGTTAGTTAATTGACCTTATACGATTTTCTAAGGTTAGCGGTTAAGAACTAAATCAACTCCCATCACCCTAAATTATCATTTTGATCCTCATGACCCATAAATGTTTAACTCCATGCCCTTACAAGGTTGAATGCATGAGATGATTATAAGCTTGCCACCTCATTTAATAACAAAATAGAATAACTTTTGGTTAAGAAAACCCTAGGTGTTTCCCATGCATCACGCACACATTTGATCAACCCATGCATGCACTCTCACCCTCCCCATGAGTATTTATTCAGCCTAACCCATGTGTACACCTATGACCCAAACCAATGTGATCGACTTAGAGGAATGGCCGAAAGAAACTTGAGTCGAATGGGCTTTGCCCGATTGTCCCGGACGAATGAGTGGTGTTCGAATGAGTGGTGCTCGAATGAACTGGGCCGTATGAGGGTTGGACGAATGAGGACAAGTCCCGATCGAATGGGTTCGAGCGAATGAGACAAGCCGGCGAATGATGGTGTTTCGGCTCTTCCCTATTCGGCGAATGATGGTGTTTCGGCCAACAGCCATTCGGCGAATGATGGTGCTTCGGCCAATTTCCATTCGGGGAATGAGAGCCATTCGACCACCTGACAGTGGCGTCATTCGGCCCTTCGAACTCAGCCGAAACAGCCATGGATTTTCGAGAAATAGGCCAAGGTTTGTAGCTACGCTTGTTCGCAAGTTGTTCTAAGTGTGTTTGGAGGGAACCCTATGGCTTGAAAGTATGGAAAACCGACGAGAGTGTGGGTTCGAACTTAGGGTTTTGAAACCCTAAAACCGAGCAAAAATCACGGATTTACCTCAAATGTGTTGGATGAAACCTCAGATCTGTTGTACTTCTATGATCTACAAGTAATGGAGGTGATTTAGACACCAAAAACACAAGAAATGGTTGAGATTTGAGCTCAAGATCTTAGAGAGAAGGTGGGTTTTTCTTGAGAAGGTTAGAGAGAGAGAGAAGTGAACGTGAATGGAGGTGATGGTGGCTGGTTGGGGGTTGTTGTGGCATTAAAAGCCACAATTAATGTGGAGTAAATACCGGGTTCGTTCGGGTTCGTTCGGTTTTGCGTGTTTCCGCGTAAAAATGTCGTTTTCGCGTCGTTTTCGTAACGAAACGACTCGGTTTTAAAATAGAAGTCATAAAATTATTTTAGGTTGTGATTCCTAATAAATTAACTAAATATCTTTTAATTATTTAATTTACAAAATATTTATTTAGCGTTTAAATCGAATCGCGCGGTCCTCGCGCGTATTTGTTCGAATCAAATACGACGATAACTACACTTTTCAATATTGTTTTCTAATTATCGAATATCATTCAGAACGTTAAACTTTTAGATTTACTCGTACAGATCGTCACCTATACGAATAATCTGTCGGTTTAGCATTCACTTAACGATATTCGTGTTGTTTTGTCCTGTAAGGCCTCACATACGTTTATACATAATAAAATCCTAACAATTAAATCACATGATGATTCTGTGTTGCCAGATAATTATCTGACTCAAGAATCATTGTTCTGAACTGATTTCTCTGAAATGACTGTGAATTCACTGTTTTGTTAGCATGAAATGATACTGAGGTTTGATATGAACATGAAATACACTGAATTACATGAAAATTGTACCTGATTACTGTTCACGCACTGTTACGATCACTGTTCCGGTGACGGTTCCGGCACTGATGTTACATGTAACATTTTGACTCATCAAATAAGACCTTGTACTCTTTGTCACAAATCTGAGAGACTGATAGGAGGTTGTTTTCCAGCTGTTTAACATATCTAACATTATCAAATGAAACTTGTCCATTTGTCAGAATTCCCTCTCCTGTAATAAAACCACCTTTATCTCCGGCAAAAGCAACATATCCACCCCGAACTGCATTCACATTGGTGAGCAGAGAAATATCACCAGTCATGTGTCTGGAAGCCCCACTATCAACGATCCAGTTGCTGTTAACTCCAGCTTTTGGGGCAACCTGCACAATAAAGAGACAATCAGTTCACTTTGGGAACCCAAGCCTTTACAGTCTTGGGTTGACCCATAGAGTCTCGGATCCAAACATCAATCCATTTTCCATCAGGAAGAGATTTATCTGAAATAGGTGAAACAGAATCCTCAGATGATTTAACTTTCCAAATTGCATTTTTATCAAAAGAGGTTTTCAGATAAATGGATGATGATTTTGCTTGGTTAACTTTAAGTACACTTTGAACATTCAAAGTTTCCAGTTTTCCTTTACCCTTGTCTGAATTTTTAATCTGAACTGGTTGTTTAGACTTTGTTTGACCAGGCTTAGGTACAGATTTTACCAGTTTTGGTAAAGCAGAATTTAATTTTCTGAAAGGAACATCCTTAGGCCTGATCAATTGAGGGCAAAATCTCACAATGTGCCCAGACTCACCACATTCATAACAAACTTTGTCACCTTTTTTATGAAAATGTTTTAAATCTGAAAATGATTTTTTAGTTGATTTAAAAACATTTGTCTTCTGACAGTCTGGATTAAATCCCAATCCTTTTGTCCCTTTGTTACCAACCAAAGCAGATTTGGCAACACAATTAGCTTCAGACTCTTGTGAAGCTTTAACAAAGCATAATTTTTTATAAATCTTTGATTTGCAGATTGGGTCATCTTTCATGACAACAGGGGTTTGATTCCGAGGAGTACTATACTTAGGTGAATAATCTGATTCATCCTCGGAATCTGAGACCCAATCTTCAACAACTCCATCCACCCGAGATCCCTTAGTCTTTGATGAAATCTGATTTGTACTCAGATCAACTGGATCTATTACTAACGGAGTAGTAACTTGAAAATCCTTAACATCTTTGTCATTTGGTGTATTGACAAAGGTGTTGAGGATAGGTGGGGGACAATTTTGATAGTTAACCTTTTCCTTCCCCTGTTGATCAGTACCCCTACTGATCATGTGCTCAATAATATAAGATTAGCTTTCATAGCTCTTGAGCTTCTGACCCAAGGTCTCATAGTCACACTCGATTATGGCTAACTTTTTCTTAATCTCATTGATGGTATTGAGATAAGAAGTGATAGCATCTTGCTTATTCAGCACTGCAATCTCGGCTTCATGCAATTGTCTGTTTAAAAGATCAATTTTAGCTTGAAAATCTTTTTCATTAGATTTTAAAATTTTGTTAGCTTCAATGCATAAGTCGAAATCGTTCATCAAAACACTGTTATGTGTCTGATAAGCAAGGACCTTACTTCTAAGATCAACACAATTAAAACACTCTGAATGTGAAGATGAACAGTCAGTGTATACCTGCTCTGACTCTGATGAAGCAGAAGAGTTTACCATCAAAGCAAATTGAGTAGAGGAGTCATCAGCTTCAGCATCAGAATCTTGAGTGTCTGAATCTGTCATGCTATCTGATTCTGAATTTGAGACT
The DNA here is from genome assembly GCA_009363875.1 of Mikania micrantha. NCBI lineage: Eukaryota > Viridiplantae > Streptophyta > Magnoliopsida > Asterales > Asteraceae > Mikania > Mikania micrantha. Next base: position 107,779,804 of record CM018693.1, on the reverse strand, counting down.
TTATCATCATTCACCATTGAGTCTTCCCGAATGCTTTCCTCACTTTGATCTTCAGATTGTTGAATCTCAGCAACACAAGCTTTATCTTGTTCTTCTTTATCAGCATTGAATCTGAAATCCCAGTTCACCCCTTCATCCTGTTGAACCATTAAAGCTTTACTTGCAGAGGATGAAGATCCAGCTTGAGAAGGAGAATCAATGGGAACTAATCTCCTTTCTGGATTAGCAGTGGAGGATTTCTGATGCTGGAATGGATTCTTGTTGCCTGCTTTCTTCGGCTGTTTGCACTGTCTGGAAAAATGACCTTTCTCTCCACAATTGTAGCATGTCACCGATGCCATATCAAATCCAAACTTAGACTACTTTTTTAAATTGATATCCTTCCCAGTCCTCTTGACAAACTCCTTAGCTCTCCTAACCGCACTTGCCAACGCCCACATAATGTCAATTCGTTCCATGTCATCAGGATCTATCTAAGAATAGTCATCATTGGTCAAATAATGATTACCGATCTGACCAGTAACTAATCCATCATATGAGCTAACCAATGTAGACAAAAGACCCATATGCTCTTTTGCAATCTCCACGGTGACCTTGTCGAAATTTTCTGTTTTCAGACTAGCGGTAGGCTGATGATGCTCTGTTTGTGAACTGGTTGAAGATGATTGACTGAAATGAATCTGAGCGGTAGATGGAGCCTCAGATGTCTTAGAAACAAAAGCAGTCTTTAGAGGAGCATGAGTATTGGATTTATCTACTGTGGGAGTGGAATAGTATAAGGAGGGGTCCTGAACTTGAACAACTCTCTTGGCTTTCCATTTGTTTTCTATCTCCTGCTCTTTCAGCTTCTGGATAAAATCATTGATATCCATATGTGCCAACATCTGGTTCTGCTTGAGTACCATCAAGAATGACTCCCACTTTGGAGGTAGAGCATCTGCCAAACACTGGATCTTTTCCTGAGTTGTTGTCTTGACTTCATGATTGAATAACTCACTCAAAAGATGATAAAATCTAGCAATCAGCTCATCCAGTGACTCATTTCCCACATACATGAAGCTATTGAATTCCTTTCTCAGTGCCTTTGACTTGATACTCTTCAAAGCATCATTACCCTCATATCTTTGTTGCAGTGCATCCCACAGTAGCTTAGCAGAAGTGAATTGTCTAAACTGATGGAAAATATCAGTAGCAATGGACTGTGACAAAATAGCATAAGCTTTCTTCTCATAATCATACAGTTTCCTTTGAGGCTCAGTCATCCGTGTGACTAGCATAGGAGTTCCATCTTCATTCAGAGGCCTCAGATAACCTCCTTCAATCATCATCCATAGATTTGTATCCACCCCATTAATGTGAATCTCAAACCGATACTTCCAGTGAGGATAATCGTCTAAGGTTAGTAACTTGGGAGCTTTATTGGAGTTCCCCATCTCATTCTCTGTCAACAACAATGTTTGAATGCGATGGTTCTGATTTGCCATGAGAGCTAAATCCTCCATTTAATCAGAAATGATAAAATTCAACACTTAGAAAAATTTTCAGAATCACTGCCGAATGAGATGATTTGGGCGAATGTCGGGGACCGAATGAACTAAAACTGGCGAATGAAGGCAGAGTATGACAACTGGCGAATGAGATGATCGAATGACCTATTCGGCGAATGACTGATCGAAAGAGGACTTTCGCCGAATGAGATTGGAGAATGAGGCTATTCGGCGAATGATAAGAGCGAAGGAGCTATTCGCCGAATGAGTCCTATTCGGCGAATGACTGGTGATTCGGCAGAACTTATTTGGCCGCAATTGCCATTCGGCCGATCTGGGGTTTTCAGCAACGAAAATCGTGATAACTTGCGATTTTGACCAAATCTATGCACCAAATTTGGTACAGAAGTTCAAGACATGATACTAAACCAATTGGGAAAAGATTTTGACAAACACACCACAAAAACTCACAAATTTTCAATGAAATAGTAACTTGAAGAGCAAGAAACTTAGGGTTTTTGACAGTTACGAAAATCAGGGTTTTGGAAACTTTAGATCTGATGATTTAGAGTGGAAATCGAGTAGAATCTAGAGCCAATGCTCTGATACCACTTTGTAGGACCGATTAGGAGCACGGAAACAATCCAAATCCCATGTAAATCTATCCGACAGCCTCTAGAATAGTGCGGAATCCTATTCCTGGGTTTTCCAATCGGATCCGAAGGTGTAGGAATGACTTGGAATCAACAATCGAACACCACGGGTTGAGAATCGAACTTGGACGATCAATGGCCGCTCTAATCTCCTAGGGTTTGACTCTGGTATCTCAGGGAAGAAGGAGGGCTCTCAGAAAGTTAGAGTTGAAATGATTTGAACTTGTATATATAGGCTGCAGTCATTCGGCCGAATGAGTGGCCGAAGCAGCTCGTTCGGCGAATGACCTCGCTCGAATGAGCTATCAATCGAATGAGTCATTCGGCGAATGACTCATTCTATCGCTAGCCATTCGCTGGTTTCATCATTCGGCGAATGACTTCATTCTAGAGTCATTCGCCCGAATGTGAAGTAGTCATACTCAACTATAATTTTAATCAAATCAACTAATCAAATAATCAGTAATAAACATTAAGAATTATATATAAAGACAACTTCCATTAATAATTTGAACATTACATGATTAGAGTTTACAAAACCGAACTAGGGACATTACATGTATCAACAATTTTTAAATAAATAAAGTTCAAGAATTTAGTATTCGAAATGAGGTTCACGAAGGTTAGTACACGAACCAATTTCGAGTACTCCCTGTGCCTATAAATATTCCAAGAACCTTCTCATTCGCATACTCGGTTTCGTGAACTTCCAGAGCACTCTACTTAGGCGATTCTTCTTTCTAGACATTTATTGACATTTTCACTCCGTCCATCTTATAGATCTACCTTAGACAAATCTAGGTATAGAATTTTGTCAAATTTTGACCGTTAAAATAAAAGTTATCGAAGAAAAACGAGTTCGTGAACTGAAAGTATTTTGGTCATACACTTAGAAATACTCGAAATTGGAAAACCATTTTTGCATAAGTTGGTCGTTTTCCAATTACGAGTACATTGAGACCAAAATGAGAGTCAATGGAGCAAAATTGAACAAGTTTTGAAGGAAAATTAGTTCACGAAAATCTGGGATCGTGAACTTCAAAATTTCGTGAACTGATTTTCGAGAACCCCTGTTCGTGACCTTCATTTCATGAACTGGATGAATTTCGTTAACCCTAATTATTTCGTGAACTCATTATCCTTCGTGAACTTATCAACTTTCGTGAAATCCATTTGTTTCGATAACTTGAACAATTTCGAGAACTCGAACTTTTTGACTTTTTATTTGGCTTTGACTTTTGACTTTTATTTGATTAGACTTTTGACTAATTTAGTTCGATTCTTTTTCGGATGGCTGCTGAAATAAAATTTGTCCCAGACCACAACATAACTTCATATCTCGGAGTTCCTCTCAAGAAACACATGATGTTCAAGACAATGGTAGATTGTCTGATTCTCTCGCCAGTAAACTTCGCAATAATGGAGTGTCCCCTGGTGATTTCCAGTTTAATTTACAATTTTTGGAACTCTGTCAGAGAAGACACCAACGCCAACGGACACGTGTGCCTGATTGGAAAAGTCCAAGGGCATCCTGTCGTCATTACATAGCAGATCATCAGAGAGTGTCTGCAATTTGGTGATAAGGACTCAAATCCAGTGGAGCTTGGGCATGATCTTATTCAGAGCACCCTACTCAGGATGGGCTATAATGGAATTTACCCTCCAACCAAGAAGAAGCTCTTGCCCCGTACTGGATATATTTAGCGCACATGGTGACTCAGTGTCTATCCGGACGTAAGGGTGGATACGATGTACTCAATCAGACACTTAGTTCATGCACGGTGGCTATCGCTTTGGGATTGGACTTCGACTTTTCACGGATGATCTTCCGTGACATGTATGACAACATCAAAGGGAAACAGAAGGAAAGGATTTTGGCGTTTCCGAGATTCATTCAAATCATCAACAAAAGACATCAGAATCTCATTCCTACCATTAGGACACTTCTGTTAAAGAGGATGAATCAAGACATATTATCCTATATGGTCATGAACAAGAAAGGCAAGAAGATATTTACTGGAGTTAGACCATTGGAGAAATTCGGGAGATTGTTTTCCGAATTAGAAGAGCTTGAAGATCAAGGAACTCAAGTGGCATTCGTTGCCGAAGAGCACAATCAGGTTCTTACTGCTACAACTGCACAAGCCACTAAAACATAGCAGGCTACATCTTTTGAGTCTCCTGATGGAGAGATTGAGCTCATTAAAGAGCCCGTGCATGTGACACCACCCCGCACACGGGAAGATTCCGACGAGAGAGATGCCGACTACATCCTATCTCCAGAGTCAACTCCCAAAAAAAGAAGACTTAAGATGGTTTCAAGGAGACCAAGGGATCCTCGTCTTAAGAGACAGAAGCTTGCGGGCACCTCTTCTCAGTCTACACCACCTCCACCACAAATCACTCCCACACCTGCCACTCAAACCATTCCTACCACCAAAACCACCACAGTCACCCAACCCACCCAACCTCAAAATCCAACCACCAAACCACCATTACCCCAACCATCAAAACCACCACAACCTCCACCCATACAAACCTCACCACCTCAATCTCTCATACCCCTTAACATCTCTCAACCTCCACTACAACCAAAACCAAAGACCGACAAGGGCAAGGCACAACTTTAGACACCATCATCCTATGTGCGCAAAAGCTTGCCCATTGACTTAGAGTTTCTTCAAGAGAGGGTGTTCACACTGGAGCAAGATTCACCTACTAAAAGCCATACCATTGAAAATCTACGAGACGGTATGCTGAAGATTGTTGAACACCTAAACAAGCAAAGGAAAGACATTAGCCTCTTGAAGAAAGAGAACGCAGAGCTGAAGAAAGAGATTGAAGCACTTAAAGGATCTAAGCCTCTTGTTCAAGAAGAAAAGATTGATGATGAAAAAGAAAAGGAGGACGATGTAGACAAGGAAGATAAAGAGAAAGAAGATGATGACCAGGATGAGAAAAAGAAAGACGACGATGATGATGATGGTAATGATGATGATGATCAGGGTAAAGATGGCCTAAGCAAGAAAGATGATGAGCCCACTAATGATCAAGGTGGCCATGATATCGAGAATCCTTCTTCCTCAAGCAAACCCTCCGATAATCTTGATGACTATCTATTCGGGGATCTTTCTAAAGACTTTTACTTTGGGGCTCTCGATGAAGAAATGAAGAATGAAGGACTTGTAGATATGTTCAATGATGTCTCTATGGACTCAGTGTTTGATGCAGTTTGTGAACAGGAGCATGGAGAATTACTTGGATCTTCCTCAAGAGCATCTAAGGAAGACGAACCAGAAAACATCATACTCGGAAACATCTCCACGAATGTCACACCCCGAGCCGGCGGGAACGGATAGGGTTTTCTCGTCAGGCGGAAGGTTCCCGGGGCGCGATATCGTGAGTGATAATCGAATGATCGGATTGTTTACATAGCACATGATAAATAAATGAGAAATGCTAACACATCAATGATATAGAATTACAAGATTAAATTACAAGGTATCGTTCATAATTTAACCAAGTAAATCTATTAAAAGAATCAATGTAACTATATCTTGTATCTGTACAAGATATACAAAAGATGATTCATTGTTCTTGTCGCCAAAAGCATGCAACACAAAATAAATCTAGGTCTTCTAAAAGTTCACTAGCTTAATCCTTGCATGTAAGTACCTACACCTGTTCGTCACCTGAGAAAACATGCATTTAAACAAAGTCAACACTAGGTTGGTGAGTTCATAAGTATGTTAATTGAAAACCTTGCTTCATTCACATGCACATTCACAATATTAATACTATTACTTGTATGTCGTTTGTTTCACCTGTTCACCCGATGGCTTCTCCCTAGTTGTATGTACAAGTGATGTGACACCCAATCAAGCATGCTTATATATAGGGAATACGAAAGGGTCAAGCCCAGACGCCATCCCACCACATGCTCAAACAAGTTTCACACAACTTGCAATGCAACTATGGATTTACATTTCCCATTTCACCTGTTATCTCATGTATAGAATAATATAATAATAAGGGTTTAGTTATCAAACCGAAGTGTTGATAACCTTTTTTATGCGTTAAGGATATTAGATTTATCAAATCTGATCCTTTGATTATTCTGTTACTTGTGGGGTTAACTGTTTATCACTTTTAAATATTAAGAGTGTTAGTTAACCAATTGCAATTTGTTCTCAACTTATAGTGCATAGAGCCTAAAAGGAATCCATTGAAATCCTCACGTAATCAGATTTCAATGCATCCGATTTACCTCTACCACTTTGTGTACCCATAGACCTCATCGAAACAGTTACTAGTAATATGACACGAGAATATAAATTACTCAGTCTACTAGACAACGAGCAACGATGGATTAATTACTTATCACTGCAGATTAATATCACCATGTGTCACTTTCCAGAACCTGACTTGAAGTTGCCCTGTCACCGGTCATACGTTACTGGCCAACGAATCAATACGATCAACATACTAGCCCTACAAGCTAGAGGTTTGTCAAACCTATGGTACACTATGCTATCGTCGGTTTAGTCATGTCAAACTAACTGGTCAGCGAATTATAGGGGCTTACATGATCAACTTGTATAAATGGCACATGATTGAAGTGATATAATACAACAGGTCAATAGTAACTAATTGTAATTGTGTTCATCCGTGTTATTGTTCTCAATGTCATATGTTCTCCGTGTTATTAACAAGGTTAAATAAGAACTTGTCTCATTACAGTATGTTAATTATTGTGAGATTGATGTAGTTATCATGAAGTTACATTATCATGATTATCATTCCTTGTTCAATGTTCTCCTGTAATATGTGTTGAGTTGTAAAGCTAAGTGTTAAAAGGACTTGTCCTATTACACTTACTTAACTCTTGTGTCGAATGTTATTACAAAGATACATAGTATCTTTATAACATTCCTATGTTTGCGTGTGATTATTCCAATGTTGGCTTATGTAAGAATAACCAAGTATTATAAGATAAAATCTTACAAATATGTTATTATAATGTGTTGATGAACTAATAAGATATATTATCTTGTTCATCTGATTATCCCTGTCATATCATGATCATACAAGCATGCATACAATGATAAGCGATAATAAGCAATTTAGTATTATCTAAAATCAATGTAATAGCAACATGTTAAGCAAAACTTTTAAATAAATAAAAGTAAAGCATGTTTCTCAGCCCCGAGAGTTTAAAATCAGTTAAGATTAAAGTAAAACGGGCATATGAACTCACCTTGTTGTTGAAGTGGTTGACTTAGCTTAAAAGAAGAATGCACGCGCTTCTTGATTGTATTTGCGTTTGTTTTCACGATCCTGTATTGATTTCATGTTGTTGTAATTCATAATTAATTGTCGTAAAGCTTTGTGCGTGTGTATGTGTTAGCCCCAAAGTTGGCTATCACCGGTGAGTCTCGGTCTTAGTCTCTATTCGGCCCCGTGTGTGAATTATGAATATTGATAATACTTACCCCAATAAATTAAAATTAGAAATCTTGGTTATCTAAGTTATGTTTAAGTTCATTTGATGTCTTAGGACTTAGGTCCTTATCTTAAAGCTTGACCATTCTTAACCTTTGATAATCTAGCTTGTGTCATTATCGTACCATTAGTCTTTTACCTTAAAATCATTTGCCATCTTATTTCACAATTTGACACTCTAGTTTTATGTTGCCATACTATTAAGGGCCGAATAGGTTTCATTGGGTTAGTCCTAGTGTCGTGGACTAGGTTACCCCCATGGGCCGAATTATAAGTATGTGGGCCGGTTAAATTGAAGCCACACCGAATGATCTTGGGCCGGTTGCGGTTGGGCCTAGATCAAAGGGGTGGGCCGCGTGAGTTAGCCATGGGCCAAGTGGGTGTGGGCTGAAATGGGCCACTTGAGCCGAGAGATTATTCATGGGCCTATTGGGCTGAAGGTACTCAATTCGGACCAAGTGATAGGGTTTTGGGCTGCACAATTGAATCTGGACTAGTTCATTGGACCGAGCATATGATGTTGGACTTCTAGTGTCTTGGCCGAGGGATTGTAAAGTGATCGACCATTTGGGCGAGCATTCCAGCGAACCTATTTATCCTGGTGGTCAAGGTTCGGCTCCATCTGGGTCCCAACGAACCCAAGGGTTCGTTCCAAGCTAGGTTCGCCATGTGGAGGAGGTTCGGCCAGGTTTAGCAGTTAGGGTCAAAGGTTCGTGACATGAGAAGGGTTCGCTGAGGTCATATGGTTCGGCTCTGCCTGCAAGGTTCGGTCCTGATCACAAAAGGCTCGGCTGCAATGTCAGGGTTCGCAGCCCTGGTTCGTTGCTTCAAGGTCTGGCCACTAAGGTTCGTTTGGTGGTTGCAGGTTCGTGAGTGTGACCATGGTTCGGTGTGTGCATGTAGGTTCGCAGGGGTGAGGGTTCGGCTGGCTGAAGCTCACGAACCCTGTTCATCATTTCATCTTCGATTTCCAACCGTTGTTGGCTGGTCTCCTGGTTGTCTCACACCCATGTAGGCTCGTTTTTCAGGTTTTCATGGTTAGGATTATTCGAAGAGTAGTGTTATCAGCCGGTTATGTGTGTGTGTCGAGTAATGGGTTTAGAAAACCCTATTTTCAGTGATTTTCTATTGATCATACCTCGAAATTCCGTGGGTAACTCTTCAGATCTGTTGTACTTTCACGTAGAGGACACCAAGAGCTTCACATGGACACCAAGAACACCAAAATCTGTTGAGAAATGAGCAAGATAAGCTAGTTTGAAGGTTGTAAATGGTGGTGATTTTCTAGAGAGAGAAATGGACGGGATTTAGAGTTTAGAGAGAGAGTAGGTTGAGAAAAATGAAAGAAATTCCCTTCATTTAGTCTTTTTATACCCCGGGATGTTCGGGTTCGTTTTCGTTGCTCGGTTTGTGTTTTCGTCGTGTTTTCCAGAACGTATCGCGTATTTAATATGTTTTAAATAAAAGAAATTAATTTAATTATTTGATGAGTTTCAAAATTGTAAAACGTAATTTATTTTATTTTTATTAATTTAATTTCGTTCGTGTCGTGTTTCGTCTTCGTTTCGTCAGATTGCGTCACCATCGCTCGTATTCGTTCGAATCGTCATTCGAACGAACACGTCGATGGTTTGGCTTTCTGACTTTTGTTTTCTACTTCCCAGTTATCATTTCAGAATGTTAAACTCATAGATATGTTTGTGTGAATCGTCACCCACGCAAACACACTGTCAGTTCGTTATTCTGAAACAACACTGCAACATTGTTTTAACTTGAATTTCCTCACTGTCGGACTCAACTAAACATCTTGTTTTCACATTGAATTGTCGGCCATCTGATTCCTGTCATCTATGGATATCAGATCGCAACCGATTTGTTATTGTTATTCGCTTGAACACTGTTGTTCCTCGTGATTTGTTGTGCTAATTGTACTTAGGTTTTCACTTAAATACACACAACTATTGTTTCAAATGAGTGTTGTACTTACGGCATTTAAGTTTACACAAAAATACGTACAACTGTTTCTTGTATTTTGAATTCTGTTAATGCAAATACTGTTCACAATCATGTATGTACACATAGTTACTGTTGAAAGTACACATACCGTACGGACTTGCTGGCCGGTAAGGTACTAGTTGTCACAACGAATCCGTATGTATTCCATTTGTATGCTCACAAATATGTCGATGCCCAAGGACAGGATGTCACCTTGTTCTAAACTGTTATTGAGATCTGGTTTGATAGAAAGAAGGATTGGACTCCTGCTCCTACTAAAGTTCAAAAGACTTGGATTACTCCTGACCCTGAAGACGAAGTGGAGAATCCTGAAGTAACGACACTGCTAGCTCCAAAGACCTTTTTGTCGTCTGCAACAACAGATACGTGGTCGTTAGCTGGATGTATGATCACGATAAGTAGTTGTACCTGGTCATGAGGTTTAATGGCAAATTGGAGTACTTCAAAATACCTCAAGACTTTTGCTCATTGTCAAAGATTGATCTGCGGAGCATAAGAAATGTCGTATTCATTAATCTCTCCAATGACAGTCAAGCTGAGTTGTTTGCCAAGTTCTTGAAGGACCAGTGTGATAGAGACTTCCTAGTGAAGAAGGAAGCAAAAGGAAGAAGATTTTTGTCAAAGTGCATGCTGGATCCTGTCAAGAAGGAACCTTGGATCTATGTCAAGTATCCTCCACCAAAGACAGAGAAAGCAATCCCAATTCACTTGAGAGTTCCTAATAACACGCTCAAGAACTTCAGCCATTGGTACTTCAACGAGATTACTTTTGGAGCAGTTATTGTACGAGACAAGTCAGATGACTACTTCATTCTGGACCCTATGGACTTGCTTATGTTTGGGAAGGATGACATGACAGTACTTCACAAGAACCCCATACGCACCTATGGCGGTTATGATCTGGAAGCGAAGCCATTCACAAGAGTCGTTGCGTTGGCAATGGCTCACAAGCTTTATGTTGGTTCTGGTCCTCATTCTGTTATACTTGCCATCGATTGATTTCATCAGTTTAGGGGGAGTTTGTAAAGCCCAATCTGAAGACGAAGACTAGCAAAATCAACTCGTGACAAGATGAAGACCAAGTTTGACTATTTTTGTGAACTATGTATTTCGTGTACTTGTAAATTTCGTGTACTTTAGTATTTCGTGTACATAGATTCGAGTACTTCTAGAGTAGTATAAATAGACACATTGTATACTGTTATAGGGCTGCGAACCTGAAGCAGACTCTTCTAGACGCATTGAAGCAGTTTGTATCAAGTTCACGATTTTATAATAGAAATTAACTTTTCTAATACATTTATATCTTCTAACATGGATTCCGCACATCTTAAAAGCATTTTGTGTTGATTGAGTTGATAAAGTTCGGATCTTGAGAGTTCAAGGAACCTACAATGCGAACTATGCAACCTCTTGTATCTGGAGATTTTGCAATATTTATCTTACTATTATAATAAACAAGAATATTGATTTGTCCCTTGTCACATTCTAAGATCTTAATATCACTTGTCAATTTTTATGCACTAATTTAATTCTTTCTTATTGAATAAATTATATTATCTCTCCTATTAAATTAATTATATTATCTATCCCATCAAATAATTATAATAATAATAGCTAATTATATTATTTATCTTTTACAAATTTAAAAATAGTTTTTAATATATTCGAAATCAAATCATTTTATTATAAAACATATTGTTTCCTAAATATACAACTTTAAAAAATAAGAAATATTTCAATTTGTTATTTTTACAAAGTAAAGGTTTTATAAAAAATTCTTAAATAAAAATTTTTTAACCGAAAATTATAAATACGATGATAAAATTACATTTTTTTGCCTTGTATGTTTAACGCTAATTTCAATTAAGTTTTTTAACTTCAATAGTTATAAAAATATTATCTTATCATCTTAATTTGAAGTAGTTTATTTTTGACAGAAAACTAACTAATTAAATTTATAATTTTCGTTGGTTAAAAGATTTAAATTATTACAAATCAAGAAGGTTAAAATATATTACTATTTTTATTAGAAATTTAATTTTTTTATTCTTTAAATTAATTATTAATATAAAATTTTATCACTTTATATCAATATATCGTTTATATAATTTTTAAATTTTTATTATTAACTATTTAATACTTATATTCAATCCGTGTATTTACATGTGGTAATATCCTAGTCATTTGTACATATACATATATATTATCTATGTAAACATAATTAAACTGTCAACTAAGTATGAATTGTATTTTATTTTGATTGATCACATTTATTTCTTCTTTTTTTTTTTTTGTTAGCAACCGCTTCAAAAGAATGTGACTTCATTTGATTGGTTCTTAAATTCGAGAAACTGTTTTAAAACCACACCTTAAAATCATTCTATTTAAAAACTTTTCCAAACTACTTACAAATTTTATGCTAGAGAGTCACGTCAAATTGAACGTCATCATTTTTTTCCTTAAGAACCGTTCCAAGTAGGAAGTGACATATTAATACATAAACTTTTTTATGTTGCAATTTATAAAGGTGTATATTTATTATAAAATTAGAGCAATTATAAAATTTAATTTATTTAAGAATTAATCTTACAAAGCTTGAGATATTTGTAGATTGGTATCTCTCATCACAAATTAAAATATTTGTTTTTTTTTAGATTTTGTTTCTACGTGACTCAACCATCATCTTGTGCTGATTTTATAAGGTTTCTTTTGGTTTTTTTTTTGAATTTTTGCTTTTATTAATGTTATTTTTATCGTTAAGCCAATGTATGCATACTCGGTTTAGCTTTGGCGATGGGAAACAAGATTATTAAATATACGCAGCAACTAATTGTAATATAAATAGAAAGTGTAAGTTTAATTAATATTAATATTAATCATTTAAATTATGAACTGGTAAAACACGAGGAGGTTCAGCTTTTTTATTATGAAATATCTCATGACTTAAGTTAGCTTGAAACTAAAAAAAAAATCTCAAAAATTTTGTGTAATATACAACTTGAAGTCTTGTTCACCTAAGAAAAATGACACATTAATTTCATATACAAATTTTGGACTCTTGGTAATTGGTATGGTTGGGAGTTGGGAGTCATAATGAGAAATGATTTTATAGTTACCAAACGGCCCATGGCGGCACCCTTAATAGGGCCATGAGGAAGCCATGGCATGACATAGATGTCATGTTGCGTTGCATGGGCCCATAAATCATTTATGGTATTACTGTTTGTGACAAAACCGTTCATGAAACGATCTAAATTCTAAGTCACTCAAGGGCACACATATTAAGGTCCGTTGCATTCTCCTCTCAGCTCTCTCACTATTTTTAGTCAAGAGCACACGTATCAAGGTTCGTTGCATTTTGTTCTCTCTCAGCTCTCTTTTTTCTAAAATACCAACTAATCCACTGTCGGGTACTTTGTACAAGGCTGTCAATGGTTAAAGGATACCCAAGCTGGCCAATATTCCAGACAGACGAAGCCCCTAGCCCACCAGTCACCAATTCCAGGAGAAAAACCCGACCCAAGCACCCACTCAAAGGCAGTGAAAGGCCGGTAAAACCGGGTGGGATCAAGGATCGAACCCAGAACCTGGGTCTCCTATCACTTTTCCAATAGCTCCATCTTACCACTAGGACAATACATCATTGGTCTCCTCTCAGCTCTCTCATTGTTTTTCTTTATTTTCATTTTTTCTTTTTTTAGGATCCAAGTTTAGACTAGCATGAAACCAAAAAACTTAACACAAAATAAAAAACCGAACCCAAATATAAACCAGTGTGTTTTTGGTATAATTTTTTTATAAAACCTAAAGTTTTGAACAGTTTTAATTTTTTCAATAATAAGAAATAAAAAACCGAATATGTGTGTGTATGAATGCATTCATGTGTATATATCACATTTCAAAAATTATATAATGACCGCATATTTTATTTTTCTAGGTTCAATGATACCAAAACTTATACATATGGACGGTATATTAAATAGATTGGATGATACCAAAATATAAAAAAGTGTGTGTGTATATGTATATTTTTTAAACATGTAATACTAAAAGCAGAGATGATCGTTACTAAATTAATATATCTTTAGATATAATTTTAAATGTCAACTAAAATTGTATTTCAAATATTTTTAGTTCAAACACAATATATTGGGTCATTTTGTTATAAGCCCAAAAATTTTGGGCATAAGGAGAAGAACCATAAAAACCGAAATCAAAATGAGTTCTGAAAACATGAAAACTGAAATAAAAAGTTAAAAAATTTGGTTTTGGGTTCAATAAAGCTAAAAACCAACCTATACACACTTTATGTTTAGACTGTAGCATTGAAACTATTATAAGTTTTGAACACCAATACAAAAGATATCAGTAAAACGTTTAAGTGAATAAAACTCAGATAAGGCCGAATCTCTTAACATCATTATTCATTTTGTTTTCTAACACTATATATAAACAAGTGTTGATTTGTAGACTTCTGAAACCTTTTGAGAGAGCTGGTTGTATTATATGAGAGCTTGAGTGAATCATTGAGTTTGTATATATGAACCTATTTACTATTATGTGTTATTCAATCTTTACATATAGTCAGATACACATTTAATTAGCACGTTGGGTTTCATACACTGTTGTAAAAGTCGGTCTCCAAGGCCGAGTACTCTCCGAGTACTCGCTCCAAGGAGTTGTTCCGAGTCCGAGTACTTCCTGAGTATTACCCGAGTACTCCCGCCTAGGACCGAGTACTCTCCGATTACTCGCTCCAAGGACGTGTTCCGACCTAGGAGCGCCTAGCGATTTTTGCAACCATGGTTTCATAGTTGATTATTTTTTTAAGCTTTGATTGTCATCTAGTTGGTGATTAATATGCCATCAATTGAATAGTATTTTTGATAAAACAATAAAAACGTGTAACTAATAAGAGTTACACTTTTATTTAGTTAAATTTAAGGTGAGTTTATTTTTGTTTAGAACTTGAAAAGTTTATAAAAACTTTGTATATAGCTAAACAAACAACAAACAAACAAACAAACTTACCCAGGATATTCCCACTTTTCAGTAGGGTCTGGGAGGGAAGGATAGATACAAGCTGCTCTGAAGGAGTCCCCGGCTCAAAGTTATCGTTTGAAGTTGATCATCCCAACATAACGTTATTTTTACAAAATAAGTAAAATAACGTTTAAATTAGTGCAATTTTACTTTAGCCCCTTGAGGGCCCACACATATATACATTATATGTGTGCACCGCAAATGGGGTGTTGTATATAGCTAGTTATAATTTATAAAAATAACAATGACATATCTTTCTCTTTAAAACTATGAAATTGCAAGTTACTCAATTAGCCATGACAAGCATTAAAAACTTTTTTTTTAAATAAAATATGTAATTTTATAACTTAAAAGGCATATATTTTCATCTAATGTAAAATTTTAGAATTTGTAAAAGGTAAGAATTTTTGTTTAATTAAATTTAAGAATTTATGTATACTTACAATAATAATTTGATAATAAAAAGTAATATGATATCAAAATAAATGTAAGAAGTAGTTGGATGTAAAGGTTGAATTGTATCAAACCAAATGAAATATTTTGACTTAATTACATAATTATCTATTTCATTCATTTTGTATTGTCTCTGTCTTCAATAAAACAAAAATCAACACCGGTGATCTTCAGTATAAATGACTTTTAATTTTAGGGTTTAGTAGGCATGAAATGTCTTTGATACCGCTTTTTAAAGCACAAAAAAAGTCTAATAATAATAAACAAAAATACTAAATACCTTCTTTTCCCCTCTATGTATGTATGTATCTCTCTCTCTTTCTCTCTCTAATCTCTTTCTTTTTTAACTAGCAGTCTAGCACTCTAACTATAGTGTTAATAACCTCTTCATGCTATAATAAATATCTAATGAAAACCGAGAGGTCTCAAGCAGTTTTTGTCACACCCCGACCGACGGCGGAACGCGTCAGGGCGCGATATGTGATTGTCCAAAAGCTCATGATGCTACTTGTAAGTTTCATATTTAAACATCCCATTTACATCAACACATTCATTACAATCAAAACATGACATCATTCATACAATTACAACATAAATTCAAATACAAAACATTGATTAACGTTTAAACTAGGTCTTATGATTCCTATATGATCTTCATCCAAAGCTTTAACCTGTTACACATGTAAAATAAGATTTGATCAACTATTTGCATAGTTGGTGAGATCTCATACAATTTGATATATATATATATATATATATATATATATATATATATAAATAAGATGCAAAAATAGTCTAATAAGAATTGATCTATGTATTCCACAATATTTGATGATATGATTTTGGCAATTTCACCTTTTCTAACATAATGACACAAAGTCACTAAAGAAAGGCTACTAGTAATACTAAATGTTTTTGGCAATTTCACCTTCAATATAAACAATGACACGAGTCATGTTAATCAAAGGCTACTAGTACTATTGTATTGTATATGATTATCCTAATAGTAATAACACACATATATATATATACAAACAAGTAGGCACACATAACATTCGAATCTAATTCTATCATAAACTAAAGTATTGCATCCATTTATTTGTTTATGACTCAAGAATAATATGTTTGATAAGACATGTGTAACATCCCAAAAATTACAAAAATATAAAGAGGGAGTATAAGAAACTCATAAGTCAAGCTTTGTCCATAAGATGTTCTCGAATATGAATAGGAGTTTGTGAAGTCACAATTCACCCTATATTGTATTATGAATTTGTATAAGTTCTAAAGTTCATGTATGAACCTAAAAAAACTTATGTCTTTTTTAATGGATCTTCCTAAAAGGCAAAACGATAATTTAGAATTCCTAAACCCCCATTTTATAATTTAAAATAATTATAAAAGAAAGGATTTGATACACATGATTTGTATCCTCAAATGTCATGTAGATAATATTTTATTTGCATACGACAAATAAACTACTTCTATAAGCTTTTCATAATTAAAATCTTTGGATTATATAAATGTCATTATGTTTTATCACTTTGACAATAAACTAGATAATATTTTATTTAAAATAATCAATAAAATATTATTCTATATTATTATAATGTATTTCAGAATATTTAATTAAAAATATAAAAATACATGTATATGTATTTTTCTTTGAAATTTTTATAAGTTTAAGAAAATGTTTAAATAGAGTTTTATAAATAATTTAATAAATGGTTATTTTATCATAAATTGATTTTAGACTATTAAAAATAATTTTCTTAAATTTTAAATTTTTTTTATAAATAATCTTTATCTATTAAAGTTTATTTTAACAACTTAAATATAAATTTTATAAAGTAAATTCCAAAAATTTATTTAAATATTCCAGATACTTATAAACATCAAATATAATTTGTGTAAATTTTTCAGAATATTTAAAAGTGTTTTAGTATTTTTTTTAATGTATTTAAAACTATTTAAATACAATTTAAATAGCAAAATAATAAAAATATTATCTGAAAAATTCTAAAACTTTTACAGAATGTTTAAAATATTATTTTTGATTTTTGTGAAATTTTTTAGAAATTTTCGAATTAATATTGATAGTAAAGTAAATAAAAAGAATTGTGGTTTAAGAGGCAAAACCGGATCGGTTTTCGAATCCGAGACCAAACCCATTAAACCCAATTCTGCTACCATTGATCCATCGGTTATTTCTTGGCTTGTATCCATTTCGTATGATGTTATACCCACTAAAGAATTAACTCCAAATCCTCGAGAACCCTAGATCGAATCCGTTTCAAATCTGATAAAAATGTTGATTATGAAACTCTAATATCTTAGGGCTTTTGATCTACATTCTAACCCAAATCCAATGACACTAGAAATACCCAGATTGGTGAAGTATTGTTACGATTTGTTTTATTGTCTTTGAGTTTTCGTTTGTTTCCAATTGTTTAGAAAAGTTTAGGGTCAGCATGGTCTTTTGTTTATTTTGAAGGGTTGATTTTGTAAGTTAAATTCTTATTTAATGCAATTACGTAACTCTGGAACTTATCCAGAATTTGAACTAATCTCCTTCTTCCTAGCAAGATTCTTCCAACCCTAACAAGGGTATCAGAGCTTTCCGATTCCTCATCGGATTCTCTATCGTTGATTCAGTGATCATGACAACAACTCGTGGCCAAGAACTGGAAACAACTCTCAAGGACAATGGGAAGGCCATCTCCGATTTACATGCCACCTTGGCGACATTGATGAAACAACATGAGCAATCCATGCGGCAGCAGGAACAATCTTTGAAGCAACGACGGAGAATCGCGTGGGGTCAACCGACCCATGTGCATTGGTAAGGTGGAATTTCCCTGATTCTCGGGGGAAGGGGTCGAAGCTTGGATTTATCGCTGCGAACACTTCTTTGCTATTGATGAAACACCCGAAGACATGAAACTATGGTACGCAGTTATCCACTTAGAGGGGGATGCTATTCAGTGGCATCAAGCCTTCATGAAGACGAGGGGGGCTACAGTGGTGGAATTGCCATGGGCGGATTATGTTAGAGCCATATCAGCCAGGTTTTCAAACGCCATGTTCAAAGACCCCATGTAAGAGATCGCGTCCCTTACCCAGACCGATGACCTGCACACGTTGAACACCTCCTTTGATGCTCTCCTGAACAAGGTAACCATCAGCAAGAATCAAGCGGTCAGCCTCTACCTCAAGGCTCTCAAACCGGAGATAAGGGGCCCCATGAAGATGTTTAAGCCAAAAACCTTACATGAAGCCTACGGGTTGGCTAAGATCCAAGATAGTAATCAGCGGCACCTAGAGACCAAATGGAAAATCGACAAGGGATGACCAACCCACCTCCGTAGCATCACTGACAACACCCGCATTATACACCCACAAATGCCACCCGATTACAGATCTTACCAACACCAACTAGCCGACCGGGAGTCCCACTGCAACCAAAAACAAACACCACCACACCCCGCCGACTCTCCAGCAAAGAATTAGAGGCTAAAAGATCCAATGGGGAATGTTTTTGGTGCACTGAAAAATTCGTCCCCGGCCACAAGTGCAGTCGCAAGCAATTATTCCTTATTGAAGTGGACGACACGGATGACCAGGAAGAAGAACCACCAGCTGAAGAGGAAGAAGCCGAGGAACACCTTATATCGATACATGCCTTGACAGGCCTACCATCTTACTCCACAATGCGGGCTCTAGGATCGATGGGGACGAGGCAGCTCCACATCCTAATCGTTTCGGGGTCTACGCACAACTTCATTGATGTGCGGCTTGCTCGGAAATTACAATGCCAGGCACTAGATATTACCCCATTCACGTTAGTGTGGTGGATGGGAAACAGTTAACCGCAACCCAACTCTGCAAGGACTTCCAGTGGTCCATGCAAGGAAGGTGGTTTACCATCGAAGTACTGCTTATTCCTTTGGAAAGTTATGACATGATACTGGGCATCCAATGGCTATTACCGTTACAAGACATTTTGTGGAATTTTCAGAAGATGACGATGCGGTTCAAGGTGGACGGTGAGCCATACGAGTTAAAGGGCATTCACACCAACAAAAACACCATGTGCTCCTTAATCATAGCCGATGAAGCCCTGGATAATCAAGCAAAATGGGGCAACATGCAACTGTACAGCCTTCAATTAGCAGAAAAAGGGCGGGAACCGATGCATGCCTCCAGGGTGTTACACGACCCGACAAAGGCCGACAATCAATCACCAAGAATTCCAAGAGGTATTTGAGGTACCCCGGGAACTACCACCAATGAGGGGGTTGGACCATAGAATCAAACTTAAGGAAGGGACGGTGCCCATATGCCAAAGGCCGTACCGTTATCTGGCCATTCAGAAGGATGTTATTGAACGCACTACACGAGAACTACTTGAAGCAGGTGTCATCCGTGACAGCCAAAGCTCATTCGCCGCACCGGTGGTACTGGTCAAGAAGAAAGACGGCCAGTGGCGCATGTGTATGGACTACCGTCGTCTGAATGAAGCCATAATCAAAGACAAGTTCCCCATCCCTTTAATAGAAGAGCTGCTAGACGAGTTGGGGGGCGTCCATCTTCTCCAAACTAGACCTCTGGTCTGGCTACCATCATGTAAGGATGGCCCCAGAAGATGTACATAAGACAGCATTCCGCACTCATGAGGGCCACTACGAATTCCTCGTAATACCCTTTGGTCTCACGAACGCCCCGGCCACATTCCAGGCGTTAATGAATTCAGTTTTCAAGCCCATGCTACGCAAGGGGATATTGGTTTTCTTCGATGACATCTTGGTCTACAGTAGAAATGAGGCACAACACGAACGGCACCTTCGAAGGGTACTGGAAACTATGAGACAGCACCGGCTCTATGCGAAGGAATCCAAATGCACATTTGGGGGAAGGGCAGTTCAATATTTGGGCCATGTGATCTCAGGTAAAGGAGTGACCACGGACCGGGCAAAGATCTAGGCCATCCAACAGTGGCCGGCCCCCAAAACACTAAAGGAGCTCCGGGGGTTCCTGGGTCTAACAGGATACTATAGGAGATTCATCAGATCCTTCGGCCTCATCGCCAAACCCCTCACCAAACTTTTACATAAGGATGCTTTCCAATGGAACGAGGGAACGCAGGATGCTTTCCAACGGCTCAAGGCCGCCCTATCTTCGGTTCCAGTCCTGGCACTTCCCGATTTCCCCAAAATCTTTGTAGTAGAAACTGATGCCTTAGCGTGTGGCCTGGGGGCAGTCCTAATGCAGGAGCACCATCCGATTGCATTCATCAGTAAAGCTATCTCGGCCAAGCAACAAACCCTCTCGGTTTACGAAATAGAATTATTGGCCATCTTGATGGCGGTTAAACAGTGGCACTACTACTTAATTCCAAGACAATTCATCATCAAAACAGATCAAAGGAGCCTCAAGCACCTTCTCACGCAAAAGGTCACGACCCCCCTACAGCACAAATGGTTGGCCAAATTGTTAGGTTATGATTACACGATCGAGTACAAGTCGGGAAAGGAGAATGTAGCGGCCGATGCACTGTCTCGGGTGCAAGGATCCACCTTGTTCAAAATAGCAATCTCACAGGTGGAGCCCCTATTGTTGCAAGCAATCATTGAAAGCCAAAGCAAGGATGACCAAGTACATGCTATGATCACCAGGATGAAAAATTGAGAAACATTGCCCAGGTTACAATGGAACGGTAAGTGGCTATCACGGAAGCGGCGAGTGGTCGTCTGCCAGGATGAGAGTCTTAGGAGGAGGATTGTCAAACTTTGCCACGAGTCACCAATGGGGGGGCATTCGGGGGTTACTGCCATGGTCCAACGGGTAAAAGGGATGTTTTATTGGAAGGGCATCGCGAAGGGGGTACGGGAACTGATAAGATCATGTGACACGTGCAGTCAGGCCAAACATGAGAATATAGCTTCATTGGGGCTGTTGCAGCCTCTACCCATTCCCGAAACAGTTTTTGCAGATATCTCGATGGATTTCATAGGAGGTTTACCGAAAGCATGGGGTAAAGACACCATCTTCGTGATGGTTGACAGGCTCTCCAAGTATAGTCACTTCATGGTGCTAACCCATCCTTTCTCCGCTAAAGAGGTGGCCCAGGTGTTCCTAGACAATGTGTACAAGCTACATGGGTGTCCCGCTTCCATCGTTTCGGATAGGGACCCGATATTTTTGAGTTCTTTTTGGAAGGAATTCCTGGCGTTACAAGGGATAGAAACCAAACTGTCAACAGCCTACCATCCTCAGACCTAAGGCCAGACGGAGGTGGTTAACAGGTGTTTAGAGTACTACTTACGGTGCATGGTGATGGATCGGCCGTATACTTGGGTCAAATGGGTTCCATTGGCCGAATGGTGGTATAACACCACATTCCATTCCTCACTAGGGATGACTCCTTTTAAGGCCTTGTATGGGTTTCCCCCACCGTTGCATGTTCCGTATTTTCCCAAGGATTCGAATGATAAGGAGGTGGATGAGATGATGCGAGATAGGGAAGCTACAACCACAGTGCTAAGGCGATCTCTACAGCGGGCTCAAAACCGCATGAAACAACAAGCGGACAAGCATCGTACGGATCGTGAATGTGAGAAGGGTACTTGGGTGTATCTTAAATTGCAACCTTACATGCAGAATTCGCTAAGGTTCCATCGGCATTCTAAGTTGACCCCGAAGTACTTCGGGCCGTTTTTGATAACTGAAAGGGTGGGCAAGGTGGCGTATAGGTTGGACTTGCCGGATGACTCTCAGATCCATCTGGTTTTTCATGTGTCTTTGTTGAAGGCGACTATGGGTACTCCTAATAAGATCGTGCCTATTCCGAAAGATGCTCGTTTTCGTTTGAAGCCAGAGAAAGTGTTTATTCGGAAGATGGTAAAAGGGGGGAATAGGGCTGCCATGAAGGTTCTAGTTTAGTGGCATGGTCACTTAGCAAATGAAGCCACTTGGGAGTTCTTGGATGACTTAAATCTGCGGTTTCCAGACTTCTTGGAGTGGGCTGAAGATCCTTTTTGAGGTCAAAAAGAGTTAAAGAAGGGAGTCTTGTTACGATTTGTTTTATTGTCTTTGAGTTTTCGTTTGTTTCCAATTGTTTAGAAAAGTTTAGGGTCAGCATGGTCTTTTGTTTATTTTGAAGGGTTGATTTTATAAGTTAAATTCTTATTTAATGCAATTACGTAACTCTGGAACTTATACAGAATTTGAACTAATCTCCTTCTTCCTAGCAAGATTCTTCCAACCTTAACAAGTATTGAGTGAGTTCCGATCATGTTACACCCTCACCTCTCGTCACCTCATTATGATGTCATTGAAAAGGTCGCGGAAGCATAGTAGTGATGTCTCAGAGATGAGGGGTGACTTACTTGATCCGATATCACAAGCACACATATTAACTTAAAAGAAATACATTACAAGGATTTCGCAATCACAACCAACATTACATTATACAATCTAAGTTTATTACATTTATTTAATTAACTATGCTTAAAGTGCTGCCTCACCGGGTGGTCACTGTCTTCCTGCAAAAAGATTTAAATTTGAAACGTCAGCACAAAGTTGGTGAGATCATACAGTTCAAGTTCCACAATATGATATGATATGTAATTATAAGTTCTCAAAAAGTTCTGTTCAAGATAACCATGGGACCCGTATCTAGTTCCTTTCAGACTGTTCTGTTCTTGTTCTATAAAGATACTACCCGTCGGTAAATATCTTGGTGCCTCATTGTCTTAATGTCTATCACAACACATTAAGAAGTTCTGGAAACAGATAACAAACATTTACACCAAGGGGAGTTGCAAGCTCCCGGCAAATGGGTTGTCAGCCAATAGTACTATCAATGTTTTCTGTTCGGCCCCACATGGGTTCACTAGATACAGTTCGGAAATGAGGACTTTTGATACCGTGATAGTGTTCTTGTTCTACAGGCAAAATCCCATGAAATCCACAAGTTCTCAACAATCACATGAAATCACGCAGATAACAGTGATACATATAATATAATTCTGAAAAGTTTTACAGCGCTACCCCGATGTTTATAAAAGAGTAAAAAGAAAAGGGGTTGTACGAAACTCACCTGATAATATAGAGGTAGCAGAGTATAGCCCAAACTGAGAATAAAAAGGTGATTCTGCATTTATTTATATTTAATGAGTTATTTAGGCTTTAATTTACTGATTAGATCTTTCTGAACGTTCAATGTCAAAGACATTACTTTGAGAGTTATCAAACCGATATTAAGTATTTAATTGGTTAATTTTGATATTGTATCATACAATGTATGATAATGTAGGAACCTACATTGGATTAGATTCCTAATACAAGGTTGATGACACTCTTGATTAATCAGAATAATCTAGGATTAACCAAATAGTTAATGTTGTTGATTATAATGCTAAAACAGTTTCTAGATGGTTTAATGGCTTAGGAATGGTCAATCCTTGTTATTGATTACCCAAAAATCATGAAATATCACAATGTAGCATTAAGATAGGTATAATAACCACGTTTAACATACTAATCTGACTGTTATTATAAACATCAGATAATCGTTCCAATGAGTATGTTAATGAACGTGATTAGTTTGAAACACTTGGATTTAACCTTGAATTTCAAAGATTAATCAAACTAATCACCTACATTGTTATAATCAAATGGTTTAAACCATTATAATCATGGGTATGATTTCATGCAAACCGGGCATTATAACGGATCAAAACAAGGATTTAACCGTTAAAACATTGTGTTCTTTGTTTAGAATCAATCCTAGCCATCATCTAGGCAATAATCAAAAATCCTAACTATGTCATTACGTTTAAAATCAAGATCTAATCAATCAAAATCAAACTAGAAAGTTAAAACGAATCATTACCTAATCAGACGGATTTCTACGGGTAAAACAACGATCAAGGCTTGTAGAAATGATCCCTGGTGCGATCCTTGAGTTCAAAAGGCTTGAAAATTGAGTTTGGATGGTAGTTTGGCCGGAAATTGCATCTGGTAAGAGTGTGTGTTCGAGAAGATAAGAAAATAATACTTCTGCATGAACTTCTGATGAACTAAGCAACTTATTCCACCGCCTTACCCGTCGCGTACCGCGACGAGAAGCCAAAGAAGGCTTTGCGTACCGCGAAGAAATCCGGAAATCTCAGATATTTTTCAAGCATCGCGTACCGCGGAGGACCCTCAACCTAGCCTTCGCGTACCGCGACAAGTCAAGGAATTCAATACTTAGAAAATTTTTCTTCGTTTTTCGATTTCGGGCAATCCAGGACTCCGTTTCGCACACGGTTTTCGCCCACGTTCATCATTTCTCGCATACTGTCGATCTGTAATAATTACAATCATTAAATCAACGTGGATTTCTAGAACGACCAAATGTAATCCCGTCATCAATGACATAATTCTAAACTACAATTGTCACAGATCACACTCAGTCGCGGTCGCTTCTTGACCCGATT
Source organism: Mikania micrantha (assembly GCA_009363875.1). Taxonomy (NCBI): domain Eukaryota; kingdom Viridiplantae; phylum Streptophyta; class Magnoliopsida; order Asterales; family Asteraceae; genus Mikania; species Mikania micrantha. The sequence goes on along the minus strand of CM018693.1, from coordinate 107,755,162 downwards.
TCTTGAGTTTCGCTTGATTTTAGAGAGAGTTTCGAGTGTTGTTTGATTCAAAATTATGAAATGAATAAAACCCTATCATTTTAAGGTCTGATTTGTTCGAAACGTACACGTTTGAATGCGGTGTTTAATTTTCAGTTTTGAGATTTAAATCCCGGATTGGACGTTGTTTTTATTAGGTATTAACTAGCTAGAAACGTTAGAAATCTAAATTGGGTCATGGGGCATCGAAAACCCGATCGAATGATGCGTTATTTGGGTGTTTTCGTGGGTTATTTGTGCCGCTGGAATATTGTGAGAATCTGGCAAGGATGGGTCGCCGGAAACACGGCTGGACGAGGGGGAGGGCTGGGAATGAAATCCATTTTTTGCCAAGTTACCATATAACCCCCTTGATGTTCTTTTATCATTTTTTTGCCATAAACTTTGATAAAAATGGTTTTTTTTATTTGTAAAACAAACTTAGATATTTTACCTAAACTTTATAAAATCAAGAGTTAAATGCCAAATTGGTCCCTGTGTTTATATCAAAAATGTCATTTTAATCCCTAAATAAAATTTGTTGCCATTTTAGTCCTTGTGTTTTAATTTAGTTGTCAATATAGTCCTTCTAGTTGCCATTTTAGGGACTATATTGGCAATTAAATTTCAAACACAAGGAGTAAAATGGCAACAAAAATTTAGACGAAGGACTATATCGGCAACTAAATTAAAAAACAAGGATTAAAATAGCAACAAATTTTATTTAGGGACTAAAGTGGCATTTTTGATATAAACACAGGGACCATTTTGGCATTTAACTCTAAAATCAATTATGAAAGTTTTATAAATTTTTAATCTTAACTAAGTTTAATTAATTGTTTAAAATAGCTATATTCTAAATTTTATAATTAATAGTTTTTCAACACTGTTGTTTATATTAATATTTAGTCATAAAACCATGATTATAATTATATTAATTACTAACAAACTTTTTTTATGTGTATTTAATTATAGATGTATACAAAACTACCCTTTTGTTTAATCAAATGCTATATATACATACGTTTATATTTATACATATATCACATTGTTATGGATTGTTATTTCTTTAATTAATTAAACTCTTGTAAATAAAATATTAAATAGTATTCAAAGAATTTTTTTATTATAATTTCGACACATTACATTCTTGAAACCCTAAATGTCACAATTTTTTTGGGGCCTACTAAGCATACACCACCCCCATCTTTGGTACACCAGCCGGCTGTGTCCTATACGTCCGTATAGGCCTTATACAGCCGTATAAGGTCAGTCAACCCGACAAAAGCTGCTAGGTCTGACGTGTCAGGGTTGATGTAATTCTATACGGCCGTATAGGGTCTATACGGCAGTATAGTTCAAATGTGTACGACCGTATACGCCTTATACGGGCGTATGAATTCTCAGATTTTAAAGAATATTGGTCTTGACACGACTAAATATTCCTCGATAAACGTGTTGCAATTATGCGATGTGATATAAGATAGGGTGAGCATAATATAACCATAACTGAAAAATAACCGATAACAGCACCGAACCATAACCGATTTAACCGAAATCGACATTAACCGACGGTTATGGTTAATCGAAGCCATTAACTGAACCATTCGGTTATGGTTTTGGTTAAGGTTAGTCATTTACCGACTTTAACCGCACCAAACCAAATAATGTATTTTTGTTTTTTTAATATTTATATGTCTGTATGTTTTTTTAAGAAGTTATGGGGCAAGTCAAGCATAGAAGGTGAATCTTCGCTTTTTATCATATGAAAATATTATGAATCATATGTGAGACTAAAGATATTAAAATATACATCAGAGTTCATGTGGTTTTACTTTTTATTCACACATTTTCAGTCACTACCAAGTTTTACAAGCTTGATTAAGATTTTCATCATTAATATATCTATAATTCACAAGCATATTTACAAGTTTTTTTTAGTTTTTCAACAATTCCATTATTAACCGAAACCGAACCGTAACCGGTGGTTAACCGATTAGTGGTTAACCGATCAATTGGTTATGGTTATGATTAAGGATTTAGAATTAACCGAAGTAGCGTTTTGGTTATGGAAATGGCCATAACTGCACCGAACCGAACCACACACACCCATAATATAAGATTCCTCGATTTACGTGTTACAAAACTATATATATATATATATATATATACGTTAATCGATCATATAGTTTTACAAACGAATCAAACGAATCAAAGTTTCTCTGTATTACTTCATTAAGTTATCAAGATGTCGGCGAATTGTGGCGAAGATTCTTCTGGAAACATTTCAGTCTTTGATACAGAACATGTATTGAAAGCATTATTATGTTTCTTTTACGTTTAAGCTTGATATTTTTCACAAGTTATTTGAATATTTCAGGTGTTCATGACCTTTGAAAATCTGCTAAGCTGGGTGCAAGAAACTGGACGAATGAACGGAGTTTTTCGTAGTCAAACAAAGCTCAAAGAAAAACGTTAATGGCGATGTCATTAAAGTGTTTCTTAAATGTGATCGTGGTGGTGAATATAAAGGAGCATCCTCAATGAGACGTTTAGGAACAAAAAGGACACCAGTCTGTTTCAGTTGGTTGCAAAATACTTTTCAGATGATAGTTGTTGGACGTTGCTGTCACCTGTGCTGAACACAATCACGAACTTGCACAACAATTGGAGGGGCATCCATTTGCAATGAGGTTAACCGATAATGAAAAACGTATGGTTGAGGAGCTGTCAAGACACAACATGGAACCTCGTGACATAGTACGATCTTTACATGAACAGAATCCTCAAAACGTGTCCACGCTCAGAACCATATACAATGCACGTCAACAGATGCGTAAATATGATCTGTCTGGGTATACTCCAATGCAGGTTTTGTTCTCTATGTTGCGCAGTAAAAATTATGTGCATGAGTGTCGTGTCAATAATGTGACGAATGCATTTTGTTTTTCATTCATCCAAAATCTTTTTCAATATGGCGTGCATTTCCACATGTTTTGTTAATTGACACGACATATAAGACAAATAGGTATAAAATGCCGTTTGTTGAAATTGTTGGTGTCACTTCTACCAATAAGACTTTTTGTATAGCTTTTGTGTTTATTAGTCAAGAGAAGGAAGATAACTTTTGTTGGTTGTCGACACAACTCAAGTTAACATTAGACAAATGTATTGAGCCACGGGTTATTGTAACTAATCGAGATCTTGCCTTATTAATGCTTGTCAAAATATATTTCCGGATGCTGCTCGTTTACTTTGTAGATGGCACATTCTCACCAATATTACAAAAAATTGTAAGAAAAACTTTCCTGCACAACAAGAGTAGGGCAGATTTGAATTCATGTGGAAGAAATTAATTGAGCCTTCCACCGTGGAAATGTATCAATACAACTATCAACAGCTTTTCTCTATGATTGATTGACAGTTATTTAAGTAATAATCTTATTTATTTATTATTAATTTTTTTCTTTTTTTTAAATATTTAACTAATTATATTATATTTTACAACTGTTCTCTATTATTTAAATTAAACATGGTTAGACAAATATAAAGAAATGTTTGTGGCGGCATGGATTGACCAACATTGCAACTTTGGCAATCGTACGACAAACATAGTTGAGAGTCAACATTCTAATTTGAAAAGACATCTCAAAGCTGCCAACTCTAACCTTGACAGCTTCGTAAATATTATTGATTCAATTTTAGATAAACATAGTAAAATTCGTCGAATGGGCCACCACCGTTTGCCTATATTTCAACTATTGTTGGGTAATATTTCTTTGAATGATTTAGATTTAATCACAGGAGAACTTAGCCGGTTGAATGAAATAGAAGATAATATATCATTATGTGGAGGTCAAATTCAAAGAAGCTGTGGTTTGCCATGTACGTGCATGTTGCATAATTATTTAATTACACATCATATTATTCAACCAGAATTAATAGATGTGTTTTGGAGAAAACTTAATTTTTCACTGGCGCACAATGACGAAAGTGATCACATTGATTACGATGTCGAGGTAGATAAATTTTCAAGTGAATTTAAGGTGCAGCCGACAAAGATAAAAAAGAATTGGTGGCAGAAAATAACCTCCTTTGTAAATCCAAAATCATCAACCCATCAGGAGCCAATTGTTCAAACAAATACATGTGGCCGTCCAACATTGAAGAAGAAACAACAAAGAGATCATGAACCAGCACGACATAGCTCGTTTACGAACTCGCAAGGGCTCAGTCAACATTAGGAGATAGAAGTCGCATGACATAGTTCGTTTGTCATCTCTCAGGATGTGCTTAAATGTAGCAATTCAAAAGCATCAACATTCCCAGACATGAACGACCAAACAATCGGTACTAGTTCAACACCGAAATTCCCCCAATATATGCCACAAATTCCATTAATTTTTCATCCTTACATTTCACATAATGAAAATGTTATACCTGATGGAAATTGTGGATTTTGGTCTGAGGCACGTATTCTTGGTTATTGTCACACCCCAACCGACGGCGGAATACGTCGGGGCGCGAACGCGACTGTTCAATAGCTCATGATCAAACTAAAACGTTTCATAATTAATGCAACAAAATTACATTGTCTTAAAAACCAAAGTAAATAAGTTCAAACAACCAAAGTTCAATAAGCCAAAAAAAACTAGAGTTCAATTTATTCTTAAAGCTTCTAAAGTCCAGGCATCTTAAGTGTTCATCCCAAAGCTCACTAAGTTGCACCTGAAACATGAATAAGTTTGAAAAGTCAACTACAAAAGTAGTTGGTGAGAATCATAAAGTTGACTCGATAAATAGTTTAATAGTTCAAAGTTTAATCATGTATTATAAACATATCAATAGATAAGGCTTAATGTGGAAACATACATTAAACTATTGCAGATCAAACCTTAGTTAACCAAGTTAGGCATAGTAACACATACTATCCTTATAGTTCCAATAGTTCAAAATGTGCACAATAGTTCAAACATACAAAGTTCAAATAGTTCAATAGTTGGTAACTGAGTGATCACCGGTTGGGTGGAATGGTCAGTTCAATAGCTATCATCACAACAGTCAGGCTAATATAGTTAATGATCAATGCAAGTTTCGAGGATAGTTCACATGTAGTTTGGGACATAAGCTCAAATCACAAGATAAAGTTCATAGATACAAATTGTTCAAATAGTTGAAGTTCATGTTTCATCCCCGATGTTTTGAAAACAAAATCAAATCAAGAAAAGGGGAATATGAAACTCACCTGGATAAGATGAATAGCTAAGTTGCAAACGTAGTTGTAAGTCCAAACTTGCGAGAAGCAATTCTCACAACAAACCTATAGTTTCAAGTTCATAATTCTCTAAGTTCAAAATAAAGTTATAAGGCATTCTAGGTTCAAGATTTGGGTTCTAAATGGGTTTAGAGAAATCAAGGTTAAGTTAAGTAATTAAATTGGTAAAAACGACAAAGTTGTATTGTTAAAAATAAATATTATACATTAAAGAGATGATGATCTAAGATTCATAAACTAACTACTTTAGAAATATTTAAAATCTAAAGTGTTATACAAAATATAGATGATTATATAATTTCCAATTAAATTACTAAATAAAAATCTTGTATTTATATGTTTTAATATAAAGTTTTAATTTAAGATAAATTTTATTTGATTTAAATAAAATAGTTTTATTTAAATAAAAATATTTTTTTGTTATGTATAATTATTTCAGGAAATAAAAGTATTTTTCAGAAATTTTAAATATTTAAAATATATTGATTTAGAGTATTTATATTTCAAGTTAAATAGCATTTTTATTCAAATAAAATATTTTTAATCAAACAAAAAATATTTCTGAGTTGGTTTCAATCCAAAAATATTAAATAAAAATTTTCAGAATTTTTAAATGTATTTTAGTATTTTAATAAATCATTTATTCACTTTTATAAAGGTTTTAAATCAAATAAATAGTTTTATGTTACAAAAAAATAAAATAAAATTTTTCCCAGATTTATAAAAGTCCCAGAAAGATTATATAATTTTTCCAGAATTTTTATAATAGTTTAAGTATTTTTAAAGGATTATTTATGCATATTAATGACACCTTTAATTTGATATAAATAGTTTCCTGCATAAATATATTTATAAAAATTTGAGCAGATCTATCTATGTTCCAGAAGTGTTGGAAAATTTTTATAGAATTTTATAAATAGTTTAGGTATTTCTTGTGATTTAAATTTGTATTTATAACCACAAAATATTAATTTTTACCCTTAAATAAAATTAATTTCTTTTCCAAAATTTTTATAAGTTTATAATATAATTTTAAAGTTTATATAAAATTTTATAAAATTTTTAATAATTCAAAATGATTTAAGAACAAATCAAAAGGAAAAAGAAAAAAAAATGGGTTGAATCCGGGTTTGAACCCGAGACCTCTAACTTGCAAACAAGTGCTCTAACCAGTGAATCAAACACACATTTTATTGCTTGATTTCAGATTAAAATACATTTAAATCTTCAAATTACTAGTTTTCCCAAATTCATATAAACCCTAACTTTCGAATCGATCAATCGACCCATTCAAGATAGAAATTAACAGAGGGTTATTGTTCTACACCAAAAACCGATCCTGATCGTGTATCTACTTACTTGATTTGGCTGAGTCTTGATCGAGTTCGAGTTCCACCAATGATTCGGCCGTTCTTCGTTCGAGTCGCAGTTCTAGATGAATTTTGAGAGGAATTGGATGATAGGGTTAGCTTATTATGATCGAAATGTGGATTAACCCTATGGTTATTCGTTCCAATTCATTTTAAGCGTCGTGTTCAATGCGTGTGTTAATGTTCGGTTATGGGTTAATTAAAAGTGTTTTAATGGTGTTAATCATCGGAATTAATTGTTATGATTACGTTAGAAATGAGTTTTGGTTCATGGGGGTGTAAAGAACCGGTTAAATGACGCACTAAAACCGTTTTTTTATGGGGTAACCGGAGCCTTGGCCGGAGTTTGATGGTGGCCGGCGGCCTGGTCACCGGAAAAACGAAACAGACGCAGGGGGGAAAAAAAGTGGGCTGCTTTTTCTGACATTTGATTCCCTCATTTATTTATGTATGTATTTTATTATTATTATTATTATTATTATTATTAAATATATAATATCACAAAAGTTGTATAATATATATTTACGTATATATATATATTATATTTAAATATGTAAATATAGTCATATTTATACTTATACATATATTTATATATGTATATATCATATATCTATATATATTGTGATAATACAAAATGAATCAAACGTACTCAGATTATTAACGCTCGTTCTAATTACAAGTCGGAAAATACCGTCGGAGTGATTAATGAAAAATCACGGATATTACAGTCTCCCCTACTTTAAGAGATTTCGTCCCGAAATTAATTACTTGAAGTTGGTAGGAAGAGATGTGGATACTTGTCTTTCATTTGGTCCTCACGTTCCCATGTGAGTTCTGGTCCACGCTTAGATTCCCATCGAACTAGCACAATCGGTATTCGACTGCGTTTAAGTCTTTTCTCTCCATGATCCATAATTTCCACAGGTTTCTCAACAAATCGCATCGTTTCATCAATGTGTACTTCATCGAGTGGAATTTGAAGATTTTCGTCGGCTAGACACTTCTTCAAATTCGACACGTGAAAAGTAGGATGAATGTTGCTTAGTTCTTCAGGTAGTTCAAGTTTGTAAGCCACTTTACCGATACGCTCAATGATTTTGAAAGGACCCACATAACGAGGAGATAACTTCCCTTTCTTTCCAAAATGAACCAAGCCTTTCCAAGGGGATACCTTGAGAAGAACTAGATCACCAATTTGGAATTCTAAGGGTTTTCGACGATTGTCAGCATAACTCTTTTGCCGACTTCTCGCTACGCGAAGATTATCACGAATTTGAATGATCTTATCAGATGTTTCTTGTAAAGATTGCCAAAAACGAGAGGTAAAACGACTATCACGATCAGAGATTATGTTTAAAGGAACTCCATGACGACTAACCACAAGATCGATGTAAATTCGAGCTAACTTGTCGGTTCGATAATCCTCACGAATTGGAATAAAATGAGCTGACTTAGTTAAACGATCAACAATTACCCATATACTGTCATACCCACTAGATGTTCGAGGAAGTTTAGTTATAAAGTCCATGGATATACCTTCCCATTTCCACACGGGAATTTCTGGTTGTTCTAGTAATCCGGAAGGACGTTGATGTTCAGCTTTAACTTTCAAGCAAGTAAGACATTTTGAGACATAAAGAGCAATGTCCTTTTTCATACCAGGCCACCAATACTGGTTTCGGATATCTTTGTACATTTTATCTGCTCCTGGGTGAACAGAATAGCGAGTCTTGTGAGTCTCATTCAAAAGAAGAGTGTGAAGATTGTCTCGTTGAGGAACCCAAATACGATCAAGATAGTAAAGTAATCCATTGGGTTTAGTTTCAAGTTGATGTTCGGCACCACATGCCATCTCCTCAGACATATGACCCTCAGTAATCGAGACATGTTGGGCTTCCAATATACGAGTTTGAATATCACTTTGAATTTTGATACTATGGATTCTGACGGGTTCTTTACGACTTAAAGCGTCGGCTACAACATTCGCTTTTCCAGGATGATAGCGAATCTCGCAATCGTAATCGTTAAGTAGTTCCACCCATCGTCGTTGTCTCATATTAAGTTCTTTTTGATTGAAAATGTGTTGAAGACTTTTGTGGTCGGTGAACACCACACACTTAGTACCATAAAGGTAGTGCCTCCAAATTTTCAAGGCAAACACAACAGCACCCAATTCAAGATCGTGTGTCGTGTAATTCTTTTCATGGATTTTCAGTTGTCGTGACGCGTAAGCTATAACCTTGCCTCGTTGCATAAGCACACAACCAAGCCCTTGATTAGAAGCATCACAATAGACCACGAAATCATCGTTTCCATCAGGTAGAGTTAAGATAGGAGCGTTGCACAACTTATGTTTAAGAGTTTGAAATGCTTCTTCTTGTTGTGAACCCCAAACATAAGGTTTGTCTTTTTGTGTTAAACTGGTGAGAGGTACAGCAATCTTAGAAAAATTGGCTATGAAAAGACGATAATAGCCAGCTAAGCCAAGAAATGAACGAACTTCAGTAGGAGTTTTAGGTGCATTCCAATTTTTCACAGCCTCAATCTTTGCAGGATCAACATGAATGCCCTTTTCGTTTACTATGTGCCCTAAAAATTGAACTTCTTTCAGCCAAAATTCACATTTAGAGAATTTAGCGTATAGTTGTTCTTTCTTTAAGAGTTCCATAACCAAACGTAAGTGCACCTCATGTTCAGCTTTCGTTTTGGAATAGATCAGAATGTCATCGATAAAAACGATAACGAATTTATCCAAGTATGGTTTGCACACTCGGTTCATTAGATCCATGAACACGGCAGGTGCATTAGTCAAGCCAAAAGGCATAACCATAAACTCGTAATGACCATATCTTGTTCGAAACGCGGTTTTTAGAATATCTTCGTCATTGACTCGAAGCTGATGATATCCCGATCTGAGATCAATCTTCGAGAAACAAGTTGCTCCTTGTAGTTGGTCAAAAAGATCATCAATCCTAGGCAACGGATAACGGTTCTTGACGGTAAGTTTGTTAAGCTCCCGATAATCGATGCACATTCGGAATGAGCCATCTTTCTTTTTGACAAACAAGACAGGTACTCCCCAAGGTGAAACACTTGGACGAATGAATCCCTTATCGGCTAACTCTTGAAGTTGACTCGCGAGTTCTTGCAATTCTGAAGGTGCAAGACGATAAGGAGATTTGGCTACAGGATTTGCACCAGGTACTAGATCGATTCTAAATTCAACTTGTCGAACAGGAGGAAGACCTGGTAAATCTTCAGGAAACACTTCAGGAAAATCCCTAATAATAGGAATATCTTCAATCTTCTTTTCCTTGTCCTTCTTGTTCACAATGTGAGCTAGGAATGCCACATAGTTCTTACGCAGGTACTTTCGCGCGGTTGTACAGGACATAAGCTTGAGCCCTCGAGTAGGTTTCTCGCCATAAACGTGTAGAGTGTCGCCAGACGGAAGAGGAATACGAATATATTTTTCAGCACACACAATTTCAGCACGATTTTGAGTTAACCAATCCATGCCTACTATGATGTCAAAGCTTCCAAGTTGCATAGGTAAAAGGTCAATCAAGAAGGTATGCTCATTTAAGTTTAACTGAACCTCACGAATAACTGAATCAATCTTAATTGGACTTCCATCCGCTACTTCTACAGTGTAGGTGTTTTCTAGTCTAGTACGATTCTTAGCAAGTAAAGGTTCAAACTCAAGGGATATAAAGCTTTTATCAGCACCCGTATCAAAAAGAACAGAAGCATATTGATTATCAACTACGAACGTACCATTCACCACGTCGTTGTTATTTTGAGCTTCATTAGCATTGATGTTGAAAGCACGCCCACGAGCTGCTGGTACTCCCGCTTGTTGAGCTGCGAGTCTTGGACAAGTATTGCGAAGATGGTTTGGATCACCACAGTTGTAACAAGCTCTTCCTTGGATAACAAATGGAGGATTTTGAACCATGGCTCGATTGTTCTGATGATTTTGGTTTTGTTGTATGGCAGGAAAAGCTTGGTTATTTTGTGGTCGAGTAGTTCGGCAGGTGGTATGCAAATGTCCATAACGTCCACAATTAGTGCATAGGCGACATGGTACATTGGGTGGGTGATGTAAACGGCATGTGTTGCACAAAGGTTGGTTTCCCACATAAGGTTTATTTGCAGTGTTTAACCCTTGCATTGGGACTTGGTTCAAAGGAGCAGCTGTAGTTATAGCAAAGTTTCTACCCTTTCGTTTCTTGTTCCTGTTTGAAGGTTCAGCAGGGGTGGTTTTGGTTTGTTCAGTGGAGGTGGTTTTGGAAGAATCAGTAGCAGTGGTTTCAGTGGTAGTCTTCTTAGCACCCTTCCTTGTTAAACTACCCACCTTGACATGATTATCAGTCAAGGTTGCAGCTAGTCGGATCGCATCCTCAAGGGTTTTTGGATTCCTACCCCATACAGTGTCTTGAATCTGCATGGGTAACCCACCAATGTATTTCTCAATGGCCCTAGATAAAGGAGTGACCATATGAGGTACCAACAAGCTAAGTTCATGGAAACGAGTGGTGTAAGCAAGATTTTCACCACTATCTTGAGCAAGATTCCAAAATTCCTCCTCTAACTTCTTCATTTCATTCCTCGGGCAAAACTCTTCAGTCATAAGAGTCTTGACTTCATCCCAAGTCAATGCCAAAGCAACCTCAGCTCCACGATTGCGTTTTTCTCCGTTCCACCAAGTCAATGCCCTCTTTTGGAAGACACTTGTCCCATATTGCACACGAAGATCATCAGGACAACCACTGTTACGAAAAGTATTCTCGATACTTTCAAACCACTGTAATAAACCAGTGGCTCCCTCAGTTCCATTGAAAATGACAGGTTTGCACGAATTGAAGTGTTTGAAGCTACAATTATGGTTACCACCATTTTCACCATTCTCATTTTTGTTCGCTGTATTGAGTTGAGTTACAAGGTTTGGTAAAACAATAGCCATCTGTTGAGTTACAAGTTGCGCAAGCTCTTCGTTCCTTTCACGACGACGAATTTCACGACGAGAAGCCATTCTATGAAAATAAAACATAGAATATGGTAGATGTTTAGTTTTCAATGGATAATTCATATGAATCACAAGATAGTTTAGATAGGCAATATGGATTGTAACCAAGGTACAGTTACGTTGACTAATCAAAGTAATTTAAGTTTTATTTAACAATTGCGTGAGACATGCTTTAGCCTATAAATAACTACTCACCCCGAGGGTTCCCAGGAAAGCGTAACCGGTCCAACGGTTGGTTTGGATTTATACGAAACACTTTCCTAGACAGAACACCCCAAGGTACAGGTAATTACCCTTCCAGATTGCACGAATCTACAATTGTCATTTAAAACTCAAAGACTTTGACGAGATTTTCATTTTTGATTAGACTATAAGTCTAAGATTATCATGAAGTTTTGATAGTTGAAGGTTTCCTATTAATAGATCAAGAATAAGGTTAGAGATAGAAATAGGGATGATGAACACATAAGATCCTAGCTAACTTGGGTTATAGTCTAGGTCATGTCTAATAACCTAATTCCCTATAACCATGGCTCTGATACCAATCTGTCACACCTCAACCGACGGCGGAATACGTCGGGGCGCGAACGCGACTGTTCAATAGCTCATGATCAAACTAAAACGTTTCATAATTAATGCAACAAAATTACATTGTCTTAAAAACCAAAGTAAATAAGTTCAAACAACCAAAGTTCAATAAGCCAAAAAAAACTAGAGTTCAATTTATTCTTAAAGCTTCTAAAGTCCAGGCATCTTAAGTGTTCATCCCAAAGCTCACTAAGTTGCACCTGAAACATGAATAAGTTTGAAAAGTCAACTACAAAAGTAGTTGGTGAGAATCATAAAGTTGACTCGATAAATAGTTTAATAGTTCAAAGTTTAATCATGTATTATAAACATATCAATAGATAAGGCTTAATGTGGAAACATACATTAAACTATTGCAGATCAAACCTTAGTTAACCAAGTTAGGCATAGTAACACATACTATCCTTATAGTTCCAATAGTTCAAAATGTGCACAATAGTTCAAACATACAAAGTTCAAATAGTTCAATAGTTGGTAACTGAGTGATCACCGGTTGGGTGGAATGGTCAGTTCAATAGCTATCATCACAACAGTCAGGCTAATATAGTTAATGATCAATGCAAGTTTCGAGGATAGTTCACATGTAGTTTGGGACATAAGCTCAAATCACAAGATAAAGTTCATAGATACAAATTGTTCAAATAGTTGAAGTTCATGTTTCATCCCCGATGTTTTGAAAACAAAATCAAATCAAGAAAAGGGGAATATGAAACTCACCTGGATAAGATGAATAGCTAAGTTGCAAACGTAGTTGTAAGTCCAAACTTGCGAGAAGCAATTCTCACAACAAACCTATAGTTTCAAGTTCATAATTCTCTAAGTTCAAAATAAAGTTATAAGGCATTCTAGGTTCAAGATTTGGGTTCTAAATGGGTTTAGAGAAATCAAGGTTAAGTTAAGTAATTAAATTGGTAAAAACGACAAAGTTGTATTGTTAAAAATAAATATTATACATTAAAGAGATGATGATCTAAGATTCATAAACTAACTACTTTAGAAATATTTAAAATCTAAAGTGTTATACAAAATATAGATGATTATATAATTTCAAATTAAATTACTAAATAAAAATCTTGTATTTATATGTTTTAATATAAAGTTTTAATTTAAGATAAATTCTATTTGATTTAAATAAAATAGTTTTATTAAAATAAAAATATTTTTTTGTTATGTATAATTATTTCAGGAAATAAAAGTATTTTTCTGAAATTTTATATATTTAAAATATATTGATTTAGAGTATTTATATTTCAAGTTAAATAGCATTTTTATTCAAATAAAATATTTTTATTCAAACAAAAAATATTTCTGAGTTGGTTTCAATCCAAAAATATTAAATAAAGATTTTCAGAATTTTTAAATGTATTTTAGTATTTTAATAAATCATTTATTCACTTTTATAAAGGTTTTAAATCAAATAAATAGTTTTATGTTACAAAAAAATAAAATAAAATTTTTCCCAGATTTATAAAAGTCCCAGAAAGATTATATAATTTTTCCAGAATTTTTATAATAGTTTAAGTATTTTTAAAGGATTATTTATGCATATTAATGACACCTTTAATTTGATATAAATAGTTTCCTGCATAAATATATTTATAAAAATTTGAGCAGATCTATCTATGTTCCAGAAGTGTTGGAAAATTTTTATAGAATTTTATAAATAGTTTAGGTATTTCTTGTGATTTAAACTTGTATTTATAACCACAAAATATTAATTTTTACCCTTAAATAAAATTAATTTCTTTTCCAAAATTTTTATAAGTTTATAATATAATTTTAAAGTTTATATAAAATTTTATAAAATTTTTAATAATTCAAAATGATTTAAGAACAAATCAAAAGGAAAAAGAAAAAAAAATGGGTTGAATCCGGGTTTGAACCCGAGACCTCTAACTTGCAAACAAGTGCTCTAACCAGTGAATCAAACACACATTTTATTGCTTGATTTCAGATTAAAATACATTTAAATCTTCAAATTACTAGTTTTCCCAAATTCATATAAACCCTAACTTTCGAATCGATCAATCGACCCATTCAAGATAGAAATTAACAGAGGGTTATTGTTCTACACCAAAAACCGATCCTGATCGTGTATCTACTTACTTGATTTGGCTAAGTCTTGATCGAGTTCGAGTTCCACCAATGATTCGGCCGTTCTTCGTTCGAGTCGCAGTTCTAGATGAATTTTGAGAGGAATTGGATGATAGGGTTAGCTTATTATGATCGAAATGTGGATTAACCCTATGGTTATTCGTTCCAATTCATTTTAAGCGTCGTGTTCAATGCGTGTGTTAATGTTCGGTTATGGGTTAATTAAAAGTGTTTTAATGGTGTTAATCATCGGAATTAATTGTTATGATTACGTTAGAAATGAGTTTTGGTTCATGGGGGTGTAAAGAACCGGTTAAATGACGCACTAAAACCGTTTTTTTTATGGGGTAACCGGAGCCTTGGCCGGAGTTTGATGGTGGCCGGCGGCCTGGTCACCGGAAAAACGAAACAGACGCAGGGGGGAAAAAAATGGGCTGCTTTTTCTGACATTTGATTCCCTCATTTATTTATGTATGTATTTTATTATTATTATTATTATTATTATTATTATTAAATATATAATATCACAAAAGTTGTATAATATATATTTACGTATATATATATATTATATTTAAATATGTAAATATAGTCATATTTATACTTATACATATATTTATATATGTATATATCATATATCTATATATATTGTGATAATACAAAATGAATCAAACGTACTCAGATTATTAACGCTCGTTCTAATTACAAGTCGGAAAATACCGTCGGAGTGATTAATGAAAAATCACGGATATTACAGTCTCCCCTACTTTAAGAGATTTCGTCCCGAAATTAATTACTTGAAGTTGGTAGGAAGAGATGTGGATACTTGTCTTTCATTTGGTCCTCACGTTCCCATGTGAGTTCTGGTCCACGCTTAGATTCCCATCGAACTAGCACAATCGGTATTCGACTGCGTTTAAGTCTTTTCTCTCCATGATCCATAATTTCCATAGGTTTCTCAACAAATCGCATCGTTTCATCAATGTGTACTTCATCGAGTGGAATTTGAAGATTTTCGTCGGCTAGACACTTCTTCAAATTCGACACGTGAAAAGTAGGATGAATGTTGCTTAGTTCTTCAGGTAGTTCAAGTTTGTAAGCCACTTTACCGATACGCTCAATGATTTTGAAAGGACCCACATAACGAGGAGATAACTTCCCTTTCTTTCCAAAATGAACCAAGCCTTTCCAAGGGGATACCTTGAGAAGAACTAGATCACCAATTTGGAATTCTAAGGGTTTTCGACGATTGTCAGCATAACTCTTTTGCCGACTTTTCGCTACGCGAAGATTATCACGAATTTGAATGATCTTATCAGATGTTTCTTGAATTAATTCAGGACCCGTGATTTGTGCTTCACCAATCTCGCTCCAACAAATAGGTGATCGGCATTTACGACCATACAAAGCTTCAAAAGGTGCCATGTTGATACTCGTATGATAGCTGTTATTGTACGAGAATTCGATCAACGGCAAGTAAGAGTCCCAATTGCCACCAAAATCGATAACACATGCTCTAAGCATATCCTCCAAAGTTTGGATGGTCCGTTCAGTTTGACCGTCCGTCTGAGGATGATAAGCAGTACTGAGATTTAATTTAGTGCCCAATGCCGATTGTAAAGATTGCCAAAAACGAGAGGTAAAACGACTATCACGATCAGAGATTATGTTTAAAGGAACTCCATGACGACTAACCACAAGATCGATGTAAATTCGAGCTAACTTGTCGGTTCGATAATCCTCACGAATTGGAATAAAATGAGCTGACTTAGTTAAACGATCAACAATTACCCATATACTGTCATACCCACTAGATGTTCGAGGAAGTTTAGTTATAAAGTCCATGGATATACCTTCCCATTTCCACACGGGAATTTCTGGTTGTTCTAGTAATCCGGAAGGACGTTGATGTTCAGCTTTAACTTTCAAGCAAGTAAGACATTTTGAGACATAAAGAGCAATGTCCTTTTTCATACCAGGCCACCAATACTGGTTTCGGATATCTTTGTACATTTTATCTGCTCCTGGGTGAACAGAATAGCGAGTCTTGTGAGTCTCATTCAAAAGAAGAGTGTGAAGATTGTCTCGTTGAGGAACCCAAATACGATCAAGATAGTAAAGTAATCCATTGGGTTTAGTTTCAAGTTGATGTTCGGCACCACATGCCATCTCCTCAGACATATGCCCTCAGTAATCGAGACATGTTGGGCTTCCAATATACGAGTTTGAATATCACTTTGAATTTTGATACTATGGATTCTGACGGGTTCTTTACGACTTAAAGCGTCGGCTACAACATTCGCTTTTCCAGGATGATAGCGAATCTCGCAATCGTAATCGTTAAGTAGTTCCACCCATCGTCGTTGTCTCATATTAAGTTCTTTTTGATTGAAAATGTGTTGAAGACTTTTGTGGTCGGTGAACACCACACACTTAGTACCATAAAGGTAGTGCCTCCAAATTTTCAAGGCAAACACAACAGCACCCAATTCAAGATCGTGTGTCGTGTAATTCTTTTCATGGATTTTCAGTTGTCGTGACGCGTAAGCTATAACCTTGCCTCGTTGCATAAGCACACAACGAAGCCCTTGATTAGAAGCATCACAATAGACCACGAAATCATCGTTTCCATCAGGTAGAGTTAAGATAGGAGCGTTGCACAACTTATGTTTAAGAGTTTGAAATGCTTCTTCTTGTTGTGAACCCCAAACATAAGGTTTGTCTTTTTGTGTTAAACTGGTGAGAGGTACAGCAATCTTAGAAAAATTGGCTATGAAACGACGATAATAGCCAGCTAAGCCAAGAAATGAACGAACTTCAGTAGGAGTTTTAGGTGCATTCCAATTTTTCACAGCCTCAATCTTTGCAGGATCAACATGAATGCCCTTTTTGTTTACTATGTGCCCTAAAAATTGAACTTTTTTCACAGCCAAAATCATATAAACCCTAACTTTCGAATCGATCAATCGACCCATTCAAGATAGAAATTAACAGAGGGTTATTGTTCTACACCAAAAACCGATCCTGATCGTGTATCTACTTACTTGATTTGGCTGAGTCTTGATCGAGTTCGAGTTCCACCAATGATTCGGCCGTTCTTCGTTCGAGTCGCAGTTCTAGATGAATTTTGAGAGGAATTGGATGATAGGGTTAGCTTATTATGATCGAAATGTGGATTAACCCTATGGTTATTCGTTCCAATTCATTTTAAGCGTCGTGTTCAATGCGTGTGTTAATGTTCGGTTATGGGTTAATTAAAAGTGTTTTAATGGTGTTAATCATCGGAATTAATTGTTATGATTACGTTAGAAATGAGTTTTGGTTCATGGGGGTGTAAAGAACCGGTTAAATGACGCACTAAAACCGTTTTTTTTTATGGGGTAACCGGAGCCTTGGCCGGAGTTTGATGGTGGCCGGCGGCCTGGTCACCGGAAAAACGAAACAGACGCAGGGGGGAAAAAAAGTGGGCTGCTTTTTCTGACATTTGATTCCCTCATTTATTTATGTATGTATTTTATTATTATTATTATTATTATTAAATATATAATATCACAAAAGTTGTATAATATATATTTACGTATATATATATTATATTTAAATATGTAAATATAGTCATATTTATACTTATACATATATTTATATATGTATATATCATATATCTATATATATTGTGATAATACAAAATGAATCAAACGTACTCAGATTATTAACGCTCGTTCTAATTACAAGTCGGAAAATACCGTCGGAGTGATTAATGAAAAATCACGGATATTACAGTTATGGTGAAGATCATTGGTTGTTTATCAGAAAACAACTTTTAGAAGAACTTATTCAGAACCAAACATCTTATGCACCGGGATTCGGAAACCAAACGTTTGCTAATTTACTTCATTCCTTAGATTGGAATAAACCTGGTTTTGCTCCACTAGAGCACTGGATGTTGATGCCGTAAACAGGTATACTGATTGCCAACATGTTTAACGTAATCGTTCACTCCATATCACTTGACGAACGACACAACACAACATTCTTTCCATTATGGATCATTCCAACTACTACTATTCCACATCAGGTCGTTACAATATGTCATGTTAATGGAAATCACTATATCATGCGGCAACTAACCAAAGATTATCCAATTCCAACAGTTTGTTATTACTGCAAACATTTTGGAACTTACAACGCAGCTTGGGAGTCCATTTACATGAATCGTATACAATTGTATAGCAATTTAACAAGTTCTAGTCAGTCTGTACAACACATCTTTTTAGATTAAATTTCATGTGATGTAATATTCGTTGTTTAATCGTTGTCTTTTGTTAAATATTTTAGATTTAGTGCATTGACTTATTTCTTTAAAATTATTAAAAATAACATAAAACAAAAAAAATATATATAAACTACGCCCGTATAACATCTATATGGTCGTATAGTTCACTTAAATAGGGCGTTTAAGCTTATTCAGCCCATATACAACCAAAAACCACTCCTGGATATTCTCTGGAAATCCCTCAAGAGCCCGGACCATTTTTTCACCGATTTCTACACAAAAGGTACGCGCACTATCCCAAATACGTTTATGATTCACTTATTTTCATTACATTTCGATTAGATTGATTAGAAAAGTGAAAATTTTGAATTTTGAGAAATTATACGGACGTTTAGGGTTTATACGGCCGTATAGGCTTAACAAGAATTGCCCTGTCAGGACGTTTAGGTTGAGCTTTACTGCCGTATAAAGCCTATACGGCCGTTTAGTTTTAATTTTTTTTAACAGTATGCGGCCGTTTATTATGTATACAGCCGTAGAGAAACATAACCTTTTTAAACGTATACGACCGTCTATGTGACACCTCGTATCTTCCAGGTCAGCATTTATTTTATTTTAATAATAATGTGTATTATTATTACATACATGGCACTAGAATTAGTGATATTTAGTGTGACATGTGGCACAACAGTCCAAACACACACTGTAATCTGGTAATTCGAGGAATTATCGTAAAACGCTCGCACGTGTCTTGAATAATGACCGTTGGTGAAATAAACAAACCACAACCCACTTTCACAACACTTAGGCTCCAGGGAACCTAAAACAAGTGAAATGATGTTTATAAGTCTCAAAACGATGATCGCAATCATGAAACACGCGAAAAACGAGCCAAAACATGAAAAATAGGCCTATTGGGCTTGTCCAGCGGCCCAGGCCCTACGCCCAGACCCAATACACCACCCTTGGCGATGCGCTCGAGACCATCAGACGCTTCAGGAACCCTCCCATCCGCGCGCTATGCCCGGGCATAGTGACGCCCTCCATACGATGCGCCTGCCAGTTCATAATCGTATAATATCTTCTTGGGCATCCCAAAACCTTCATTACACTACCACACTCATTTTTACTCTAACCAGACACTTCCTACTCATCTTAAGCCACCCTAAGACACCTGAAAACCCTCTGAAACACTCAAGGATACTGGTGGAAGCCATTGATGCACCTTTGAGAGCTCAAGTTTGAAGAATCAAGCACTTGGAGCTTGAAGGAAGCAAGGAAGAGACCACCAACCCCATCAACCTGCTAGAAGAGGAGTTCCAGGAGCATTAGAAGCTGATTCAGCATCATTTTGGTACTTCTTCAAGCTCTAGAAGGTAGTTCTTGCGCCTATGTAGCATAAAAACAATTCTAGACACATAGGCAAGCCTCTACGGCCATATGCACACACTAGATCCTCACATGCACGAATTTTACTCATCTAGATCTTTGATTTGATGATGGTGGGACTGATTTGATGATATCGGAACAATCCATGATGATCTTGTGGTGATTTGATAGTCATTTTAGTCATAATGTTGAAGAAGGTAACTTTTACTTACATGCATGTATGATCTAATGTGATTTAGATGATTTTGGTTAAGGATACATGATTATAAACGATATTTGTGATGATTTACATGATCAAGGATGGTTGATTTAGTCTAGAAATTATTATTTGCAATTATTTCCATTTTTAGTAACTTTTATGTTACAAAACATTGTTGTATGATGAAATAGAAACATGCACAGGTTTTAGACTATTAGATTGTGTTTGAAATGACGATTCTTCACATATTAATATGTAAGACTTTTGATACAATGAGATTGTGAAATGTTACAATTTTCAGTAACTTTAATGTTACAAGATAGTGAAAGATGATGAAATAGCCATATGCATGTGTTTGAGTTTATGATTTATGATTTATGATTTATGATTTATGATTTGCATGATGATTCTAAGTACATTTGATTGTTGAAAGTGTTATAAAACTTGATTTACCTCGTTATGTCTATAAATAGTAACTTTATTTCAAGAAACCGATGATTAACGATGTGTTAGTTGTAACAAGCATGCTTAAATGACTATTGGAAACTAGAATAAGGATGTTTTGATGAGTTTGATTAGTAAACTTAGTAAAATATGCTTATTTTTGCAAGCTTCCTATAAATAGAAAGTTTTAAACGAGAAACGTGCTTAATTGACCAAGTATGATTATGTGCTATGTGATAACATGACCATGTAGGTTAACCATGCATGCTAGAACAAACGGAAAGTGATGTCTTGCATAACTTGCTTAATATGGAAACCTTCCTAAAATGGAAACTTTCCTAAAATGGGAACTTACTATAAATAGTAAGTTATCCCACAGATGCATATTATGTGCCCACACACATCACACGACACTAGACGCACGTTAAACGATCACTTGAACTAAATACGTCACCAACGGGTCGTTAGGTCAAACACGGCCAACACGGTCAACCACGGTCAACATGACCCACATAACAACTTAGGGTTTTTTGGACATAAATACGGTCCTGTGAGACCCACACGAATGTAAACACAAACTCATAACACCTATGTGATATAGGTAATTGCTAAGAGGCGCACTACTCTGTTCACGTGACGAACGCACTACTAAACTCAGGTGAGTTTACAACCCCACGTTTACTCTTTAACTGTTTTGTTAAACTCTTGGGGTGAGAAAACTATGCTACTGTTTTAGATATATAACTGTATGTTGTAAAACTATTTTGAGTGTAACTATTATCGCAACAAGTCCTCATATATCCTTACCGTTAGTTGTGTAATAAACGAGTCATTATTACGTACTACTACTGGGTTTGACTAGCCCCACTCGGCAACAACGTTGACTTGAGGTCATAACGAGTGTAATATCGATGTTGACGCAAGATTCAGCGATGACCCGGGGAGGCAAAGGAAATAGTCAAGTTTCGATAAGATGAACTGACACACTCCAGATCGTGGATCCAACAAACAACTTAACATACCCAATATATGTCTGTCTTACTTTTTTATTACTGTCTAAACCTGTGAACTCACCAACTTTATGTTGACACATTTTCGCATGTATTCTCGGGTAATTGATGATTACAAGCTAGGATGCACTGGAGGATACACATGAGAGTCTCATGCATTTAGACTCTAGTCCTAGGCTTGCATTTCGATTTTGTGATTGAAACAATATTAACCATGTAGTGTCTCATACACTTTTCATTTCCGCTACAAACAATTTACATTTAATCCGCTGCTTTAAACATGAACTTTTCCACTGTTTATTTATGAAAACATGACCAATTATTTTAGAAAACTGTATGTTTGTGTAACTCATATAGAGTCGTTCTATATGACCAAGAGCTATGATTCCTGGCCATGTCACACACGCGCGGTCTGACACTGCACGTGGGAATTTGGTGGTGTGACAGACTGGTTTCAGAGCCTTGGTTATAGGGAACTAGGTTTGCATGTAGTAAAATTAGACTACAGCCACTGCTTAACACTAGACACTACCCTAGACTTGGCACAATAATATTCTCCTATTATTGTATACTGTTACTTATTTAACCAAGAATGCAGGAATGGACAACAACAACAACAACCAGGACGAGAGGAACCCGGGGAAGTGCCCGGTCGAGTACGAGCTGACTGAGGAAGATAAGCAGAGGATACAGGACATAGTAGCCCGAGTAGACTCTTAGGAGTCTAAGAGAGCTCGATCATCGAGCAGCACTGGACATAGTAGCCCGCTACTGTTGCTACCTGGGTCAAGGAGGAGAGAGTCCCTCTATTACCTTTGCTAGGTGATGCATCTAGCAGACCTGCATTACCACCACTAAGCGTGCCCATGGAGCGGGCATTCTTCGCGTTAGTCTCGAGGTTTACTATGGATTCCCGACTGCTGTATGTGCTGACTGATGAGGTCAGGACTCTACGAGAGGATAACCAGTGCCTCCAGAGACGTGTAGATCACCTAGAGGATGAGCTTGCTTATACTAATCGAATGCATAATGGCTTGGTCAGTATGAACAAGGACTCGATCCGACGACAGGACGAGACAGCAGCTGTAGTCGCGGATATCCGCGACATGACCGGATAGCTCGAGGAGCAGCAGGACTAACTGCAACCATGCACAAGCACGGCGGACGACAGGTAGAAGTAGAGGACGTGTCGGGGGAGAACACGACGATGATCCAAGACAGCGACGCCATGCTGAATGCATGGGTGGAGCAATTCATCGTGGAGCCACCGCCCGAGGAGGCGCCTCAGTTCGAGGCGGAAGACCTCTAGGAGGGGAACTTCAACGAGGATCCGGAGGAGGATCCCGAGGAGGAGCAGGACAACGAGCTTGCAGACAGTGGAGATTCACACTCCACGATTGCTTCAGACTAGTTAGGTTGTTTCATTTCAGTTATTTTATTTTGATTGTATGCCTAGATGAGCGGGATGTGCTCATATGAACCATGATAGTAGTATTTCATTTTGAAAATCATTGTACTCAAAGCTATTATTAATGAAATGATATGTTCGTTTTATCATTTGTGCCTTTATTCATGATGTACTCTGACTCAAACATCTAACACTGCTGACAACTAACACGTTATCCGTTCCATATAGAAACTAACTATGGCGGGAAGAGGAACACACACCCGGCCACACAAAAGACCGATTGCTTCGGCGACCATCAAGATGATGGTTGACCGAAGGGTCAACAAAGCCATCGCTGAATAAGAGGCGAGTAGACTGCATAGCGAGACAAGTTGAACTAACCACGGTACTAACCCAACTCGAATACGACTAACTTAGTTTAGACAACGCAATCACTAACACATGACTTTGATTCCCGACGAACAAGATCCCATGGGAGCACAACCAAGGGATGTTCATTTAAAGCGTTTCTAAGCTGTCACCCTCACAACTTCAAGGGTACCAATGGAGAAGTGGGACTGCTTCGATGGATCGAAAAGATAGAGTCGGTATTCTCCATGTCCGACTGTTCGGAGGAGAACCGGGTGAAATATGCCACCGGGACGCTAGAGGGACCTGCCCTCACATGGTGGAACTCCCATGTCCAAACTTTGGGACTGGAAGCTGCAAACTCTATATCATGGGAGGAGTTCACCAAAAATGCTCCACGAGGAGTACCGTCCTCGAAACAAAATCAAGAAGCTTGAGGAAGAATTCTGGGTGCACAAAATGGTGGGATCTGAAATAGAGCAGTACTGCACTCGATTTCACGAACTGTACAAGCTATGTCTGGCAATGGTGACGCTGGAATACAAGAAGATCGAGCAGTTCATCAGCGGACTACCCGAACAGATACAAAGCATGGTCACAGCTTCTGACCCGACACAGATCCAACCCACCATCCGACTGGCTTACAAATTGACTGACCAGGAAATAGCCCAGGGCAAACTGCCGAAAAGGGGTGAACATCTGAAGCCTCGGGAACCTAAGTAGAAGTGGGAGCCAAGCAACAACCGCACCTTCTCACCTCAACAACCAACCCAACATCGTCCAGCACCTAAAAAAGTGTTCACTGCCACACAATCTGACACCCAAGGAAAAGGGGGATACCGGGGCAACAGCCCCAAATGCAACAACTGTTCCTATCATCACTTCTGCCCATGCAAAAGGGTCAAGTGCACAAACTGTGGGCGAAACGGTCATGTAGCCAAAGAATGCCGATCAAACCTAAACCTGAACCCCAACACAAACAAGAATGACACCTTGATGGGATGCTTTACCTGCGGAAAGCCAGGGCACATGCGCCGAGATTATCCGCAAAATAAGAACACCGGAGGCAATCCGGCAAGGGGCAGGGCATTCGTGATCGGATCAGGCGAAGCCAAAGATGACCCCAACATCGTTACCAATACGTTTCTTTTAAATAATGTCTACGCTAGCATATTATTTGATACTGGTGCCGATAGGAGTTTTATCTCTAGCGATTTTAGCAAACTGCTTAACATGACCCCAACCCCACTAGACTATAAGTATACCGTAGAGTTGGCAGACGGCAAACTGATCGAGACGCAGCACATATTCAAGGGATGTGTCTTAATGCTAGCAGATCACGAACTAGAGATAGATATGATGCCGGTAACTCTCGGGAGCTTCGACGAAATGGTTGGAATGGATTGGTTATCTGCTAACCATGCCAAGATCGTGTGCAACGAGAAGATTATACGAGTTACGTTGCCAAGTGGAGAGCAGATCTCGATTCAAGGAGAACGGCGTGAAATACCACTAAACATCATGTCCTGCATGAAAGCAAGCAAGTACCTACAAAAAGGGTACACAGCCCTCTTAGCCCTTGTCACTGAACAACCGAAGAAGGAAAGAAGGATTGAAGACATAGCTGTCGTTCGTGACTTTCCCGAAGTCTTTCCTGACGATCTACCTGGACTACCACCAAAGCGACAAGTGGAGTTTCAGATAGATCTAACACCGGGAGCCGCACCGATAGCTAAGGCGCCGTATCGATTGGCCCCTACCGAAATGCAAGAACTATCTAATCAGCTGCAGGAGTTGTTAGATAGAGGATTTATCCGATCGAGCTTCTCACCATGGGGAGCACCGGTCTGATTTGTGAAGAAGAATGATGGATCGTTCCGTATGTGCATAGACTGCCGAGAGCTGAACAAGGTGCGATCAAGAATCGATACCCGTTACCGCGAATAGACGATCTTTTTGACCAATTGCAAGGGTCAAGCTACTATTCAAAGATTTATTTAAGATCTAGTTACCATCAACTCAGGATACAATAGGAGGACATCCCGAAGACAGCCTTCAGGACACGGTACGGACACTACGAATTTTTGGTCATGCCCTTCGGACTAACCAACGCACCGGCTGTATTCATGGATCTCATGAATCGCGTATGCAAACCGTATCTCGACAAGTTCGTAATCGTATTCATAGATGACATCCTGATCTACTCCAAGACTCAGGAAGAACATGCTGAACATTTGAGACTCGTCTTAGAACTGCTGAAGACAGAACAATTGTATGCGAAGTTCTCTAAATGCGACTTTTGGATTCGCGAAGTCCAGTTTCTTGGACACGTAGTAAACGAGAAAGGGATACATGTAGACCCAGCCAAGATCAAGGCTATTAAGAACTGGGAAGCACCCAAGACCCCGACTGAGGTGCGACAATTCCTAGGACTGGCAGGGTACTACAGGCGGTTTATCGAGGGATTCTCGAAGATCGCGCAATCATTGACATCTCTTACACATAAAGACAAGACGTTTGAATGGGGAGAGAAACAAGAATCTGCTTTCAACCTGTTGAAGTAGAAATTGTGCAGTGCACCGATCCTACCCCTACCAGAGGGATGTGAAGATTTTGTAGTCTACTGCGACGCATCAAAACAAGGACTCGGTTGTGTGCTAATGCAACGCGAGAAAGTCATAGCTTATGCGTCTCGACAACTGAAAGTGCATGAGAAGAACTACACGACTCATGATTTGGAGTTAGGAGCCGTGGTGTTCGTGTTGAAAATCTGGAGGCACTACCTATACGACACCAAGTGCACAATATTCACGGATCATAAGAGCCTACAGTACACCTTCGACTAGAAGGAATTAAACATGAGACAACGCAGATAGGTCGAACTGATAGGCGATTATGACTGGGCTATCAAGTATCATCCAAGAAAAGCTAACGTAGTAGCCGACGCGTTGAGTAGAAAGGAAACAACCAAGAGCGTACGTGCACTACAGCTCACAATACGCTCAGAGCTACCTAGTCAGATCCGAACTGCACAACAGGAAGTTCTAAAAACCGACAACTTCACTCACGAATCCTTGCGAGGCATGGATAAGCAACTAGAGGTGAAAACTTATGGAGCTTACTATCTTATGGATCGGATTTGGATTCCGCACTACGGAGGATTAAAGGATGTAGTGATGGACGAAGCACACAAAAGCCGATACTCCGAACATCCAAGTTCTGATAAGATGTATCATGATCTAAAGATGACTTATTGGTGGCCTAACATGAAGTCAGAAATCGTGACTTATGTGAGTAAGTGTCCGACTTGCTCTAAGGTAAAAGTCGAATATCAGAAACCATCAGGACTACTACAACAACCCAAAATCCCGGTATGGAAATGGGAACAGATTTCCATGGATTTCATCACAAAACTGCCAAAGACGGCAAGTGGTTGCGATACCATCTGGGTGATCGTAAAACCAACTTACGAAATCTGCACATTTCCTGCCAATCAAAGAAACGGACAAGTTGGATAGATTGACTCAAATCTAACTGAATGAAGTAGTTTCCAGACATGGAGTTCCGATCTCCATAATATTTGACCGAGACAACCGATTTATGGCACATTTTTTGAAGTCCTTGCATAAGGCACTAGGGACAAGACTAGATATGAGTATTTCCTTTCACCCACAGAAGGATGGACAAAGCAAACGAACCATCCAAACACTAGAGGACATGCTTCGAGCATGCGTAATAGACTTCGGTAGCAGCTGGGAGACTCACTTACCTTTGGTAGAATTCTCCTACAATAACAGTTATCACACGAGCATCAAGGCTGCAGCATTTGAAGCACTTTACGGACGTAAGTGCAGATCACCCCTCTGTTGGGCAGAAGTTTGTGAAAGCCAACTGACTGGTCCCGAGCTTGTGCACGAGACAACCGAGAAGATCGTGCAGATACGAAACAGAATGGCGGCAGCGCGGGATCGACAGAAGAGCTACGCCGACAAGAGTCGCAAGCCTTTAGAATTCCAGGTGGGAGATCGAGTGCTTCTTAAAGTCTCACCCTGGAAGGGAGTGATCCTATTTGGAAAACAGGGGAAGCAAAACCCTCGTTACTTCGGACCGTTCGAAATCACGAAACGTATAGGCCCCGTGGCCTATGATCTAAATCTGCCGCAAGAACTAAGTAGCGTACACAACGTATTCCATATATCCAACCTCAAGAAGTGCTTATCCGATGAAACACTCGTAATTCCTTTAGAGGAACTTCAGATCGATGAGCAACTTCACTTCGTTGAGGAACTGGTAGAAATAATGGACCGAGAAATCAAAACGCTCAATCTTAGTTGCATACCGATAGTTAAGGTGCAATGGAACTCACGGAGTGGACCAGAATACACCTTGGAACGAGAGGATCAAATGAAAAAGAAATACCCTCACCTGTTCACAAACCAGACAAACACCGACAACACATACTGAATTTCGGGACGAAATTCCTATTAATTGGGTGATGATGTGACACCTCGTATTTTCCAGGTCAGCATTTATTTTATTTTAATAATAATGTATATTATTATTACATACGTGGCACTAGAATTAGTGATATTTAGTGTGACATGTGGCACAACAGTCCAAACACACACAGTAATCAGGTAATTCAAGGAATTATTGTAAAACGCCCGCACATGTCTTGAATAACGAACGTTGATGAAATAAACAAACCACAACCCAATTTCACAACACTTAGGCTCCAGGGAACCTAAAACAAGTGAAATGATGTTTATAAGTCTCAAAACTATGATCGCAATCATGAAACACGCGAAAAACGGGCCAAAACATGAAAAATGGGCCTATTGGGCTTGTCCAGCGGCCCGGGCGCTACGCCCAGACCCAATACACCACCCTTGGCGATGCCCCGAGACCATCAGATACTTCAAGAACCCTCCCATCCACACGCTACACCCAGGCATAGTGACGCCCGCCAGGCGATGCGCCTGCCAGCTCAGAATCGTATAATATCTTCTTGGGCATCCAAAAACCATCATCACCCTACCACACTCTTTTTTACTCGAAACAGACGCTTCCTACTTGTCTTAAGCCACCCTAAGACACCTGAAAACCCTCTGAAACACTCAAGGGTACTGGTGGAAGCCATTGATGGACCTTTGAGAGCTCAAGTTTGAAGAATCAAACACTTGGAGCTTGAAGGAAGGAAGGAAGAGACCACCAACCCCATCAACCTGCTAGAAGAGGAGTTCCAGGAGCATTAGAAGCTGATTTGATCTGTGATCTGATTATGGTGGGACTGATTTGATGATATTGGAACAATCCATGATGATCTTGTGGTGATTTGATAGTCATTTTAGTCATAATGTTAAAGATGGTAACTTTTACTTACATGCATTTATGATCTAATGTGATTTAGATGATTTTGGTTAAGGATACATGATTATAAATGATATTTGTGATGATTTACATGATCAAGGATGGTTGGTTTAGTCTAGAAATGATTATTTGCAATTGTTTTCCATTTTTAGAAACTTTTATGTTACAAAACATTGTTGTATGATGAAATAGAAACATGCATAGGTTTCAGACTATTAGATTGTGTTTGAAATGATGATTCTTGACATATTAATGTGTAAGACTTATGGTACAATGAGATTGTGAAATGTTACCATTTTAGTAACTTTAATGTTACAAGATAGTGAAAGATGATGAAATAGCCATATGCATGTGTTTGAGTTTATAATTTATGTTTTGCATGATGATTCTAAGTACATTTGATTGTTGAAAGTGTTATAAAACTTGATTTACCTCGTTATGTCTATAAATAGTAACTTTATTTCAAGAAACTGATGATTAACGATGTGTTAGTTGTAACAAGCATGCTTAAATGACTATTGGAAACTAGAATAAGGATGTTTTGATGAGTTTGATTAGTAGACTTAGTAAAATACGCTTATTTTCGCAAGCTTCCTATAAATAGAAACTTTCAAACGAGAAACGTGCTTAATTGACCAAGTATGATTATGTGCTATGTGATAACATGACCATGTAGGTTAACCATGCATGGTAGAACAAACACAAAGTGCTGGCTTGCATAACTTGCTTAATATGGAAACCATCCTAAAATGGAAACTTTCCTAAAATGGGAACTTACTATAAATAGTAAGGTATCCCACGGATGCATATTATGTGCTCACACACATCACACGACACTAGCCGCACGTTAAATGATCACTTGAACTAAATACGTCACCAACGGGTCGTTAGGTCAAACACGGCCAACACGGTCAACGCGACCCACATAACAACTTAGGGTTTGTTGGACAAAAATACGGTCCTGTGAGACCCACACGAATGTGAACACAAACTCATAACACCTATGTGATATAGGTAATTGCTAAGAGGCACACTACTCCGTTCATGTGACGAATTTACAGCCCCACTTTTACTCTTTAACTGTTTTGTTAAACTCTTGGGGTGAGAATACTATGCATCTGTTTTAGATATATGACTGGTATGTTGTAAAACTATTTTGAGTGTAACTATTATCGCAACAAGTCCTCATATATCCTTACCGTTACTTGTATAACAAACGAGTCGTTATTACGTACTACTACTGGGTTTGACTAGCCCCACTCGGCAACAACGTTGACTGGAGGTCATAACGAGTGTAATATCGATGGTGACGCTAGGTTCAGCGATGACCCGGGGAGGCAAAGGAAACAGTCATGTTTCGATAAGATGAACTGAAACACTCTGGATCGTGGATCCAACAAACAACTTAACATACCGAGTATATGTTTGTCTTACTGTTTCATTACTGTCTAAACCTTTGAACTCACCATCTTTATGTTGACATGTTTTCGCATGTATTCTCAGGTAAATGATGATTACAAGCTAGGATGCACTGGAGGATACACAAGAGAGTCTCATGCATTTAGACTCTAGTCCTAGGCTTGCATTTCGATTTTGTGATTGAAACAATATTAACCATGTAGTGTCTGATACACTTTTCATTTCCGCTGCAAACAATTTACATTTAATCTGTTGCTTTAAACATGAACTTTTCCACTGTTTATTTATGAAAACATGACCGATTATTTTACAAAACTGTATGTTTCTGTAACTCATATAGAGTCGTTCTATATGACCAAGAGCTATGATTCCTGGCCACGTCACAACCGCGCGGTCTGACACCGCACGTGGGAATTTGTGGGTGTGACCATTTAGTATGTATAAGGCCGTATAGGTTTAACAACCTTTGCCCTATCAGGCAATTTAGTTTGATCTATACGCCCGTTTATGGGCTATACGGCCGTTTAAATTATTTTTTTTGGTTTTTTTTCAGATCATGGCAGGTACTTCACATGCAGGAGCTTCCTAATGACGTGGACGTAGTCCTACACCATCTGCTTCATCAGGATCTGATGGTGATTTACCAAATATCCCTAATTCGCACCTGTTTCTACAGTTTCCTCGACACATGGACTGTCACACCCAGGGCCGGCAGGCCGGATCGGAGACCCATCGAGCGGAATAGTCTTGAGGCGTGATTGTAATCGGAGTGACCAGATTGTTACATTGCACATGATAATATGAGAATACTAAAATACATTAAATGAATAAAATTAAATTGCAACTGTTTTATAATTTAATTCTATTACAACTTGACTTGGACATCTGGAATGTGGACCAGATGTTCCAGAGAAGTTGCTTGCACGGTGAAAGTCTTGAATCTTGTATCCGACCTAACCAGATAAACTCCATGCAGAAGTTGTACGTTTCTCTAAGGGATCCTATCTTTCTCTCTCTAAATTCATCCTGCTTTCACCTGTTCTTCACCTGAGAACATGTAAAATATGTCAACACTAGGTTGGTGAGTCACAATAGTTTTGAAAATGTTAGGTTTTGTAAAAAGGTTTAGTGAAAATCTTTCCATTCACAACGGTTTTGAAAGCGGTGGGTGAATGGCTTTGAAAACACGAATGAATTACACAAGCGCGTCAGTCTGAACATCATTACTGAAACCATCCCAAATCATCGAAGGTAGTTTATGTATAGGGCATACGTAGAGCCAAAGCTCGGCCGCTAGCCCACCACCCCTTCGGTGGTCCACGAGGAAGTCCTTAACGGGAATCAGGCCTTGTCACTTGTGTATCTCCACTCTACACGACACGACAGATGATTGTAAAATGAAGTTGTGAGAAAGAAGCATATGCTCTGTCTCCTGATATAGGAGACAGGTTTTGTTAGTTAGAAAGTCACACAAGTGACGCTTCTTTCTTGTAGTAAAACATTGTTTAATGTGTACTCATTTGAAACTCGTTCAAGACCAAGTCTTGAACAATTGTTTTTGTTTGAAAATTCTTGTTTTTGTTGTGTGGCCTGTCCGTAATATCAACCATGTGATCATTTACCAACCCCAACTGATGTGGTGGTATGATTAGTTCCCCTGGAACTAATCTGAGTTGTTGTTTCATGTGTGAATGCGTGTAACGTACCAGCCTAGCGCTGGAGGTTTGTTAAACCTATGGTATCATCTACGTTACCGTCGGTTGACCCGCATCAACGAATGGTAAATGACTCTGATGTGAGATGTTTGAGAATTCCTCAGCAAATTCTCGATGTGATGTTGTGTGGACACTTGTCCTAGTGAATTACCCTAGACAGATACTGTTTCGGGTAAAAATTAACAAGCTTAATTCTTAGCAAAACCGAGTTAGAAAAGTGGGGTATTGTGTTTTATGATTGAAGATATCAGTTATATGCGATTTACAACGAAAATATCCCTAAGGATCCCTAGGGATATTCCAGAATATTGAAATGAAATAAACAGCTTACACACGAGATTTGTACGAGGAAAAGCCCTTAATCCCTTAGGATTGCCGACATAAAAACCTCGGGAGGTGACAAATGTCACTCTGCCTAGTTTTATTAATAATGAAACGAATTCAATACAATAAAAAAGCACAATATGATCGAAGCTAAGTGCGTAATTGAGCTTCTGTGAGTATCAATGTGTTTGAAGTGTCCTATATCGATCAATTGCCTCGGTATATATACAATCCATTTACAAACAAGCTCACAGCAACGTTTAAAAGCACGTTGAGCACATCTCGGTACTTTCCAAACGTGGGTGACTTGTTCAAAATAATGGCGTCAATCTCACTTTGTTGCCGCGTTCCAAGATAAATCAGTTGGGGTCCCATTTCGTGATTTTTGCTGAGTTGTATAACAACCTGTCACTTCCTGAAATCTCGCAAAGCAGATTAGGAATAAACAGAGATAATGATTAGTCAGTTATATATCCCTAAATATCACTAAATATCCCTGATCCTGAAATATCCCGAGTAAAATTTTTAGCGCATAACAATTGCCCCCAATTTTTACAGAAAATGATTACCGCTGTAAAAATTCGATTTTAAATTTTGAATTGGACGGTTTCAAGATTAAATGAACAATTAAGATGAGGATAGCGGTTACTGTTGTGTCAGTTTTCCTGCGCATATAATGATCACCTTTCTTCCTTTCACATCACAATAATCTTCTCAATCATCTTCTCAGGTAAGTTTTCTTCTTGTTATCCTCTGTTTTTCATCCTTTTAATTTGGTAGAAATGTCGAATTCCAATTCCTCTTCTGAATCCGATGAATTTCTCCACCAAAAGATACTTCCATATACTGAGTAGAATGTATGTATCTTCGATGATGATTACATCGATTCCATGCAACTGTCTCAGGCATTCCCCGAAGAAGCCACATTCTGTTGTTTCGATCCTACCCTCAAGGCCGATCACAGCTCCCCCTCTTGGGCTTGTTTTCTGGAGTATCCCTTTTCTTTAGGACTATCCTTTCCTTTTCCTCCTCTAATTTCTGAATTTTTTGGCATCACCCCTCTTTGTTATCCCCAACTGATGCCAATGGGTTGACGTTTACTTGTCACTCTCCATAGACTAAACCAGAAATATGGTTTGAGGATTGGGGATCCTGAAATTTCTTTTGCCTATCAACTTCATACCCGTGGTTATTCCTGTTTTCTGCTACAAAGGAGAAGTGGTGCTCCTGTTCTGGTTCATGGGATTACTATGAACGAGGAAGAGTGGAGAAATAAGTTTTTCTTTGTTAAAAGGAGTTCTATTCCTGAGGGATGTCTCTTCCCATCAGTTGGTTGTTAAAAGGTAGGATTTCTAGGTTTATTCGTTCTTAATGTAGTTAAATTTCTGATAATTAATTTATTTTTCTTATTTGTTTTCAGCGCCGAAGTTTGAATCATTGATCGCAGAGAGCGAGGATACTGAGCAGAAGATACAATCCCTGCTACAGATAGAAGAAAAGGAGCGAAAGTTTGGAGTAACATTGAGAGCCGATATCCCTGTTATATCCTCAACCCAGAGTGCATCTTCCCAACAATCTCAAGCTCAAATGACATCAGGTATCATTTTATAAGTTTGTTGGTGTTGAGTTAATTTATGGTTCTTATTTTGTTTTCTATTTCCTAGAATCTGCTTTCGATCTATAGGATCTTAGTGGTTTTTTAACCATTAAAGAGGAGAAAACCAGCCCTGTCGCTCCCAAAGCGAGGATTATGCACACACGCTCAACCAAGGCCTCCAAGAAACATAAGGGCGCTCATCCCATCAACGTGGATGATATCCGGGATTTCCCTGCTGCTAATCTTCTTCAGAAGGTTGTTTCTAAAATTTTACTTTTTATATTTTGGCTATATCCTGAGATATTTCTATTTTGTAGGCTATCCTTAAGATTGATGCTGACAAGGAAGCCTTCGAGAAACAAATTGAGGATCTAGAGGATCAGAAGAAGATTGCCGTTGCCAAAGCTGGTCACTACAAGAAAGAGGCCCAAAAGTTGAAGAAGCTGGTCAAGGATAATGATGTTGCCCACAAGCTGAAGGTCAAGGATATTATTGAGGGCACCAAGAAGTCAGCCTCCATAGCCATCCTCAAAGCAAAAATCCAGATGGCGGAGAAGTCCAAGCAGGAGGGAGCGGACCTATGGGGGAAGGATCTTGCTGGCTGGGCCAAGATCCTGATCAACTTGACTGGAGACGTGGCGGAGGCTTCTGACGTGGCGGTGAAGACAGCCATCATAGTGGAGGCGATGATATGGGTGCAGGTGCAGGTGGTGCTACAGTGATGGGCAATGAGGATAGAGTTGACAAGGTCTGAGCCCATCTTGTTTGTGGTTCTTTTTTGTGATATTCTGTCTTTAAACAATGTTGTGTTGGAAAGTCCCAATATGGGCAGACAATTTGAAGATCATTTTCAGGATATTTTAGGTGGAGGGACCATGGTTTTCATGGCGAAGCCTAAATATCCATAGTATTTGGACTAACAATCTCAGTATATGGGGTGGAGGGACCATGTATTTTCATGACGAAGCCCGATATACTGATTTTAGATATATAATAGTTAATCTTTTGGTATTTGACTATGAATGTCTTGCGTTAACATGTTTTTGATTCTTGAAGGCATTTTTGAGGATACTTAAAGATATCTTTGATTTTGTTGTATTAGTATTGGGATATACATATCTTGTTTTATGTTTCAATATGGCTTTGAATTATTTCACGGATATTTTAAGGATATTTTCGATAAAAGGTTACATTATCTTTAGCGTGTCAAACGTTTGTGTTTCGCAAATATTATTATTTTCCTTAGAATGTTTAAGAATATAGAAATAACTAAGAAAAGTCTCGACTATCCTAATCAGGATAATGATTATAAGTAAATTCAAAATGTAATTATAGTTTTCATTATTCGGTTGACGTATTTTCTAGAAATATTGGTATTAATTATACAAAGCTTTATTTCAGGACCAGATATTTTTAAGTGAAAGTTAATTTTACAACTGTATAATCAAAAATACAGATTGTTGTAGAATATTGGAAAGGTTAAGAAATAAATACCAACTCCTTGAAAGAGTAGACTCATTCTTGAAGCCTTCTTTATCCCTGTTAAAATAGTATAACAGTTACATACCTCAATATCCTTAGATATATCGTAGGTAGATGCTATATCCAGAAATATTCTTGAAAGTCAATTCCTGCACATATTCAAGAAACAAGAAAGATTGGGACAAACCTAATATACTGGCGACTAAGGCCGGAGAGACTGGCTACAAGGCCGATTACACTGGCGACTAAGGTCGAAGATACTGGCGACAAGGCCGAAAATACTGGCGACTAAGACCCGGTTGTACAGCATATGAATGCTATAATTCGGAGGATCCCTGGTAATAGTTTTTGAAAATGAAATTGTCAGCCACTCATGTGTGTACTGGTCCCAAAATCTCCAACTATACCGGGATATTTCGGAGGATCCATGATTATAACCTTCGATAATGAAATTGTCAGCCACTCATGTACTGGTCCCATTATCTTGGATTATAATAGAATATACGTGTGTTACTGGCGAGGGTGTATGAACCCTAGTTCGGTTGAGAGACAAAAGTCCCTTGAGTTTTGATTTCAGGTCAAAACTTCTTTTGTGCGACCAGACGTAAAGTCTCTACATGGGTCTACATAGTTTTGATTATAGGTCAAAACTTCGCAACCAGACATATAGTCTCTGCGGGGGTCTTGACCAAGTTTTGATTTTAGGTCAAAACTTGGGCTGAGACATATAGCCTCGTATCTTCTCCAGCTATACCTACAAAACAATAACATTTTTTGTAAAGGTAGGCATTAGGAATACTAATGCCCCTCCGATGCTTCAGTTAGTGTCAAGATATTTTAATAATATATCAAGATATGAGTGTAGGGATATTTATGAATATAAGAATATTGGGATATAATAGTGTAAGTTTAAAGTAAAGATGTTTGGTAATCATATAAAGTAAGTTTTAAGATGAATGCATTCCATGCCCTTGGAAGAGGTTCTCCTTCCATAGTGGTTAACTTGTATGCCCCTTTTTCCAGCTTTGGATTCAATTTTATAAGGTCCTTCCCATTTCGGGGAAAGCTTTCCATCCGTTCGGTTGGTGGTATTCTGGAACACTTTTCTTAAAGCCAAATCTCCAATTTGGAATCTTCTGATCCTTATATTCTTATTGTAGGATTTAGCCAACTTTTGTTGTTAGGTAGCCATCCTAATTTTTGTAATATCCCTAATTCCATCGATAGTATCTATATCCTGAGATAATACTTCATTTTTGGCTTCTATAGTTTGTAGACTTGTTCTCGCAATAGGGATAATCATCTCAGTTGGGAGTACAGCTTCATAACCGAATACCAATGAAAATGGTGTTTGACCAGTCGCATTCTTTGTGTTTGTCCTATCTACCCATAGGACAAATGGGAGTTCTTCAGCCCATTTTCCTTTCTTGGATCCTAACTTCTTTTTGAGATACTTTATGATAATTTTATGGCTTGATTCTGCTTGACCGTTTGCTTGAGGATGTACAGGCGTAGAAGAAATCATTTTTATGCCCCATGCTTGGCAAAAATTTGTAGTTCTCTTACCAATAAATTGAGATCCATTGTAGCAGGTAATCTCGGCAGGTATCCTGAATCTGATCAGGATATTCCTCTTTATGAAGGATATTACTTCCTTTTCTCTAACCTGTACGAAAGCTTCAGCTTCAATCCATTTCGAAAAATAATCGGTCATGGCAAGCATGAACACATTTCCTCCTGTTGCTTTTAGTAGTTTACCTACTACATCCATTCGTTATTTCATTAATGGCCATTATGAGACTATTGGATATAAAGGTTCCGCCGGTTGATAAAAAATATTGCTATGTCTTTGGCAAGCGTCACATCTTTGGGAATAGGACATCGCATCTTTTCTCATAGTAGGCCAGAAATATCATGTTCTTAGGATTTCCGAAAGTAATGCTCTGCCTGTCACACCCCAAGCCAGCGGGTTGGATTGACTTCCCCGTCGAGCGGAAGGTTCCCGGGGCGCGATATCGGGAATGATAATCGGAATGATCAGATTGTTTACATTGCACATGATATATAAATGAGAAACTGCTAAATGAAAATAGAATTACAAAGTTAAATTACAGCAGTTTTGTTCATAATTTAACAATGTAAATCTACTATCAACATCATAATTCTTCAATCTTGTATCTACACAAGATATACAAAATAATCTGTAAAATGATGTTTCAAAAGTATGCAGGTCCAAAAATCTAGTTCCTCTAACTGGATTCCTAGTCCAAAAGCAGTAACTTCTTAATTGACATGTTCGTCATCTGAGAAGTCATGCAAAAAGATCAAGTCAACACATGGTTGGTGAGTTCATGTTGTTTATAAAAATGAATTTGAATAACCTTTTGAATGACAACCTTAACCTCACCATTAACCACCTATACCATCCAGTTCAATATGCTTATATATATGGAATATGTAGGGTCGAACTTACCGCCCGCCCAGCCACCGTCCCACCACATACCAAACCACATGATATATTGTTCCTGGTGATAATTAAGCATTTCATCCCACATCATTAATTCCATAACATTTGATTCATAGCATTTGATTATATGTAGGGGACAAGCACCAGCCACCATCCCACCACATACATGACTGCTTAGCATATTGTTGTTAATGATAATTAAGCGTTTCACTCTATTCACCTTCATTTTAGATTTTGATTTCCACAAATAATCAACTCTGATCTCTTGAGTTCACCATGTATTCATGATTACCCCAAAAGCAGTTGTAGAAATATAATATTAAATGTTTAATTAAATTAATAATTAAGCATTTAAATACAACTAAGACACGATGATTGGGCCTTATTTGACTCAATCAATTAGACTTAGTTGTTGGTGGTTGTCCAAGTTATACCGTCTCACACGTGGCCCATATCAGGCATGACCCAAAATGAGTCTACCTGTATGCGTTAAGACTTTCATGATTTGCCCATATCAGCTTGACCCTCTGGCCTACTATACATGTCGGGACTTTAGGATATCCTTTTATTCTTGATTCTCTTGATTCTCTAGATTTCGTTTGATAGTTTTAGTTATGCCCATATAGCTTGACTACAAGAGTCTACTATTGTGCCGGGACTTTTTGTGTGTTACACGTGGTCTTGATTTACATACAACTAACAATCCACCTTAACTTAAGCATTAATGATTTCATTAGATCTTAATGATTTCATTATTTAAATGATTCACACAAGGTTATGATTTCCTTGATTCTGATCTTTAGACTTCCATGATTTCCACAATGATTATAGATTCTTGATTAGGATCCTTAGCTTTACTGATCACACGTTGGATTAGATTCCATTGAATTTGATCTTTAGCTTTAGTTCTTTTGATTCCACTTTGAGTTTAGATTCTTGAATTTGAATTCAATGGACTAAGGATTTGTTTTAAAGTTTTAGAATTATGGTATTACTCGTAAGAGTAATTAATTAATTCATTAGTTAATTCTGCATACAAATACCTAGACAGGAGTCTAGGAGTATAAACAAGTATATATAAAGCATACAATAAGTAAAAGCAATTGTGTAAAACATATTTAAAAACCCCAATTGATTAACCCTAGGCCCATTGTTGCTTTTGTTAGTCTAACATTTCTTGATAAACTCTTTTAATAACTCGTCCTAGATAATTCAAATGAATAATCCAGACTAGTTACATGTTCTTAAGAAATTCCTAAGAATATGTGTTAATGCTTACGTCAACACGCTTAACTTTAGTTTATTGTTTTGATCCTCCTGATTTCCCCGTATGTTGAATCTAAAGTGATGTTCAAATTCATGTTTGGATGATTTCATGATATCATGAAATGAAAACCTTATTATAGAAAACCCTAATTCCTTATTTTCTCGAAATGAACTCGTATATCATTAACCATCCATATCCAAGGTTAAGCCCCATTGTTACTATGATAAACCCTTAGTTTAATGCCTCATGATGAAACCATATTCACCCAAAGTTGGTTGCATGGAAATGGAAACCCAAATTTTCCCTTCCCATGCACACACATATTTGATTAACTCCCATGCAAACTCATCACCCAAACCCATGAGTAAACACCTCGATCCGAATCGAGTTGATCATGAGCCGTATGAGCTTGGACCGAATTAGTGGGTTCGAGTATGGTCCAGGCCGATCGAATGGCAATGACAGAAACAATGTGCCGATCGAATGGCTGCATTGCCGAATGGTGGGGCGAATGGGTTGGGCCGACTAAGCTCGGTCACGGCCGAAGGACTTGGGCCGAAGGAGAGGGGCCGACAGAATGAGCATGACTGGGCCGACCGAATGGGTATTGGGCCGACCGAAAGAAGGTTGGGCCGGTTGAGTGCTGCTTCGGTGGTTGCCTATTCGGCCGAATGGGTTTTAAAGCTCATTCGGTGAGCTGTGCACATTTCATTCGGCTATGCCGACTTCACTCATGTGCAGCCATAGATTTTCAAGCTAATCGACTAAGTTTTGAGGTGAGGCTTGTTCCTACACTATCCTAAGGTGATATGGTGTGAATCCTATGGATTAGGATGGGTTAAAACCGGCTTGTAAGGGGACCAATCCAAAGGGTTTTAAAACCCTAAAAACCGAACTTAAACTTGATCTTTTCCTCAAATCGGTTGGATCCAAGCTCAGATTCTTTGTACTTTCGTGATCTACAAGTGATAGTGGTCTTTTTGACACCAAAAACGTTCGATTTCGTGGAGAAATGAAGAAGTTGGGGCTATGGCTTCTAGAGAGACAGTAGAGAGAGGAAACGAAAATGGGGGTTGAGAGCTGGTTGGTGGTGATGATTGTGGTATTAAATGCTACATTAAAGGGTTTAGAAATACCCGGTTATGTTCGGGTTCGTTCGGTTTCGCTCGGTTTCGCGTAAATCGTCATTTTCGTTTCATTTTCGTAACGAAACTTCTCAGTTTTAAAACAAGAGTTTGTAAAATTATTTTACGTGGTGATTCCTAGTAAATTAACTAAATATCTTCCATTTATTTTAAATTTTCAAAAATATTTATTTTACTGTTTAAAATCGAATCGTACAGTCGTCGCGCGTATTCGTTCGAATCGTCACCCGTACGAACACGATGATAACCATACTTTTCAATATGGTTTTCTAATTATCGGAAATCATTCAGAATGTTAAACTTTCAGATGTATTCATACAGATCGTCACCTATACGAATAATCCGTCGATTTAGCATTCACGTAACGACATCCATTGTTGTTTTGTTCTGTAAAGCCCATTGTTGTAAAAATCGGCCTAGGCGGCCGCCTAGGCGCTAGGCGCCCATCGACTGTCTAATTTTTGGCCTAGGCGGGGCCTAGGCAGCCCAATCAGATTCTTATTTTTTTCACCTTTTTGACTTTTTTTGACTTTTTTATGGAAAAAAGAGACCAATTTCATGATTATTTAGATATTTCTCAACCAAAAATCTTTAATATGTCTCTAAAACATCGAATCTAGGCAGTTAACATCAAAATTTATCTCTAAACTTTGAACTCAGTGTTTAAGTTTGCACTTTAAAGTACTTTTTTTAGTATATTTAAGTATATTTTTTAAAATTATTTGAAGTATTATATTAAATTATTGATATTGATGTGTGTATATAATATATATTTGTAGAATTACATATAAAAATTCCAATCCGCCTAGCGCCGATTAATCCCGATTAATCCCTAAGCAGTACCTCGCCGCCCGACTAGCTCCTAGCGACTTCTACAACCATGGTAAAGCCTCACATATGTTTATACATAATAAAATCCTAACAAATAATCACATGATGGTTCTGTATCGCTAGATAACTATCTAACTGATGAACCATAGTTCTGAGCTTTGTTTCTGAAATGATTCTGAACCTGTTCTATGATAACATGAAATGATAACGATATATGAACAACAATTGAAATGTGTACCTGATTTACTGTTCATGTTACTGTTGAGATCACTGTTCCGGTGATGGTTCCGGCACAGATGTTACATTGCCCCCAGTGTGATTCCCACAATCTCCTTCGTGAATATCCTTCATTACCTCGAGACTTTCTGGTTTTTCTAAACACTTTAGATATGGACCAGCTACCGATTTCCTATATAGGATATTCCGAATGATTGTGTATCTGGATACTCTAGCTTTAAAATCTTTAGGATTTGTTTCTTCATCATGATAGGGATAATACAGGATATTTCGTGTGTATCAACATTCTTTGGTTCAAGAATTTGATTCGAATCTTCTATATCTATCTCTGGATTCATAATATGTAAGATAGGGATATTGATATCATCAGAGATTTTAAGAGATGATGCGAGGTTTGCTAATGTGTCTGCTTCAGCATTCTCTTCTCTGGGAACTTGTGTGATATCGAAGGTATAGAAATATCCCACTATATCCTTGACTATCTCTAAGTATTTTGCCAATTTATCCCCTTTAACCATATAGGAACCATTAAACTAGTTTGTTATTAGTAAGGAGTCGACAAACACATGGAGATTTCTTATGTTCATATCACTAGCTAATTGAAGTCCTACTATCAAGGCTTCATATTCAGCTTCATTGTTAGTTGCTTGGAATTCACAATTGATCGATTGGGGTATTATGTCCCCCTGTGGTGATTTGAGTATGATCCCTAAACCTGTCCCTCTTACATTTGAGGCTCCATCGGTATATAAGGTCCATTCACCAGTATCCTCATCTAGAAGTTTGACTTCTGAATCTACTTCTGGTTGAATATCACTGCTAAAATCTGCCACAAAGTCTGCTAATGCTTGAGATTTAATTATTGTTCGTAGTTTGTAAATTAAATCATAAGTGCTAAGCTTTACTGACCATTCAGCCATCCTTCCTGATAGCTCAGGTTTTCTTAACACGGATTTAATTGGGTAATTTGTTTTAAAATGTATCCTATGTGTCTCAAAGTAATGCCTAAGTTTTGTTGAGGCCATGATTAAAGCTAGGATTAGCTTTTCAAGGTGAGAATATCTGATCTCAACATCTAATAAGCTCTTACTTACATAGTATACAGGATGTTGTGATCCTTGGTAGTCCTTAACTAATACAGCACTTACAGTAGTTCGGGATACTGTTAGGTATAGGGATAGTGGTTCACCATCTTTTGGTTTCATGAGTAGTGGCGGTAAGGATAGGTATTCTTTCAAATCCTGAAGCGCCTTCTCATGCTCTTCATCCCAATGAAAATTCTTATTCTTTTTGAGGATATCGTAGAATCTTTTGAACTTTTTAGAAGATCTAGAGATGAATCTGTTAAATGCAGCTATTCTTCCTGTTAACCTTTGCACTTCCTTTACGTTTGTTGGGGATTTTAAGTTCAAGATAGTTTGGATTTGTTCTGGGCTGGCCTCTATTCCTCTCTTAGTGACCATATATCCCAAAAACTTTCCTGATCTTACTCCAAAATGGCACTTAGAGGGGTTAAGTTTTATATTGTATCGATCTAGGATATCGAATGATTCCTGAAGATCCTCAAGGTGATCCTTGGTAACCTTTGATTTGACTACCATATCATCAATATATACCTCCATAGTGTCCCCCGGCTTATCCTTAAACATCATGTTGACAAGCCTCTGATAAGTAGCTCCAGCATTCTTTAAACCAAATGGCATTGCTGTGTAGCAATATATCCCTGTCGGTGTCATGAAGGCAGTATCTTCCTGATCCGAAGGCTCCATTTGGATTTGCTGGAACCTGCCGATGCATCCATGAAAGTTAGCATTTCATGGCCTGCTGTTGCATCCACCATTGAGTCTATGCGTGGTAATGGAAAGGGGTCTTTTGGACAGGCTTTGTTAAGGTCTGTGTAATCTACACAAACTCTCCACTTTCCATTCTTCTTTTGAACCACAAATACGTTGGCTAGCCACCTTCAAAATTTTAATTCCCTAATCATCCTGGCTTTGAGAAGTTTTTCCACTTCCTCTTGGATGATTATATTCCTTTCAGGGGCAAATTTCCTTCTTTTTTGGTGGACAGGTTTAAAGCTTCTATCTATTCCTAATTTATATGTGATCACATCTGAGGATATTCATGTCATATCCTCGTGCTTCCAAGCAAAGGTTGAAATTCTTGATTTTAGGAAGGAAATCAATTTCTTCTCAATATCCTCGGGGATATTAGTTCCTGTGAGAACTTTGGTTTCGGGATCCTCGGGATTAAGTAGTACTTCTTTTACTTCTTTTTCCCGGGATACCTGATTATCCCCAAGGTCGCTCTTTGATTGCTATGTTAATGATGGTTTCGTTATTGCTTTCATCGAAGATGAATAACACTCCTTAGTTTCCTGTTGATCGCTGTTGATGTTCACTACTCCCCAAGGTGTAGGTAGTTTGACACACTGATAATATGTCGAGGGAACTGCCTTCATATCATGTATCCATGGCCTACCTAGTATGATATTATAACAGGACAAAGAATCTATAATACAAAAGCGTTGCATAGAGTTTACCTCTCGATATATACTAGAAGTTTAATTTCTCCAACAGTAGCTTTAGCTTCCCCGCTAAATCCAACGAGAACCAATGACTTAGTTGTTATCTCGGATTCAGGGATATTCATCCTTTTGAGTGTTTCCAATTGGATAATGTTTACTGAACTTCCTCCATCTATGAATATCATGCGGACATAATGGTTAGCAACATATAATGTAATTACTAACCCATCGTGATGAGGATCCATGATATTTTCCTGATCCTGTTCTTCGAAGGATATCACAGTTTCTGTGGTTAAGGTTGATGTCTTTGCTGGTCTCTCTCCATTCTCCATCTTAGCCTCTTTAGCATGTCTTCTGGCTGCAGAATAAGAGGTACCACATATGTTAGATCCACCAGAGATAAAGTTTATTACCTTGGCATCTTTCAGTGGGGATGCGGCTCTTTTTGGGAATCTATCAGGATCCTGCATCCTTTCTTTTCTCTTGCCAAGCAGTTCTTTGAGATGACCCTTGCTGAGCAGATAACTTATCTCTTTTTTTAAGTTTTTAAAAAATACCGATTACATAGAGAAACAAGAGAAATAAATGATTCAATGATCAGATCAAATAATCTTTGGTTCGAGAGAAAATAACAGTATCTACTCGAACACTACAGTGGAAGTGTGTTGAATCAGCAGCAGACAGTAAGCGTCTTTTGGGAAATGCAGTCTTCTGTTAAGTGTCCAAAGTCTTCATGAAATACACACCATTTTGACTTATCTTTCGCAGCAAATTTCTTATCCTTAGGAGGCCATCTGGCTTTCTCCCCTAAATCCTACATGGCACACATTAGTTCAGGGATATCTACAGAAAAGCAATAATCAGATATCT
This sequence comes from Mikania micrantha, assembly GCA_009363875.1. NCBI lineage: Eukaryota > Viridiplantae > Streptophyta > Magnoliopsida > Asterales > Asteraceae > Mikania > Mikania micrantha. Next base: position 107,710,472 of record CM018693.1, on the reverse strand, counting down.
TAGGATATTCTTCGTCATCTTCTTCATCATCCACAGAATTGGTCTTGTGGTTGTCGGATTTGTAATATGGGTTGGGTTTGAATGACTTATTGGTGGGCGAGTCCAGTTTCCTTTTGCCTTGGTCATTGGGAGGTGTTGTAGGAATCCTCTTCTGGATTTCTTTGTCATCTTCCAATCTGATGAACCTTAATGCACAGTTCCGGACCTCATCTATATTCCTGCAAGGATTCATAACCAAGTCATCATAAAAGGGTGAATTTCTCTGTAGTCCCATTTTGAATGCTTGGACGACGGTAGTGATATCCAAGTTAGGGATATCTAAGGATTCCCTGCCAAACTTGTTGATATAACTCCTTAAAGATTCGTCTGGTCCTTGTGTTATCCTGTAGAGATCACTGGTTAGTCTTTTGAATGTTCTGCTGCATGAGAATTGATTATTAAATAAGTTAATCAAGTGAGCAAATAAAGTCATCAAATAAGGAGGAACATTGAGTAGCCATTTCAAGGCTTCTCCTGTTAATGTTGAACCGAATCATTTGCATAAGAAAGCTTCCTTCAGGTGTTAAGGAATTGGGTTGGTCTCCATTCTTTCCCTATATTGGGCTACATGTTTTTCAGGATCCGTGGTCCCATCATACAACTTCATGGTAGGAGTCTGGAATCTCTTCAGGATCTCAGCATCACATATAGGTGGAGCAAATCTGGATATTCTGTGAGTGATTATCGGTACTTCCAGGATAGGCTTGACTACTCTGGGTACGCTTGAAATCATATCCCGAAGTTTCTGTATTTCCTTAGCCACTTGAGGAGATATTCCTGTTTCCTGTGAGGAACCAAAGTTAGTAGTGTCGATCGGAGAATAATTGTAAGTGTTACCAGTAAAGGGTGTGGGAAGTGATGTTCTTGGGATAAGGAGATTATCCCGAGAGATCCCCAAATCTTGGGATCCTGACGAAGTTCCGATGCTGGTTTGCATAGGGATAAAATCTCCGGAATGATTCCCGGACATCCCTTATGTTCCAAATCAAGGATCTTTGGAGCTATTGGTGTAGTAACTTCAACTTGCTTGTTCTTCTCAGCCTTTAAGCTTTCCATTTCCCTGAGAAGTCTTGGATTCATCCGTTGTTGATCTATCATTTGCTGCTGTACCTGTTGAAACATACTCAAAATATCATTGTTAGAAAAAACTACAGGGGCAGTAGTGGTCATCCTTCTCAAAGGAACACTCTCAGCCACAAAAGTGGTCTTCTTTCCAGGATTCTCGGGTTTCTTGGTGAAGACAGGGATCTGCAAAGATACATTAGTAGCAGCAGCAGAAAAAGTAGGTAATGCAGAGGTTGATCTCGGTTGTGAAGCCATTTCTTTACTATATTTCTTCTTTGAAAATGCCCTTAAACAAAGCTTTTGTTATAAAAAACACAAGTTTGCCCCACGGTAGGCGCCAAATTGTTTCGGGTAAAAATTAACAAGCTTAATTCTTAGCAAAACCGAATTAGAAAAGTGGGGTATTGTGTTTTATGATTGAAGATATCAGTTATATGTGATTTACAACGAAAATATCCCTAAGGATCCCATGAAAATATTGTTTGTTTGTTTGATGGGGGATTCCCATGAAAATGATAGTTCTCGATCGTGCACTACACAATTCTGCAGTTCTTGTCCGTTCACCTCTTGGTTGGGCACAAAGCCTCGAATTGTTGTGGTCAACAGACATCTCCTCGATGATTTGTGTTTTGAATCCTCGAAACTGGTTTTATTGTTGTTGTTTGATAAAAAGTTGAATGGAGCGATGAACGCTCAGTAAAATAATTGAAAAGACACTTATTCATATAACATTCGAATAAGAGGTTGAGAGTTGATCCTTTTATTGAAATCATTTGAAAATAACTCTTATTCGTTGATCATTCAAATAAGAGGTTTCAAGTTCTCAGCCCCAAATGATTTGGAAGCCAGAAAATTGAAAACAAAGGGGTATGTGAACTCACTTGAGGTTATGGGTCGTCGATGCACTCACTCGGTATGTTCTCTTGGTTTGAATCCTGTGTTAAATATTAGTTAGTTAGGTGTCGAACGGTTTTGTGTTCGGTGTTTTCATGCGATTTTGGAAAATGTATTGTTATTTTGTTTTATTTTGATTAGATTTAAAATTTGGTCTAAGGTTCAGTTCTATCATTACAAATACTATAAGATAAGACTTTCAACACTTAGCCGTTTTGGGCTGTTCTTGGTACGAACGGGCGGTTCGTGCGAATGGCCCTCATTCACACAAATGGAACGATGAGAAGGTATACCTCATTCTAGTCATCCATTCGTGCGAATGGGTCTCCATTCGTGTGGTTATTCCATGCGAATGAACCCATTTCGTTCGCGTGGTTTCTCATTCGTTTGGCAGCTCGTTCGTGTGACTCTTCCTCACGAACGAGGCTTCTCGTTCGCACAAATGAGCCCTTCGTACGACTCATTAGCCTGCAGATTCACCAAGAACGCCATTTTTGAAATCGGTGGTTGTTTTTGGTGTTTTTATGGTCGAAATTGATGGTAAAACGTTTTGGAGTGTTTTGGTGCAAAGGATCGGTGCTAATACTTACTGTGGAGCTCGTATTTGACCTAAATGGGATAAGAATTGATGAAATATTGAAATGGATTTGTTGGGGTTGAAATACACACGATTTGGACCGTGAAATGGTCCGATTTCGTGTGGAAATGGCCGAAAATTGAGAGGGGCGAAAGGGGGTTTCGTTTGAGAGAGTTGGGTGAAAAATGGGTTTGAAAAATGGAAGTGTTGCTTTTATAGCTGTGTTGTCGCACGAAGCAGCCATTCGTACGAATGGCTCCCATTCGTGCGAACGAACTGTGTCTATAAAGCTTCACCGAATTAGGCTGATTCGTACGAATGAGGGCCCATTCGTACTAACGGTTGCGTGTTTTAAAAATTTTGATTGTTTATTGAATTGTTTTGGTGAGATTTTATTTAAAATTAATATTATTTTACATCAACGTTAAAGACTCACGTTGACTTTTGTATGAATCGTCATTCATACAAACGTCGCGTTGTATTTAACTGCTGACATTGTTTGATACTGTAAAGATTTCATTCAGGGTATTCGAATCTAACAACATATCCACATGGATCGTCACCCATGTTGATATCGCATTGGATCGACACTCCAAATGTTATCTATTCAGGTTTTGTTCATTGTTTTCCCTCACAGGTTGTTTTTCTTTTCTTCTGATTCATGTTCATGTGATTAAGTGGATTTTTCTAACTGTTTTAGGAAAACCCGTGTGTTTTTATTGTCATTTATTATTGTTGTCTTCACTCTCGTAACACTATGTCTTACACTGTGATTGTGTACACCCTTGGATTTCCGACTCATGGTTGCTCGAATGCCGGTCGTCACACCGACGCTCATCGCCGTTTGGGGAGGCTTATCACATGACCGATTGAGGTGCCGAGAGCCATCGATTGGGACATGCTATGACTATTGGGCGAGTATCAGCGGGCGGTTGCCATTTTTGTTGTCGACACACCGTGGCGCCAGTTTGTTGATGGTGGCTTCCTATCGACCTACCAAGAGATTACGTTAGAGTTTTTCTGTACGTTTCGTTTTCTTCATCCCCAGACCTCCGGACCTCGTCAGCATCCGGGTCAGGTTCAGTTTCGACTCTGTGGTGACGTTCATCGTATGTCGCTGCCGAAGTTTGTAATTGCTGGGACTGTACACAGAGGAGGAGATCGGCACCGATCTATATCGATTAGCACGACACAAGGATTTCGACGACGTTATTGAGTCGTGGTGGCCACAGATCAGCGATTCACCCAGGTTGGTAAAGCCAGGGTTAGCACCATGCATGACCCGCTTAGCTAATACATTCACAGGGTGCTGGCGTATACGATCGCCGGGCGTCATCAGAGCCAGGAGTGATGCACGCATACGGATTTGTTTTATTTGCACTTTATTCTTGCACATGACAGTTGCAACCTGGCATGGTATATGGCCGATACTTTCGCATCCTACGAAAGTAAGAGGCCAGGAGGACATATTTACATGGGTGGCTACGTCACCCATATTGCACGGCGTTTAGGAGTGTTTGACGATGATGTGGAGGCGAGCATGACGACACGTTACCGTCCTGAAAGGGTCGGTCGTGCTACGCTGACCGCTACGCGTATTGTTGCTGACATCCGAGGAGTCGGCTTTCATTTTTGTTTAGAGCGAGGCGTTCCTTGGGTTCCTCAGCAGCAGCCTCCGCGTGGGACGCAACAACAGCCGCAGCAGCAGGGAGAGATATGTGTCGCACCTGCAAGTGTGCCGTTACAGCCACCTCTACCTCCACGAGGTCGTCGACTCGTTTTTAGAGATCCAGTACTTCGGGATCAGTCTAGACGATTAGACCGCCTTGAGGATTTGGCTGCGTGGTAGTCTGAGGTTTTAATAGCAGTTGCCTCGTATTTAGGCGTTCAGATTCCAACACTACCACCGCCTCGACAGTACCCAGATGATGCTGGTGGTGGTGAGGATGCTGGTGGTGGTGGTGGTGAGGATGCTGGTGGTGGTGGTGATGTTTAGTTTGTATTTATATTATCTTTTGTTGATGTATAACTTTTGTTATGTGTGTATATATATGTGTATTTCTATGAGTTATGTGATTGTGTATTACTTAAATATTTGTTGTTTAATTATTTGTCATTTATGTGGTTTGGACATGGTTGTATATTTATTTTTATGGTTACTTAATAATTTATATAATTAAACAATTATAAATTTATTGGTTTACATATAATTATAAATTTATCTAATTAAACAATAATTTATATAATTAAACAATTATAAATTTATTTTTATGCAAGAAAACGTACAATTAATTAAATTTGCAAAAATAGGCATAATATATATAATCGCGGTAAAAACGTTTCAAAAAATAATATTAAAATTGAAAAAAAAAATATTTTTACGCTCGTATAAGGCCTATACCCGTATAAAAAGTCAACCAGACATTCTTCTGACAACTTTTCTGACCAAACAGTACTATACACATGTATAACACCTATCGGGCGTATAGGTGGGGCCTGGTGTATGGTTAACGGGGGTGGTGTATGGATAACAACAGCTTTTTTTTAAAGGCCACACATCTGGTTGCTTGTGATCGCGTTTTACATGTTTTTCTTGATTAGTCGGGTATTGAAGGACCCGAGGATTTACCACGTAGATGGGCTTCCAAGCTCATACAGAAAAAATCTAATGAAGGATTGACTCTCTTATTGCTCTGTATTTTTTTTTAACAGCTGATGTATTGTAATTAAGCAACATGTGGGAGTAGGCTTTGTCTCTTATAATGAAAGGTCATGTGTTATAACTCATGCAATAATGTAATTAGTTTGGAGTAGTTTAGAAAGAAATATCATTTGCCGTTCAAAAAAATTAAGCAACATGTTTTGAGTTTTAAATTTTAATTAATAGGTGTTGGGGTATAAATATTAAAATAACCAATAAAATCATTCCACGTCAGAAAAAGTGCGTGAAGAAATACAACGTGGCCGTAAAAGATGGCTTCTCATCAACTCATCATCTCCTATCCATTCAATACCTGTCGTGACATAGATAGAAGAAACCTTGACCGGATTTCGAGATTTTTCTTCAATTTCCGAACACAATTTTTCACATCATCATCATGACGTGAACCAAAATAAATTCTCATTTTCTTCCTTTATAACCCAACAATCATTCAATCAATGGAGTGTTTTGGAGCTCGAAACATGACGGCAACAATGGCGGTTTTTACGTGCCCTAGATTCATGAATTATAGCATCAAACACAAGTTTTCGCTACTACATCACAGTAGAATTACTAGTTTATCATTGTCATCGTCTTCGGTGAAGCAGATTAAGTGCAGCGCTAAAACCGACCGATGTGCGGTGGTTGACGAAGGGATATCCGAAGCAGACGAGGAAGACTATGTGAAATCCGGTGGATCGGAGCTGCTTTTTGTTCAAATGCAACAGAATAAGTCCATGGATACACAGTCCAGGATATCTGAAAAGGTAAATTGGAGTTAGATTATATTGTTTTGGATTTAAGGCTGTGGCTACTTGTACTTTGAGCTCTATGACATGTACTACTACTATATGCTTGTGATTTCATTTGCTAAACTTTTTTAGTGGAAAATTAATTAATTATCATGTGGTAAAGGCAATTTTGAAGGTTTATAAGGAGAATTGTGAAGCAATTACTGTTTACTGACTGGCTTTATGCGTTTTGACTGTTTATTGGCGTGTTTGGTTAAGGTTCATCTGCCCGCGTATAATATATATATGTATATAATCAGGGTTTTTGAAGTTTGTTATAACTAAGAACTCGTGAGGCTGTCTTTGCATAAACAAGAGAACTGTTAATATTAAAGGAGTTTGGAAGCTTGAATATGTTTGAGTGATAGTATCTTATTAGCCAGATGTTTGTTAATTCCTGAAAATAATTACTCATTTCTGCAGCTGCCAAGGATACCGTTAGGAGATTGTATACTGGATTTGGTTGTAATCGGTTGTGGTCCTGCTGGGCTTGCTCTTGCAGCAGAATCAGCCAAGTTAGGGCTGAAGGTTGGACTTATCGGGCCTGATCTTCCTTTTACAAATAACTATGGTGTTTGGGAAGATGAATTTATAGGTAAGAGTATATATTGACTTTGCAGGTCAAACTTGCTTATTTCGAAATCATGCTAGTTTGATGTGATGTCAACACCTTTTCCATTTGGTAATTTTCTGTACAGATAGAGTTGTTTGTGAAAAAGTTCCTCTAATGGAAATCATGTTGGTTTCAAAAATGAAAATTTATCATGGAATTTAGAAAAAATCGTGCTTCTTGTTCCAAGGGAGGATGCTTAACCAGCATGCATAATAGATTGTTCAAACAACACTTTTATTATTTTTCTTTTTGTAGGTCTTGGACTTGAGGGGTGTATTGAACATGTTTGGCGGGACACTGTTGTATATCTTGATAACAACAATCCCATCCTTATAGGTCGTGCTTATGGACGAGTTAGTCGTGATTTACTTCATGAGGAGCTGCTGAGAAGGTAACCTTTTCTTTTAGTTATATGGTTATTAAAGTTTAAATTTACATGTTAAGGTACTCATAATAACAGGTTACTCGTTGAAATCAAATACGTGGCATTGAAGTCTCATATTTTGTTCATTCATGGTCATTAAAGTTTCAACCATGTACATAGATGGTCAATTGATCATTAAAGTTTCTCCTTACTTAAAAGATGTATGATTTAACTAGTCAATAGATTGAAATATAGCATAAGTGCCATAATAGCTGGTAAGCTGAAACGTAATCGTCCATTTTTTATGAAGAAAGAGAAGCGAGTACTACATCAGGAAAAAAGTGAAAGCAAGTAGTTTTGGTCTGACAGTTACACTAGCAATTTTTCTTATCTTATTTCATGTTTGATTATCCTTCTAGGCAGTTGAGAAAGGTCTATTTATTTTAAAGCACCGTAAAACAATAATTTACATAAATTTTAGGTGTGTGGAGTCAGGTGTTTCATATCTGAACTCCAAAGTGGAACGGATCACTGAAGCTCCAAATGGCCACAGTCTAATTGAGTGTGAAGGAAATATCACAATTCCATGCAGGTTAACTGTTATATTACTTGTCTTCATTCCAAAGCTTATAAAACCATACACCTGAAAGTTGTATAGTAATACTTCTTCTTTGAAATAGGCTTGCTACTGTTGCATCTGGAGCAGCTTCTGGAAAACTTTTGCAGTATGAGCTTGGTGGTCCCCGTGTTTGTGTTCAAACAGCTTATGGTGTAGAGGTTGAGGTAAGGATGCAATGTTATAATTCCTTAAAAAAGAAAGTCTAGCTGATATGAGACCCTAAACACTTCTTAATTAGGTGCACATCACATATGGTGTTCATAATGCTTCTAAAATTTGATGGTTGTATTTCTTTCTGCATACTATATGGACCATAAGCTGAGGCTAATACTATAATAATACTATAATCCATTAATGGAACTTCAATAATGTGCAACTTCTGTTGCTATAATGGGAAACTAGACAAAATAGAAACAAATTTCACATTTTTTCCTAACTCTAGCAACCAACTTTAAAGCATGCACAAAGTAGAAAACAAAAACTTATATTTTGTTACCAAATAAATGATCACGTTACATTCAAATGAATGACATGCTCAGGGATATCAAATTTTGTTGTTTTGTTAAAAAGTGCGAACATGGATCTTAACTGTCATTCTAGTGTATATGTAAATGCCAAGTGGCATCGAACTGACGTCTAATAAATGTTTCTAAATTTGGTTTTAAGGAATGCATTTTTTAAACTTGTAAACAAAATTTGTTAATTCATTTTTTTTTCACGTAAGCACTTTCTATGTATGTGACGTCAAATGCAGCAACATGCATGGTATCAAACGGTGTCATGTCAGCAATCCACATGTAAAAGTTGTTAAAACGTTGTTGGTTCTAAAATTAGAAACAAATAGTATGTTGAATTCTATTTTGTGTCTAACTAGGGGTTTACACTGCGTGTTGTGACGGTAACCCGACATTGAGAAGGATGAAAACATGATATCAAATATCAAGACTCTGATAAGATAAAAGTTTCACTTTGTTCTAAAGTGTAACACAAAATTTAAAAAAAAACAATAAAAAAATAAAAACGAGCTAAAACTCGCGTTACACATCATTGTAGCCACCCAATTAAAATACTACAAAAGAAAAAAGGTTGAGTTTGCCGCTCCGCTGAAATGGCTACTCGATCACGGCGGCGGTGACAACATCACAAATATCGAATCCCAGCCATAAAAATAACTACAATGGCTGTCAATCTGTCCTGAAACACTAAATCAAACATTGTAGCAAAAGCGTCTGTCAATTACAAGGAACATGAACCCAAACATATGCACACAATATTAAAAATCGTAGAACCAAAATAATTAATAAAAAGGTGTGCTCAGTTTTAAAATCTAGCATCAAGAAAAACGAACTCAATGTTAGCGCACAACATAGAAATCATAAACCAAAACAATAAAAACGTCAAGAAACATTAAAATAACGTAAGCGAACACAATGTTGTAAAAATCGGCCTAGGAGGCGTTTAGGCACTAGGCGCCCTCAAACCTTGTCGATTTGGCTCTAGTCGGTGCCTAGGAGCTAGGTGGTTCCTAGGCAGCCTAGTCGGGTTTTTTTTTTTAATTTTTTTGACTTTTTTTGGGCAAAAAGGGACCAGGTCCATGATTCTTTGAGACATTTTTCAACCCTAAATCCTTAATTTGTCTCTGAAACATCGAATCCAGCCATTGAACATCGAAATGTATCTCTAAACTTTGAACACAGTTGCAATCTCCTTTGTTGTTCGAGTCTTGATCTTCTTTGGTTGTTCTAGTGTTTAAGTTTGAACTTTGAAGTACTTGACTTAGTATATTTAAGTTTATTTTTTAAATTATTTGAAGTATTATATTGAATTATTGATATTGGTGTGTATATATAATATATATTTGTAAAATTACATATAAAAATTCTAATCCGCCTAGCGCTGATTAATCCCAAGACGATACCTTGCTGCTCGCCTAGCGCCTTCTACAACCATGAGTACACAACATAAAAATCATAAAATCAAAATAATAAAAAATTTCAAGTAGGAAAAAGAAAATCAAAGAAGTGTAAATTTACGATTGATTTTTTTTGCCCAAATTTTGATATTGACCAAAAAGAAAACTCAGGCCGGTTTTTTTTTACTAGCAAAAAAAAAAAGATTGGTTTTAATCGTTAACCAACAAATAACATGAAAATAAAAACATTATTTTAATTATTTGTATTGTTTAATTATAAATATTAATTATTATTATTTAATTACTATCACTATTATTATTATTATTATTATTATTATTATTATTATTATTATTATTATTATTATTATTATTATTATTATTGTTGTTGTTTATTGATTTTCAGAAGTATACAGTATAATTTGAAGTTTGTTGCTAGAATCTGATAAAGGGTAAAGTTCATTTCTATTATAAACTTTATAACATGACAGATAGTGTGTTTTCCATATATTTTATCATGCAGGTTGAAAGCATACCCTATGATCCAAGCCTAATGGTTTTCATGGATTATCGAGACTACACCAAACACAAATCTCAATCAGTAGAAGCACAATATCCAACATTCCTTTATGTCATGCCCATGTCTCCAACTAAAGTATTCTTTGAGGTTTGTTTAATGCACATTTTTCCCATATTACACTCATTATTACCACCCTAGCCTGTATGATAGATGTCAAAGATAATTGTAGGAAACATGTTTGGCTTCAAAAGAGGCCATGCCTTTTGAGTTACTAAAGAAGAAACTCATGTCAAGATTAAAGACAATGGGGATTCGAATAACCAAAACTTATGAAGAGGTACTCACTTTTGGCCACTTTAATCCAATTTAGAAATATCTATGTCACACTATTGACTTCTGACCTTACTAATCTGGTAGTATTTGTTGCTTGTCAATATTTGAAAGGAATGGTCTTATATTCCGGTAGGTGGATCCTTACCCAATACAGAGCAAAAGAACCTTGCATTTGGTGCTGCTGCTAGCATGGTGCATCCAGCCACAGGTAAAAAAACATGTTCTGTATATCTTTGTTATTTCGTTAAACCGGTTTCTTCAAGCGATTACATGTGAAGTTTTGTATTGCCCATTGAAATTAGATTACCACACGAATCAAACAAAGCATTAACATATTTGAGAAAAAGCTATATAATTCACCTTAAAAATAATACTTGCTATGTGCAACAAACAGGGTATTCTGTTGTGAGATCACTTTCAGAAGCTCCTAATTATGCAGCAGTAATTGCAAAGATCTTAGGACAAGGAAATCCAAAACAGATGCTTGCTCTCGGAAGATATACAACCAACATCTCAAAGCAAGGTATTCGTTCATTTTTAAGATAAGAAAACACACACACACATACATCTTGAGAAAACGCTTGATGACCCATAATCAAATTTTGGCCAGCTTAACAGTTTACCAGTCATTGTTTAAAAAATTAAAAAAATGTTCATTTTATATAAATATAGAAACTTTGATATACAAAAATTAGTTAACTTTTCATGTAGTTTTTTTACAAGTAGAGAGACCTTTAATATACCAAAATTATGTTGTGGGATTTTTTCGTAAAATAAAAAAGTATATTGATTTCTTATATTTAGTAACCATTAGATCAAAGCTCAAAGAAAAGCTTATTTGTATAAAGCTTAGGGACTTGATCATGCCAAAAAGGAAAACATATTCTAAATGCCCATAATGAGATTTGAATCCTAGCTACTTTATTGAGGGGAATTCGCCAGTGTCATAGGTCGCTGTGTACGTAAATCAGTTAATCATATAAAAACAACCATATTTGCTAAAAATAAAATCCGACAACCTTCGTAAAGTTTTTACAACTAAAGATACTTAGTCATGGTAGGTAAAGTTGAGATACTTATGTGTGAATCATGCGGAAGTCTGTAATTGTTTTTCTCGTATTTTCCTTGATTTAAATTGATCTTATGTTAGCTTGGGAAACACTATGGCCACTGGAAAGGAAAAGACAGAGAGCATTTTTTCTCTTTGGGTTAGCACTGATAGTCCAGATGGATATTGAGGGGACCCGTACATTCTTCCATACTTTCTTCCGCTTGCCCACTTGGTACAGCTCAAATTTTAGTAAACGTTTTCGATTAGAACTTTTATTCCAACACTCAGACCCATGTTTACTACAAATGACAAACAGTCCTTGTAGTCTCATATGCATATCCACATGATGAAAGAAAGCAATGTTGCCTTTATATAACCATATGAACAAACAAAAGAAAATGTATAGGTTTGACACTTCACTATAAATAATCAAAATTGTTAATTGTTGTAGAAATGTTAAACTGAACAATATTGTAAGTTAAAAACCCAAAAAGAATATCCCGGTTAGTCAGCTTACTTTTATAACATTTTTAACCCGTTCACTAGAAATGTCATTGGCCCAATACCTGCTAACCAATAAGAAGAGGCTAAACTCAGCTTGCGTTGGGTGATGATCATCAAGGGGCTAAAGGCTTAGTGGAAGTTGAACTCAAACATGAGACCTCTCATAGATTCTTAGTACTTACAACTGCATCATCCCTTGAAGATTTTTTTTTTCCGCCTGATATGATATATAAACCAGACTGCATACATACTTGAGTGGCCTAGTAAGTAGTTTTTATTCATGGGTTTGCTTGTTGGCACACATTTTCTACCTCTAATGTAAAAGAATAGCACTGATTTGTATGATGGTATTTAAATGCAGGATGTGGTGGGGGTTTCTGGGATCTTCGCTATCGTCAACCGACCTTATAGTGTTTGCGTTTTACATGTTTGTCATTGCACCACATAGCCTGAGAATGGGTCTAGTTAGACATTTGCTTTCTGACCCGACAGGTGCAACAATGGTAAAAGCGTATCTCACGATATAAATCACTCTAGTCGCGATAGATTATAGGCACATGTTGCATATATATATGTATAAACCTCGTGTGTTGTATCCTTACATCAACGCAATTGTCAGTTATGTTTCTTAGTGTAATGCTGATGAATATAATATTGTTTCATGACTCGCTGCTGCATGTGCGATGATCAGCAGGGGTGTGCAACATAGTTGTCAAAGTGCAAGGTGCACTCAAGGGCCGGGCCTCAAAGTAGACCCGGCAATCTTGACTTGGCATGTGTAACTTAAAAACTATGTGAATATAACGGAATCAAATGGATAATTATTAATAATATGCTTTATGAAAAAATCACTAAAAATTATTTAAATAGAGTATATGTTTAGTTATAACTCATTTCGACTTGAAATAAATTCATGTTTTTTAAAAATGACTCATTTAGACCCAAATGAATTTTGCTTAAACCTCATCCTGCCTCGCACATATCCTGATCCATTACTCAACCCGACCATTTTGCCAGACTTAGCGCAAAGGGGTGAGCTTTGGGCATAAGCGTAAGGTGCTATGGTTATGAGATAAGTAAGATGTGTAGCATAAACATACCATTTTTAGTGCTTTTGAACATTTTTTCGGCCTCTTTAGATTAGTATAGGTTATTTTTTTAAAGTTTAAAGTAAGGCCTGATTTTACAAAATTAAGTTAGGAATCTTAGTGGAATCTTTGTTGAAACGGATATCAGAATCTCTCCTGAGAAGACTGATTATGTTTTTCTAACAAAGTGTCGTTTACACTAACAACAATCCTTTATCAACTATGGTTCTTATCACAATTTATGCTACATGAATGTGAATCATCGAGTCAATTAATCAAATACCCAAAAGTCAATACAAAATAATTTAATTGAATTTGTTATTCGAATACTGTTTTGATATTTCTATAACTATTAATCATATATGGATGAATATTATGTTTATAAAATGTTAACATGTTTTTTTTAGCTCATCTTATTATCGGAAAGATAAATGATATGTGCAGTTTTCATTCATCACATCATCATGCACATGTACATACAACCTAATTTCCTTAACATCAACCCATGTGTCTTGTCTAAAGGGAACACACTCTTCTGACCACCAGGTGGTGATTGTTGGGACTTGTGTTTCATTGTAAGTATATAAATAGGCAACGTATGGGGAAATGAATGATTTTGAGAAAATTATTTAAAGTTTAGTCCTTTTTATTTTAATCTTTAGAAGTGTATGTGTATGTCTGCAAAAAAAGGCTTAATGAATTGAAAAATGACTATATTAAACCGATCATTATTCATAAACTTTATGCTTTAACTATTTTAAATGTAAATCGTATGTTTATTTATGAAAAACTTTATCCTCATCAAGAATGAGAACAAAGTAACACACTGAACTAAATCATTTTTTGGGTTGGTTAACTCATAACAAAACAATGACAAATTTTTTTTTATTACAATGTGGTAACCAACACGATTTATAAGAGTAGAAAACATGTGACAAGTTTCTATTTTTTTACTTTAAAAAAAATTTTTTTTTTCATGTAACTAACTATTATAGCCTAAAGAAGGGTTGTCTTTGTTAACTACTATTTTTTTTATTAGCAAGTTCAACTACCTCTTCAACTTCCTCTAATACCGTCTTTTGCTAATATTTTTTGTTCAGCATTGATTCACCTTAGATTCTACACGGTTATGACCTTTACATCAAATAAATATATGATATACACGAGAATGAGTTGAGAATGCAATGTAGAAGCATTCAAAGTAGTTCCTTTTTTAATGTTGTTGATTCTTTCTATTGAGGATATCATGTGACAAAACAACAAAGTAAAACCCATCTTCATTACAAGTTCTTGAAAAACTTCATGTGCACGACCTTTCATTATCGAATCCATAAGAATATTATGAATGTTGATGTATTCAATACAAAGTTTATTCTCCTCTACTCGTTATTGTGCGAACAAGAACTTTGTATCAAGATAGAATCCAACTTTACTTAAACAGTTACAGTTCAAGAAATTGACTGAAACTAAATTATCTTATTAAAACTTCAATGGTCGTAATACAGAGTTTACTATTTTGAGTTCAGTGACAAGGTTTCTTAACAATACCCCATGGAATGTTGCATTGTACAATCAATGTATGCCATCATTGTTGAGGTTGTTATTAAATGTTCCGTTTGGCTCCTCCATGAAATTGGTTCTACAGCTATCATAAAGATGTACCTTAAAGTTGATTTCTTATCATCATTGTATTTAGCAAAGTCAAAATCAAAATGACTAGCCGCTTCTAAGTTATCACTTCTTTTGCATGTCAATTTATAGTCTTTTGTCCCTTAAAGATATCACAACATTTTCTTTGTTGTTTTTTAAATATCTAGGCTAGGGTTTGATTGATATCGGCATAGCATTCCAAAAAAAAAATGATATTTGGATGAGTATAAACTTAGGAATACATCAAGTTTCCCACTACTGAAGCATAAGTTATCAATCTTGTTTGCTCTATCTCAACCTTTTTTTTTTACATTGGAAAGAAGTAAAAACATATCCCTTTAACTATTGAATCTATTAATGGAGAGATATAAGTTATGTGACAGCCCTAATATCTCTTCGGCTCTATTTGGTAGCCTCTTAATCCCATTCAGAGGATACCTCTTAATGGTTCATAGTATGTGAATGGTTAAAAAAATATCATTATGTCTGAATGGTTAAGAGGTTGGTAATAGTTCATAACCTCTGAATGGTTAAGAGGTAACTCTATGTCTAAATGGTTAAGAGGTTATGAACCATTCAGAGGTAACATCTTAATGCCATTCAGATGCAAACAAACAACCCCTTCAATTATTTCAATGCCTAGTCCTAATATCTTATTGGCAATATCTTAGCGTATTTCAATGTTTATTACATAAAAAGCTTCTCTAAGATCTTTCATGCCAAAATTAGGCTATGCAACAAGTCTAAAGTATTACTTTCTAAATGGATATCATCCAAGTAAAGGATAAGTATAGAAAAAAAAATTCCTCACTCATTTTAAGTTAGGTGCATTGATTCACTTCGTTTTTGGATAAACTTTGTTTGTTCATGACTTTGGAAAACTTAAATGCCAATAACGTGATAATTGTTGTTACCCATATATGGATTTCTTTAACTTACAAAATTAATGATTTTAACCTTTAGGTTTTAAGCCTTCAAGTTGATTTATGAACACATTATCATCTAAGTCAACATTTAGAAAAACAGTTGTAACATCCATATAAGTATTTTTAAGTCAAAATAATCTACTAAGGGCATAATGATCCTCAAGGAATCCTTTCATGAAATAGTTGAGAAGATATTCTGATAATATATTCTCTCATTTTGAATAGACTTTAGCAACCAATTGAGCTTTGTAGAATACAATGTTTCTATTCGAGTCTAACTTTGTTTTGAAAACTCATTATACCCTTAAGGTTTTACACTCTTAGGCAATTTAACTAATTCTCGTGTGTTGTTCTTATTAATCGAATCAAACATATCAATTATAACTTTATTCCATTCAAAGGATTGATCACTATTAATGATTTCATTATAATAGGTTTGATCGTTGCACTTCCTATATCCATAACAACTTTGTTAAAGTATGTTATATAATCATCATAAATAGGTTCTCTAGACCATTATGACCTCTTTACTTGATTTTTGGGTTCACTAGGTGCAATAGTCATCTAAGGGACTTGCTCTTGTGTGTTTGACCTGATTTTAGTTATACGGATAAATGAAACACAAGATGTTCTTGTATAGTGTCATGTAATGGTGCATCATCATATAATAAGAGGTGTAATTGGGATTAAGTACAGATAGCACACCCCCTTCATGTTTGTCATACCCCCAAATTACCACTTGCGGAGTCAGCCCGCTGGGTATGACGTGGCAGGATCAGATACGTTGGCCATATAAATCGACTCTATATGCATTTTAAATTACGTGGTTTTATCATACAAATCCCAAAGTTTAGTACATGAGTTACACAACGGAATTGAGCGAAAGCTTGTTCATGAATGTAAATTGTTTACACATTGTATAACTAACACAAAAATGTTCTTAATGCATGCTTGACTCTTCCTGAGGTTCCTTAAGTGCAGTCGTATGCTCTTAAGAGTGTTGAGTACCTGAGAAATACATGCTAAAGTGTGTCAACATAAATTTGGTGAGTTCACAGGTTTAAATGTTGGTAAGCAGTAAACAGTTTGTATGATAAATAAGTAAACAGTAAAAAGTTTGCGCGACGTATACTTGAGATGTTAAAGTTGCAGACCCAAGCTCCCGAGTGCGCATGTTGCACCACTACCGAAAGTAGACTTTTAGATACCTCCGCCATGTCTATCGCAAAACAATGGCAATAGGTCGATATTACGCCCGTCCTGACCGCCAGTCAGAGTTTTCGTCGAGTGGGGTTTGTCAGACCCAATAGTACTATCTAATAACACCTCGTTTGTATTCAACTAACGGTATGGCTGTGTGAGGACTTTGTTGTGATATAGCACACTCAAAATGTTTGTACAACATTACCAGTAATACATCATAATATGTTCGTCAAAGTCAGTTTGTGTGTAACCTCCCCCAGTTGGAGTTACCCCAGTGTATGTTCGTAATGTTTAACCAGTTGTGTTGACCCAGATGTTGGTCAAAATATTTGTCCAGTTCGTTGACCCAGATGTTGGTCAAATTGTGTGACATCCAGTACCAGATCGTCCGGCAAGTCCGTACGATATGTGTACTTTCACTATTTACTGTGTGTAAATACAAGTATATGAACAGTGTTTGTGATAACAGAATTCAAAATACAAGAAACAGTTGTACGTATTTATGTGAAAACTTAAATACTGTAAGTACAACACTCACGATAAACAATAGTTGTTGTGTTTAGGTGAAAACCTAAGTACAGTTAATACAACGAATCAAGAGAAACAACGGTGTTCAAGTAAATAACAAGAACAAGTCGGTTACGATCTGATATCCATAGAATACAGGAATCAGATGGCCGATGAATCAGTACGAAAACCATGTGAAAACAGGACGTTTAGTTGAGTCCATCAGTGAGGAAAAACAATTCAAAACATAATTGCAATATCATTTCAGAATAACGAACTAAAAGTGTGTTTGCGTGGGTGACGATTCACACAAACATATATGTGAGTTTAACGTTCTGAAATAATGACTGGAAAGTAGAAAACAAAATTCAGAAAGCCAAACCATCGTCTTGTTCGTTCGAATGACGATTCGAACGAATACGCGCGATGGTGACGCGTTCTGACGAAACGAAAACGAAAACGACACGAACGATAATAAATTTAAGAAAATATAATATTTTCTATTTTACAATTTTGAAACTCATCAGAAATAAATTGAAAGAAACTCTTTTAATTAAGATGCGTAAAAATACGCGTTACGTTCCGAAAATGCAACGAAAACACGAACCGAGCAACCGAAACGAACCCGAACACACCGGGGGTATTTAAACCCTAAATGAGGCAAATTCATTCATTTTTCTCATCATCCTCTCTCACTAAAGCCACTATTCCCGAACCTTTGTCTCTCTCTCTAGATTCCAACTTCAAATCGCGATATCTCCCTCGTTTCTCAACGAAATCAGGTGTTCTTGGTGTCCAAACGAAGCTCTCAACCTTCTCTACCTAAAAGTACAACAGATCTGAGTATTTGTCTGTCCAAATCCGAGGTATTTGAGCTTGAAAAGTTATAAAAATAGGTTTTTCTCAACTCTAATCGACCCACACATCTCACCGATTAAACATCGTCCTAGATTGACCCACACGATTCTAAGAAACCATGGTTCGCATAACCTCACACTGTAACAGCCTTGGGATAGGCGGTGATGGATGAAGATGATGATGATGAAGGTGCAAGGCTGTGGAACTGCAAATCAGCCGAACCCAAGGGTGGCCGAACCTTGGATCGACTGAAGGCTAGCAGCTGCGAACCTGATCCTCACAGAACACTGGACGAACCTTTCATCATCATTAACGAACCATCACTACCGAACCCATGGTGGAGCTGGGCGAACCTTACTGTCACGAACCTCCTTCCCATACAATTCTCATGCGAACCATACTTCAGCCGAACCAATGGTGTTATCACGAACCCTTCATCAATTAGAGCGAACCTTGCGTCATCTGCGAAACCAGGGTCTCATGAACCTAATGATCACCGAACCTGCAATGTCCATCACCCTCCGCCGAACCTCTTCACTGGCAAACTTGATAGCTAGCCTAACCTCCATGCGAAGCCATGGCCGAACCTTAGCCAATTAAACCCAATAGGTTCGCTGGGTTGGATGCCATGTTTTCCAGTTGATTAGTCTAAGCCCAACACAGTGCTAGTTTGGCCCACAAATTGTCTCGGCCCACAACCTATGGTTTCGACCCACACACACTCGGCCTAAGGAGTATTCGGCCCAATTGAGAGGCCCAACCATTTTGTGTAGCCATCTCCCATTCGGCCTAAACCACTTGATGCTTCGGCCCACTTAGGCTCATCCGGCCCAAATAACAAATAAGGGGAAAACACTTTAAATTCATACTAATGACCACTTGCTTTGAATTAACAACTTAAATCACTAAAAAGGGGATAGTGTTTTGAAACTAACGAACTTCCTAAGTTCTAAGGCTTTGTTTCTCAAAAATGTTCACAAGTAATGATAAGGTGGAAAGGGCTATAACCTTTAATCTAAAACCTACTTTCATATTCATAAACTATAGTAGTTACAAGGCTATACACTATGACAAGGACCAATTTGAATAAACATAAGAGGATGTGGTATGAGAAAATAGAATTATATAAACTTGATTAAGTGTTAAGTATAATTCCGAGCAAGTGATCAAGGCTGAATGAAGAATGATGACCAAGACTCACAAATATTAGTCAATTAAAAGGCTAACACAAACACATACTCAAAGATTTATACTTACAAATTACAACAACATGAAATCGCTACAGGATCGTGAATACAACAACAAATCCAACAAAGAGAGTGTGCATTTCTTGTTTAAGCTAAGTCAACCACTTCAACCATAAGGTGAGTTCGTATGCCCCTTTTCTAATCATTAACTGATTTTAACTCTCGGGGCTGAGAAACATGCTTAACTTTTATTTATTTAAAAGTTTTAGTTTAACATGTTGCTATTACTTTGATGAGATAATATTGCCCGACTTATTATCATTTATCATTGTATGCATGCTTGTATGATCATGATATGACAGGAACAACTAAGATGAATATAATAATATAATTTCATAATTCATCAACACAATAGAATAACACAGTTGTAAGATTTTATCTTATAACATTTAGTTATTCTTACAAGAACGAATATTGAGATAACCACAGGTGAACATGATGACAAGAACAAAACACATGAATGATATGAAGATAACACATCTTTATAACATCATTCAATACTAGAGTTAACTAAGTGTAATAAGACAAGTGCTTATAACACTTAGCTTACAACTCAGCACATATTACAGGATAACATGAAACAAGAATCATCCACCACCTGAGTCGACTAAGTGTAGTAAGACTAGTTCTTACCACATCTTAGTGACAACATGGTGACTATATGGAACAACAATGAATGATAATCATGATAATGTAACTTCATGATAACAACATCATTCACACAACAAATAACATAATGTAATAAGACAAGTTCTTATTTAACTTTGTTAACAACAACGAGAACATACAACATTGAGAACAAACAACATTGATGAACACAATACAATTGATTACTATTGAACTGTCTGCATTATATCATTTCAATCATGTGCCATGTACTCAAGTTTGATCATTGTAAGTCCCTTCATAAATAGCTGACCAGTTAGTTTGATGTGACTAAACCGACGATAGCATAGTGGTACCATAGGTTTGACAAACCTCTAGCTTGTAGGGCTAGTATGTTGATCGTATTGATTCATTGGCCGGTAACGTATGACTGGTGACAGGGCTACTCAAGTCAGGGTCTAGAAAGCGACACATGGTGATATTAATCTGCAGTTATAATTGTAATTAATCCATCGTTACCTGTTGACTAGTAGACTGAGGAATTTATTCTCTCATGTCATAATACTAGTAACCGTTTCGATGAGGTCTACGGTAATACAAAGTGATAGAGGTAAATCGGATGCATTGAAATCTGATTACGTGAGGATTGCAATGGATTCCTTTTAGGCTCTTTGCACTTCAAGTTGAGAACAAATATCAATTGGTTAACTAACACTATTATTATTAACAGTGATTAACAGTTAGCCCCACAAGAATAGAATAATAACAAGGATCATATTAAATTAATCTAACTTCCTTAATACATTGAGGGTGTATCAATACTTCGGTTTGATAACTAAACCCCTCTCAATTTATTATTCTACATATGACACAACGGGTGAATAACAGACGAAATGAATGGGTGAAATGAAATGGATATCTATAGTTGTATTGCAAGTAGTGTGGAGTTCTATTAGTTATGTGGTGGGATGTTGGTTGGGGCTTGGTTCCCCTACATATGCCCTATATATAATATATATAAGCATAACTATTAGGATGAGATGTTACTTGTAAATATAACTATGGAGAGGCCATTGTGTGAACGGGTGAAACAAAAAACTTACAAGTAACATGTATGACAGTGTGATTGTGTATGTGAACAAATCGAGGTTTTCAATATTCAAACTTATGAACTCACCAACCTAGTGTTGACTTTGTTTAAATGCATGTTTTCTCAGGTGACGAACAGGTGTAGTTGCCATATTCAAGAACTAAGCTAGTGGACTTTTAGAAGACCTAGCTTCATTTTGTGTTGCATACTTTTGGATGACAAAAACAATGAATCATCTTTTGTGTATCTTGTACAGTTACAAGATAGAAAACTCATTGATTCTTTTGATTAGATTTACTTAGTTAAATTATGAGGAAACAATGTAATTTAACTTTGTAATTCTATTTCATTGTCATGTTAGCATTTCTCAATTATTTATCATGTGCTATGTAAACAATATGATCATTTCGATTATCACAACGATATCACGCCCCGGGAACCTTCCGCCCGGCCGGAAAGTCGATCCAGCCCGCAGGCTCGGGGTGTGACAAATTGTTTGTCAAATTTTCCACGATACTTCGTCAAATGTGTTTGTCAAAAACGTTTGTCCAAGTTGTTTGTCAAAGTATTTGCATGTATTTCTCTCCCCTGTTTGTGTTTATAAACAATTAAGTGAAAAGGGGGCTGTGAACTCACCTGTGTTTACGTTTTGTGAATTGTCTGTCCCTAACTGTGACCTATAACACATAGGTAATATAATTTCGTGTTCATTTTTGTGTTCGTGTTGGTCTAATTAGACCGTGTTTGTGTCTAAATAACTCCAAGTTGTTGTGTTTGACTATGTTCGACTGTGTTTGACTTGTGTTTGACCGTGTTGACTCGAAGACCCTCGGTGATATGTTTGTGTTTTGTCAATGTTTATTTAGTGTTTGTCAAGTTTTCTTGATTAAAAGTTGTGCATGTAAGCATGCCATAGCACATAGAGTTTTCAAATATGGTACGTATGCATAATATATTCGTCCTTACAGATCATGTTATTAATCAGGGCAGTTGCGCGTATGTTCATCAAACAAGTTTCTATTCATAGTTTGTTTCCTCATTTAGCAATTATGCATAAAAGTCACCTTTTATCAATCTAAGCATGTTAGTTTTCTAGGTGATCATGTTATCACCTAACACATCGTCATGTATTAACAAACTTGCATACCTTCCCTTTTTAAGTTACTAAATACAGCAGGTTTCTATATTTAACACGTTTTGAACCAATCAAGCATACAGACACCATCATATCATCACAATGTACCATTTACAAGCATCTTTCATTCTTTAATCATGTCAATAGACCTTATTTTACAAAATCCTCAATTAAAGTTACTATTCTTAGTAAGTTACTACATTTACCATTTTTCACACAATTAACCATGCAAATACTCCCAAATCATCATAACATGGCATATTACATCACATCTCGTCGTCAATCATGCTTATAAACTCCGATTTCACAAAATGCCCAAATAAAGTTTCCATAAATGGAAAGTTTGCTATAGACATCATTTTAACCAAAATCAAACCATTCTAATACGTTCATATTGCTATTATCATCATCAAAATAACTTGTACACAACCAAATTCTACATGGATGGCCTAATTTCTTAACCAAAGTGTCTATTTTTAGAAACATATGACAAAATCCCCCTTTTATCAATATCCAACCTTTACATCACATTCATATCATCATTTCTACACATGAATCATCATTCAAACCGACATAGCATGTCTGAAACATCATCTAACACTATTTTGTACTACCAAAGTTACTATTTATAGTGATAATCATCTTTATTCACAAAATAACCCCAATAGATTCCATAGGTCAATCCAATAGCATAAATCAATCATCAAGACATTCCAATCCAGATTTATAGTATATTATTTCGTGCATGTGTTGATTTTTGGGTTGCATGTGAGCATCTATGCTTGCATGTGTGTGGATGTGACTGCATGTGAGTTTAGAAGCAAGATTGACTACATAGGACTACCTCACAAGCTCTAGAATGCTGAAATGGAGTTGGAACAATAATGTAGCACTCCTGGAGTTTGTTGATGGTGATTTTTGTGAGATCCTTTGATGATTCTTCCTTGTTCCTAAGCTTCAAGCTTCAATGAGGCTTCAATGTGGTTGTGTATGGCTTCCAGAGGTTGAGAGGTGTGATTTAAGGGTATTTTGGTCGGAGTGATCGTGTTTAGTCGAGATAATGTGAGTAGGAAAGGATAGAATGAGCTGGGTTTGGTTTTTATATAGTTGTAAGGTTCTGAGATGCTTTGCGTACCGCCAAACCCGATGGTGCATGGCCTTGGCGTACCGCCATGAATAAAATAGTCGGGTTCTCTCCCAAAACACGCCGCGTACCGCCAAGGTGGCAGTGATCTATATTGGCGCACCGCTAAGAAATTTGGAGAAATTCAAATTCTGCCGCCCACCTTCGCATACCGCCTAGGCTCTCGTCGGGGCCCTTGGCGTACCGCGAAGAGTCCTGGACCTGCCCAATTGTCCATTTTCATTTGTTTCAATCGTTTTCCGCCCGCTTTTTCATTATTGTTTGTCATTTCTCGACTTTTGTGTCATCTTGGTTTGTCATAGGTTCACACATCCTTCAATTTTGTTTGTTGTTTGCTAATATTTCATGCTATTATTGTTCAATTGAATAAAATGTTTGACTTTCACCAGCATTCGTGAGTTTTAAGACACGTGTGTGCGTTTCCAGAAATTCCTCGAATTACAATGTGATTGTTTGTGTTTGCACTATTGTGCCATGTGTCACGCTAAGTTTAACTAGTTCTAGTGCCACGTATGTTCTAATAATACAAACTATTATTAAAATAAAGGAATTGCTGACCTGCATTTTGTGGGGTGTCACAATGTTGCACTACTCGTAAGTCAAATTCTTGATCTATATCCTTTGGAACGTTATCCTATAAATTGACAATTGACAACTCTCATGTCAAAGTTTTCTTTGTTGAGGGTTGTAAAGTTTAGCTTTGGTTGGACAACCCCATATTTTCATTTTCCATAAGCTAGGCATCAATTTATTCAAATCTCAAAAGGAGTTTTAGAGGCAAATTTAGAAATAACTCTCTTTCATGTCTAAGCAGTTGTCTTTAAAGAGTCTACATGAATTCATGTAATGAGATGTGCGCTAACACATTTATCTATAAGAGGACGATTTCTACTCTAATCAACATCATGCTGCTAAGGAGTACCTGCATGGTAAATTTATGCATAATCTCATGTTCTTTACAAAAGTTTGTTTAAAGGATTGAGAGATTAGCCTATACCAATATGTCTATCATAATACTCACCACTTTATTTGATCTCACTACTTTATCTTGTGGTTTAATTGACTTTCGACTTTGGCCTTATAATTTTTTAGTATGCCCGGTGATTAAGATTTATCCTTAATTACATATAACTACAAAAATTATGAGTGATCCTCTATGAAAGTGATAATTGATTTATGTCCTATTATTCCAATATGATAAAGTCCATTAATATTAATGTGTACAATTTCCAACAAACTGGAAGTCTTAGGGACACCTTTTTTTATTCCATTAGCCAATTTACTTTTAAGGTGATTAACACATGTTTCAAAATCAACAAAATCAAGATCTGGAAATATTCGATTCTTCATGAGTCTCAACATTCGTTCATTTGAGATGTGGCCTAAGCATTGATGACACAACATGGATGTTCTCCAAATCTTGTTTTCTTTTATTAATGTTTATATTCACATTATATGATAATAATGATTTTGAAATTTGGTTTTCTAGTTTTTATTTATAGACATCTCCAGCTAGATAAAACACAACAAACATCAGCATTTAAAGTATTAGTGACTTTGTTGTGACCATGCAAAACTTGATAACCATCATGATCCAACTTTACATATGTGAAATTCTTGGTTATCTTTGGTGCATACAAAGTATCATAAAGTTTAGTACCGTGACCAATTTTCATTATTAATTGCATACTCCCTATGGCTTAAACATTATGCTCATTACCATCTCCTACCTTAATTGTCTTTTGGTTTCTTTCTGGTTTCTGGATTGTAAGAAATTCATGAGTGCAATTAATCTCTTGCACATGAAGCATATAACCAGAGAAAAACCTAGAATGGACACATAAATTTATTCTAAACTTATCCAATTAAATCATTTGTAATTTTATTTTCAGTTCCACCATGGATGATCATTAGACCAATTTAGTCATATAATGAAAATAATTCAAAAAGACATATCAGTAACTATGCAAATCTTTGAATATAATAATAAATCCATAATCTTGATGTGATTTTTTTCCTTTAGATGCCTTTAGTTTTGATGGATAATATGTGACATAAAACAAGTCATTATATAGTGTTTTGGTTCTTTTAATAACCCACATTCAAGACACAAAGAACAATAGTCGTTTCATGTCATGCAATAAACCCGTCATGTAATTACGTTATTATTAATAATGAATCTTCATATCATATGAGCAAAGATAAATGATCCTAAATGTTATACATATGTGAATTCTTTCATATTTACAACACTTCCTTAAACAATGGTTGTTGCTTAAGTTATGAATTTGAATTTAGAGAACTTACATAACTTCCACAATGTAACCACCCATTTTCTAAAACCTAAAAGAGACACCATGTGTCAGGTTCCTAGTTTTTAATATTCAACATGCCTACTAGTTTCCATGTACCAACTCTTCTAACAATGTGTTTCAAGTTTATAATTACATGTCATTAACTCATCAAGACTTGAAAGAGTGTCAAAAAAACTCCATTTTTTTAGGTGAGTTGCATCTTCTACTCCAAATGTATGAACTACGCTATCCACTTTGATCGAGCTAAACCCAAATGGTTTCTTGATGTTTTTCTTCACCAAAAACTTCCTAACATCTGCAACATCCTTCAAACGCCCACCATCCCCATATATTTTAGCTAGAGTTACGTATCTATCACCACTGTTCGGATCCAAGACAAACAACTTATCTGCAACAACTTTAGCAAGTTCAGTATTATTATGCATTCTACAAGAACCAAGAAGAGCACCATATACATCCTTCCCAAGTAACATAGGCATTAATTTAATAAATTCAACTGCTTCCATAAGCAAACCAGCTCTTCCGTATAGATCGACCATATAAGCGTAATGTTCATGACCTATCTCCACACCATATTATTCCATTTGTTTAAAATTTTCACGACCTTCTTCAACTAACCCAAGATGACTACATGTTGATAGCAAGCATAAAAACACAACCCCGTCCTGATGGAACCCACCCTCCAAAAAGTTTGTGAAAAGATTGAGTACTTCCTGTGGGTTCCCATGCATACCATAATGTTTCTTTCGAATATTTCATCAAACACTTGGCGTGCATAGTCCAAATGGCCAGAGTTTCCATACATGGCAATAAGACCGCTCCCCACCATAGTATCGCTTGTCAAGCCTATTTTTATGGTGTAACAATGAATCCAATATCCTAGTCCAATTTCTGCTACTTGAGCACAAACAGGCAAAATGCTAACCAGAGTTGCATGGTCAGGAGCACTAAACGATTCTACTTGTAGGAAAGTATGAAAAAGCTCAATAGCTTCAATAAAACGATCAGTGTTAGCACCTCCAGAAATAACACTATTCCAACTAACTACATCCTTTTCAGGTATCTCATCGAACATGTGTCGACACGCCTCCATCATTTGGCACTTTGCATATAAAGCTACAAGAGAATTCCCAACAAAGACATTGAAATAAAAACCATATTTCATGACATGTCCATGCATAACACGACCAGTCATTTCATCTTTAACAATACCACATGCCTTTAGCACGAATGTAAAAGTACACTTGTCAATAACCACATCTTTTTCACACATCTCCTTATACACACCCAATGCTTCTATAGACAAACCTGAATGTGCATAGGTTTGAATAATTATGTTCCACAAGAAAACACCTTTTTCAAGAAAATGATCGAACACCTTATGTGCATGGTTCATGTACAGCTGATCCAACCCAGCATAAATACCAATAAGCTTAGACCTAACAAATACATTTTGCCCATAACCTTCAACGATGATCTTCGCATGCATTTTGCTAATGCGGTTTATATTACCCTCACATTCTGTTAACATTCGGTTCAACTCATATGAATCTTTCTTTGACTTGAAGCATCCAACGGAAGAAAGACTAGACCTTGCTAAGATTCTAACAACTCCATCTCCAAGATTCACAGGTGTTGAATAAGTTTTTTGTATACTTTTTAGCATTCTTGATCAGAATCCAAGCAATTTTGTGATATTTTGAGTTTGCAGGGTTAATATATTTTGGTTCCACTTCTGACAATAGATAAGGTGAGGAAGAAGATATCCCATGAATGTTAGTGAGTAGAAGAGATATCGTCAGCTTCCTGATTTGATTTCAGTAGACGATGGATTACTTTTTGACATAAATCAAAGCCTCGAGGATGAAGAAGATAGATGGCTTTTTGAAAATTCGTCAATGGATGTGGAAGGTGAATTATACATGTAGATTAATTTTCGTCCGTATGCTTCTATGAAATCGATTGATCTCCCATTCTAGATTGATGCTTTTGTGCTACAAGCTATTAAGCTTGAGGTACAAGCATTCACAGCTTCAATGTGTATAATAAATGTGCAAGAGAAGTAGCTTGGATTACAACAATTCACTGCTTTAATGTTTTGTCATACAAGAAATGTACAAGAGATGCAACTTGGGTCACAACCCTTCATTGTATTTCTTTATTCATCTCTTAGAGCTTTAATTCCCCCCCCCCCCCAATTGATTCATCTTATCTTCTTGTTTTCCCCACTGAAGATAAACCTTTAATAATTTGTTTCCGTAATCGAACAACCAGATGGGACCTCTCAACCCTAGAATTCAAACTTTATCGGTGTCTTAGCTTCTGATCAGGAAGTATATTCACTTCTGCACCAGTTATACACAAAAGAAGAAATCGAGAAATGGCTCCACATTTGAAATTTTCAAACTCGATCTCTCCTTTAAAGAGGGCTTATTATCTTTAATCGAACACCCATGGCTCCACTACGACTCGATCTGGTTAGCTTGCGTTTGGTTTTTTGGTAATTTGGTATACTTTCTCCGAATTCACATTTGCATAATTTATATGTATGTATGTATGTTATGTATGTGTATTTTAGCTTCACTTATGTTTTATCTATCATTCACTAAAAAAAAATTATACGTCACATTTATTTTGTATTTATATTAAGAAAACTGCATCAAATTCTTTATAATTTGTATGTATGCTACATTCTTATAGAGTTACCATATAGCCTAACTTTTTTAGTGTGTATGTAATACATCTGATACACTTACTAGTATGTTATGCTTGTAAAATGATATGTATGCAGTTCAGTTTATATAATATTATATATGAATAACTTGTAGTTTTGTTTAATCTAATCAAAGGTGTACATGGGCTTTTTTCTGATATCCACATTACTAGAATCCATATAACCGGTTAGTCTAATTAAAGGTGTACATGTTTGTTAATTAAAAAAATCATTTGATGTTACTTCAAAAATAAGTTGATGTTTGTTAAAAAAAACTCTATGATTGTATTATATTATTATTTTACAAGCAGAGTTATAAGTTGAATAAGTAACAATACAACTAAAACATCAAAAAGAATTAAGAAAAAGGACTACACAATGATGTTCTTACTATGTATGCAGTGGCGGAGCTTCAGATAATTAACAGAGGGGGCGAAAACTTACGTAAACTCAAAAAAAAAATTTCCCATTCGATCGGTATGTTTCGGTTAGTCGGGTTAAATGTACGGGTCAGTGATTCGGGTCAAGTCGGGTCAAACAATAAGGAACATTGATCTTGAAGATAATACAGTATTTTAGATTAAACATGACTAATTTGATTAATCTAAATTTTACAGTTACATTGAAAGAAAATCATGAATATTAACATTAAAATAAGTTGCTTTTGAAATAATTTAAGAAGGAAAAAAAATTCCCAACTAGAATTGTGTCAAGATTAGCCGGTGAAATGGTTGCTGCTAAGCGCTTGAAAGAGAATGGAGCGGTGGCTGGAATCTGCGGCGGTAGAATGGAGGCGGGCGGTGTGGACCTCTGATCGGGACCAAGAAAAAGAAAGAAAATATGATGGGAAGTAAGGGGAAAATAAAAGAGTGATTTAAATATTTAGGGGAATTATAGAAGAACAAAAAAAATTGAGGTTCTTAATAAGTGGGTAATTTTATTTAGTTTTTTATTTAAAAGAGATGGTAATATAATTTTTTTTTCAATCAGGGGGCGAAGTTAATTTTTTTTTCAATCAGGAGGGGCGAAATCAAATATTTTTAAAAAAAATTAACCTTTTAGCCCGAAAATTAACCCTTCTGACGAAAAAAAGAGGGCGGCGGTCGCCCCTCCCGGTCCCTTCTATGCTACGCCCTTGTATGTATGTATAGGTCTATATCTATGCTAGTATGTATATCTATGCAGTTATGTGTCTATATAGTAGTAACATATGAAATTCATGTTTTTAAACTTGAAATTCTCAACTATGTATGACATCTTTGTTTCTAAACTTTGAAATCAGTTGATGTATGCAGGTATGTATATCAGTTTGTTATTGTAGTTTGTTATGTGTATGTATATTGTAAATTTAAATCTGTATATATAGTAGTATGAGAGATGTATGCAGGTATCTTTATGTGTGATGGGACTTATTTTGGTTTCACTACTTTTTTGACAAAGTAACTACGCCATTTTACCTTTAATCAATTATTTAAAACTTGGTTTTACCAAATCAAACTTTTCAAAGCATTGATGGCCTCCTCTGGGCTGGATGTTAGTTAACTCAAATGAACTTTTTACCAAGCTTGGTAACTATCTAAAGCAATTGGCCGTAAAATTGAATTAGCAATGTTGTTGCTCCCATGGCCTAGAAGGTAAAGTTCTCCCAAGAGTACTTCTATTAATTACTGAAGTTGTATCATTTGCGGGAATAATTTCACCTGGCCTTGCTGTACATTACATCGCTTGTGCTACCTACAGACGGTGGTTAAAAAGGACCAGGACCAGAAAGCTGCCCCTGCCACAAAATGACCATGCAAAGGGAGTTTAACTTTTAACTCATGTATAGTTGTTTGAGATCAAGTTAATTACTATAAAATTAATTATTATTTCTTTCAGATCGTAAGCACTAATTGCTTGCTTTTCATTAAAGTCGATATAAGCAAGCGTGAAGGTGTGGATGACGACTGCATTATGCAGGTTGCAAATAGGTTGCCTTTCTTGAAAAGTTTGTTACTTGAGGAGCTTGAAATGTCTCATTGATTATAGATACATACACACCTGAGAGTTGCTTTATGTCAGGTTAGGAGATACCTTGATTTTACTAAATTCATGATTTTCTCCTTTTCTTTGTTTTTAATTCGCTAAATAGATATTGTTGATGTTCATCATATGTTATTGATTTAGGCAGCTCATGTGTTAGTTGTTTTCAACAAACATATGTCACCTGATTCTGTTTTGGTATTTGATTCAGTTGCTTTTCCCATTTTCATTTCTCAATGGGCCATAGGTTTGTAATTTGGGATATTTATATTATGTCCAGATTTAGTTAAAGGGGTTTATGAATTTCTCAGAATCAATCAAGAAAATGGTTTTTGTTTGATTATAGACAACAACTTCAATTAACTTGGATTAAGACTTGATTCTGCATTACTCAGTGCCTTAGTTACGTTGATCTTGCCATCATCACTTGATCTTCTTTCACCATAAATCTATTTTGTCCATATCATACAATGAGTTTTCATCCAGTTGCTATTATTTGCATCATCAGTTTTAATGTATCTAACTTTTGATTTTTGGATTCAATTTTCTATACTATATATTTTGCACAAAGAGGGTAACTTATTATATTAAAATACCAAATTTGTTTTCTAATTTTAATGTAATAAGTTTATAAAATTATCTCATTGCTCATCTAAAGTTGCATGTTGATGCAGATGGATGGTGTAATATCTCAAGCACAAGAAACCCTCGGGTCACTTGTGTTCAAATGCTCATCATTTAGAGGTGTAAATGCAAAAAATAATAGTGTTAGCATTCGCCTTCCAACTGTAAATAAGTTACCTAATTCTTTTCTTTTGTTATATCACATTATTCAATTGAACTATAGAAATATCAGCCCACATATGTCAAAAGCCCTAAGACGCGTGCCTAAGCCCCAAAATAAAGTCAAGTCTAGAAATAACGCCTTTAGAAGGTTTATGCCCATAGTTGGGCTGTTTTTTACAAAAAGCGAGAGAAAAGAGAGCTTTGATCAAGGTGCATGCTCACAAAGTTGAAGGCTTATTCAAAATAAGGCAATTCTATCTTTTTATATTCTTTTTTCTTCTTTGTTTGGATTTGTTTTGATTTTATTTAATATTTGGAGATTAGCTATAACTCCTAACCCAACAGAAACTAAGCAATTAGAATTCATGGAATATGATATATATTACGACTGTTTCTTTCTTCTACATTTCAACAAAGGCATTAGCGCACCCAACCAAAGACTTTTGGCAAGGAGTATACATCACAAATGTTGTCTAACGAGAAGTGTTATGTGGTGAATAATGAAGGTAAGTTAATAGATTTTGTGCCTTAAAATTTTTATATTCTAAATATATATTTCAAATATATATTATTCTTTATTCATTTTTGACAAAATTTAAAAATAAAAGGTAAAACATGATCTCCTTCAATAAATTTATTCTTTACAACAAACGGACTTATTATATATTTTCTTTTATAAATAAGAAATATATTATGGATGAGACAAAGAACATATTGGAGAATATGACACGTATCAATTTAATATCTATCATTTTAGTTTCATTTATTTAACTATACTAATTTTATATTAATAAAACACATGTAAGAGACAATATTGTTTTTTTCCTACTCCCATAGATATAACATCAAAGAGGAAAAGATACAAGAAAGTTCTTATCCTATTCCTGTAGCAGTCAAACAGAATATGTAACACCCCGACCGATGGCGGAAACGCCGGGATGCCACGAGGGATGTGTAGATTGTTCATAAGCTCGTGGGCATCTAATTAAATCATCATATAATCATATAATCAACCAAATTAATTACAACAAAAATCATGTTCATCATGAATTAAATACATCAATTACACCAAAAGAATTAGCTAAACTAACTAAACTCTAATCGCCAGAATTTTAGTTAAATTTAGCTAAGTCCAAGATCCTATGTGATGATGTCCAAAATATGAGAGTCCATCCTTCTCAACCTACTTAGCTTCATCACTTGAAACATGTAAGAAAATCAAGTGTCAACTACTAAGTAGTTGGTGAGTAATCATAAGTTTTTATACTTTAAAAGTGTTTTATAAAATGAGTATAAAAGTTTGTATTTTGAAAAGGTTTTATAAAAAGTTTAGATAAAATGAGTATAAGAACTTATGGTTTGTCTGAGAAAATCTACCAAAGTACCTGTGTGACAATCCAATACATATCCCAACACAATAAATCAAACACATAAACAAACACATAATCACATATCAATTCAGTCATAGACAATCAGAGATAATCATAGTCAATAATAGATAATCAACCACATAACCATTCAACCAATCTCAACATCAATATTCTCAAATAATATATGTGACTATACATGGATATTATGTAACTAACATAAGTTAAAAACATGATCCATGGAGTGGAAGCTATCCACGTGACAATACATGAAACCAATGCAATTGACCGAGGTCAAAGGCAATGTTTCACGGAGTTGTGATAATCCAAGTGGCAATACATGTAATCTTTGTTATTGACCAAAGTCAATGAGAATGTTTACATGGATGTGGTAACCCACGTGACAATACATGTGATCATTGCGTATAACCGAGGTCATCAGTAATGCCACACGGAGTTTTAATAATCAATGTAATTCTATAATTAATGATAATTCCATAATATGAATATCATATTGATAAACATGTATCATCCATGTGTTATCAAAATAATATTAAATTGGTACACATGTTTCACCTTCGAGTTTTAAAACAAAACAGTTTAAAAGAAAGGGAGGTTATGAGAACTCACCTGAGTCCTTAGAATAATTGTTCTCGTAAAATGTGCGCTCGCGTATGCAATTCAACAACAACTCAATAACCTGTAATTATTATAATGTTTGTGTTTATAAGTATACACGCTTCATTCCCATTAAATGTTCATTTCTTATTAAATGTTCATTTCTTTTACATCTTTAGATGTTTAGTTACTTAGCTTTATCTTCCAAGTTAGAGTGGTAATCGTCTACACTTCTCAACTCTCATTGTTTACAATAGGTTTATTCCTAAATAATTTATTCAATCTCTTCATCATAATATTTGATGAAATTTTAGAAGTTACCATGTTGTAAGGACAATAACCTTATTCGCATGTGTTCACTTATGATGTGCATGCATGTACATTCATTAGTTCAACCATTTAAACTTAAGTTGTAAACCAAATATACTCAAGATTTGAGAGTTACATGGTTTATTCTCACGACTTTTACAATTTACGCAAGTCATTATATTAAAACCTTATTCTTATTTGGAAAATGATCAATTAGTTTCACCATGCATGCACAAGTATGTGTGTGTGTGTATATATATATATATATATACGAAACCATGTCTCCCATTTGCCCTTAATCCCTTAATTAAACGAAATTAGGTTTGTTTCCCCTTAGGGCAGCGAACCTATGGCCTTGTTGTGCCTAGGTTCGGCTGCTATACTAGGTTCGTTCCAAAAGGAAGAAGAAGGTTCGGCCTAAGGGAAAAAAAGGGTTCGTGGCCCATGACCTTCACCGCAAGGGTTCGGCTCCCTTCTAAGGTTCGGCCAGTAGATTTATTAAACCTAGGTTCGGTTAACAAAAGAAATAGGGAGCTAAGGTTCGTTGCATGCATGTGTTTCAGACTTGAGGGTTCGCTGCAATGGCATTAAGGTTCAGCTAGATTACCAGGCACCTAGGTTCGCCTTACTTAAGGTTCGGCTAATCTTTCTCATAAACGAACCTTATAGGTTCGTTACTGCCTAGGTTCGCAGCCCCAATTGGAGGGTTCGGCCACCCTATGGGTTCGGCTAAGGAAGCTCCGGGCAACTAGGGTTCGTTCAAGACCTTAGGGTTCGGCCAACCAAGGCTTGCCCAGTAAGGTTCGTGGGCTTAAACCTTGCTGCCTAAGGTTCGCCAATAAAACTAGGTTCGCCCAGCCCTCGAGGGTTCGTCGGAGATAAGGTTCGCCAGTCACATTGTAGGGTTCGGCTAGGACCTGAACACTCACAGGTTCGTTCAGGGCTGTAATGCGAACCAGCCTTTTCACATCTCACTCATTCTCGAATTTTTGCAGGTTATGTGGTCGTCTATGGCCTCCCATGGTTCAAAACAACTCGATTTAAAGTTCTACATGTTCTTAGATCAGGTATAACACCAAAAGATTAAGGGTTCGTTATTTCCAACAAAAACCGAAAATAAAGCTTAGATTTACCTCGATAGATCGACCAAATGTGGGATTTTCTTGTATCCTCTTGTTCCTCTCGGTCACACGAACGCGTAGGCACCAAGATCCCGAAAATCCGTCAAGAAACGAGCTTGCAAACGTAGAGAGAAGGTAGAGAGAGAAAATATGAATGTGTGTGTGTGTTTTAGAGAGAGAAGATGTTTGTAAAAGTGAAGAAGACGGTGGAGTATTCCACCATTTAAGTTCATCCCGTTCCCGCGCGTTCGGTTTCGTTTTTATCGCGATAATATTACGGGAACGCTCGGTTTTTAACGTAAAACATATTTAACACGTAAAGCGTTTAAACGAATAGATTTCGTTATAATAAAATGATTTTTACTTAATATTGTTTCATAAAACAACATCAAATATAGTTATTTCGTAAAACAGTTTTCGTTAAATTATTCTTTTATTTAAACAATTTATTCAAATTTAATTTAGGTTGTGATTCCTAATAAATGTTTCCCATTCTTATTTATTAAATTAATATTGTTAGATATTATTTAATTATCTCGTCGAAACGCGTTACTCGCGTACGTATTCGTAAAGACCGTCACCTTTACGAATCCGACGCTCGTAATGTATTTCGATTCGATTTAATATTTATGGAATATCGTTTCAGAACATTATTCCTAATAATTATATTCGCGTGAATCGTCACCCACGCGAAAACATTTATCAAGTTAATATTTCTGAATTAATATTCGCGTTTACATAATGTTCGTAACCACACCATCGCATAAATAATTTCCAATTATACTTTCATTATTTTATTATCTTAAATATTATCAATCCCAATCCAAAACCCGCTAAACCCAAGTCACTGACACATCCATGATAGACCGAAATATGCATATGTATAGGGCATATGCAGAGGTAGATCGCAACCTCCCCTACACCGTCTCACCGCTATTTCGATAAACCATGACCATGTGTCCTTGACTATGTTTAGCAATCCAACCATAACAAACTCCTAATTCCTTTCATTCCAAAACAATAATCCCTAATTCGTGTAATCATCTGCGATAAACTCTCTGGTTCTGTTTAGTTGAGTTACAACTAAACTTCCCATGGTTTACGCGTATAATAATATGTTCTAAGCATGTATACCAATAACAGTGATAATCATCAAATAATGCATCCAATAGTTCATTTTCATTAGTATTAATAAAATCTCAGGTTGTAACAGTACAATCGTACGGATGTACGGACAACCGGAAGTACAGTGATGTTACAGAATAGATAGAGGAAACTCTTCATTAAAATTTTGATGAAGAATGGTGGTTGAACCATGTAGATGTGGTCATTGAGATGTGTAAAGCTTATGAATAGACATTAATCTCATCATAATGCAAGCATTTGACACATGGTTTTGATAAATGAAACAAGCCTTCACTTGGTCATATAAGGATTTTTCACTTCTTTTGTATGTCAATTTATAATCTTTTGTCCCTTAAAGATATCATGACATTTTCTTTGTTGTTTTTTTAATGATCGAGGCTAGGGTTTGATTGTATTGGCATAACATTCCAATAATATACATGATATTTGGATGAGTATAAACTTGAGAATACATCAACTTTCCTACTACTGAAGCATAAGTTATCAATCTTGTTTGCTCTATCTAATGCTTTGTTTTTTGACATTGGAAAGAACTAAAAACGTATCCCTTTAACTATTGGATCTACTAATGGAATATATGTTGTATGTTGTAGCATGTAAGAACACAGTCAATATGTCTTCTATAGTTTTGTGACAGCCCTAATATATTATTGTCCTAATCTCCAAGTATTTCAATGCCTAGTCCTAATATCTTATTGGCAAGATCTTTGTGTATTTCAATGTTTATTACATAAAAAGATTCTCTAAGATCTTTCATGTCAAAATTACGCAATACAGCAATTCAAAACTATTACTTTCTAAATGGATATCATCCAAGTAAAGGAAAAGTATAGGAAAAAAATCACTCACTCATTTTAAGTTAGGTGCATTGATTCACTTGGTGTTAGATAAACTTTGTTTCTTCATGACCATGGAAAACTTAATTGCCAATAACGCGATACTTATTGTAACCCACATACGGATTTCTTTGACTTGCAAAATTAATGATCTTACTTAACCTTTAGGTTTTAAGCCTTCAAGTTGATTTATGAACACATTCTCATCTAAGTAAACATTAAGAAAAACCGTTTTAATGTCCATTTAAGTATTTTTAAGTCAGAATAATCTACTAAGGGCATAATGATCCTCAAAGAATCCTTTCATGAAATAGTTGAGAAGGTTTTTGGATAATCTATTCTCTCATTTTGATATAGACTTTAGCAACCAATCGAGCTTTGTGGAATACAATGTTTCTATTCGAGTCTAACTTGGTTTTGAAAACCCATTTCACCCTTAAGCTTTTACACTCTTAGGTAATTTAACTAATTCTCATATGTTGTTCGTATTAATCGAATCAAACATATCAATCATAACTTTATTCCATTCAAAGGATTGATCACTATTAATGATTTCATTATAATAGGTTGGATTGTTGCACTTCCTGTATCCAGAACAACTTTATTAAAGTATGTTATATAATCATCATAAATATGTTCTCTAGACCATGATGACCTCTTTATTTGATTTTTGGGCTCACCAGGTGCAATAGGCAAATGAGGGACTTGCTCATGTGTGTTTCACATGCTTTCAGTTATACAGACGAATGAAACACAATATGTTCTTGTACAGTGTCATGTAATGGTGCATCATCGTATATAAGAGGTGTAATAGAAAGTAAGTAGAGAGAGCACACCCCCTTTATGTTGCACTAACTGTAAGTCAAGTTATTGATCTATATCCTTTGGAACATTGACAATTGACAACTTTCATGTCAAAGTTTTGTTTGTTGAGGGCTGTAAAGTTTAGCTTTGGTTGGACAACCCCATATTTTAATTTACTCTAAGCTAGGTTTCAATTTGTTCAAATATCAAAAGGAGTTTTAGAGGCAAATTTAGAAATAACCATCTTTCATATCCAAGCAGTTGTCTTTATAGAGTCTACATGAATTCAGGTAATGAGGTGTGCGCTAACATATTAATCTATAAGAGGACGATTTCTTCTCTAAGCAACATCATACTGCTAAAGAGTACCTGCATGGTAAATTTATGCATAATCTCATGTTCTTTACAAAAGTTTGTTTAAAGGATTGAGAGATTAGCCTATACCAATATATATATCATATTACTCATCGTTTTATCTGATCTCACTACTTTAATCTTGTGGTTTAATTGACTTTCGACTTTAGCCTTATAATTTTTAAGTATGCCTAGTGATTACGATTTATCCATAATTACGTATAACTACACAAATTATGAGTGATCCTCTATGAAAGTGATAATCGATTTATGTCCTATTGTTCCAATATGATAAAGTCCATTAATATCAAAGTGTACAATTTCCAACAAACTGGAACTCCTAGGGACACCTTTTTTATTTCCATTAGCCATTTTACCTTTAAGGTGATTAACACATGTTTCAAAATCAAGATCCGGCAATATTCCATTCTTCACGAGTCTCAACATTCATTCATTTGAGATGTGGCCTAAGCATTGATGACACCACATGGATGTTCTCCAAATCTTGTTTTCTTTTATTAATGTTTTCATTCACATTATATGATAATAACGATTTTGAAAATTGATTATCTAGTTCTTATTTATATATATATCTCCAACTAGATAAACACAACAACAGACATGAGTTTTTTAAAGTATTAGTGATTTTGTTGTGACCATGCAAAAATTGATAACCATCACGATCCAACTGTACATATATGAAATTCTTAGTTTCTTTGGTACATATAAAGTATCATAAGTTTAGTACCGAGGCCAATTTTCATTATTAATTGCATAGTCCCTATGGCTTAAACATTATGTTCATTACCATCTCCCACCTTAATTGTCTTTTGGTTTCTTTCTAGTTTCTGGATTGTAAGAAATCCATGAGTGGAAGTAATCTCTTGCACATGAAGCATATAACCAGAGTCAGCCTAGAATGAACACATAAATTTATTCTAAACTTATCCAATTGAATGGATTTGTTTTGCACTTATCCAAATAAATCATTTGTAATTTTATTTTCAGTTCCACCATGGATGATCATTAGATCAATTTAGTCATATAATGAAAATAGTTCATAAAGACATATCAGTAATTATGCAAATCTTTGATGATAATAATGAATCCATAATCTTGATGTGATCTTTTCTTTTCTTTAGATGCCTTTAGTTTTGATGGATAATATGTTATAGAAAAAAGTCATTATCAAGTGTTTCGGTTTTTTTAATAACTCACATTCAAGACACAAAGAACAAGAGTTGTTTCATATCATGCAATAAACCCATCACGTAACTACGTTATTATTAATAATTAATCTCTGTATCATATGACCAAAGATCCTAAAGGTTACATATATGTGTGTGTGTGTGTGTGTTTTTGTGTGTGTCTTTCATATTTCCAACACTTCCTTAAACAATGGTTGTTGCTTATGTTATGAATTTGAATTTAGAGAACTCGCATAACCTCCACAATGTAACCACCCATTTTCTAAAATCTAAAAGAGACAACATGTGTCAAGTTCCTTGTCTTTATGTGACAATCGGCGAATTCCGGTAACAACCGACGCTCACATTTCATAAATATGATTTGTTAGTTATTAACGACTCAGACTAGAACAACTCAGAAAATTATACATCCCATTCACACTTTAATAAACACTTAACTATTATATAGTGTAGCACTAACGGACTTTGGTTCTGGTTTATGGATTATAATAAATATTAGAGAGCATTAGAAGAATTATAGAACATGAAAGTTTTATGTTTGAGAAAAAAATAATTTTTAATCATAACCATAAAACGGCTGTGTAAGATTTGCTAGAAGGATTAGACGCGACCGTGTTGAGTTCCTAATATAAGTCGTTAACTATGAATTACACTTGAGAAGGATTAATTAAGTTTGTCAAATATTAGACAAGTTCATGTACAAGATATGTGTGTGTGTGTATATATTAATAATAAAAAAACAAAAAAATAAAAAATAAAATATATAATAAAATGAGAATATGGAATGCAAATCACGGTGTAAACATAAATTGAGAAAATTAATTTCCAAAATTATGAATTAAAACTTGGGCGGCACTCTTGGTTTTTTTTAAAAACAAACCACGAACGGCACACTATTGAGAACTGATTTCACGAGCAGCAACCACCAAGGAACGAGTGGGAACAACCACGGGAGTAACCAAACATCACCGTATCAGGCGGCGACAACCAAGAAACACCCGAGATCGTCAACCGTTTGCTAACTAATACCGCGAAACCAAACGGGCTCAAGGTACCGATTATTTATCTCTTGTTAATCAAGTTTTTCTCAAATAATCTTTTGTTAAATGCAACAAATGATGATACAAAACGTAAATTAAAATCTTAAAACTTGTAAACGAGTCGTTATGGTTCGGTTTTGGGTTATAAGCTTAAAATGGTTGCTAAAAATGATCTTGCTATTCACGACGTGTTATGGGTAAATGCAAGATGGTTACGTGTTGTGGCGGAATGATAAAGCTCAAATTTTTAACGAGTTTTATTAAGATTTAGAAGGCATCGTCGGGTCAACGAGTACAGGTATGGGTAACCAGAGTTAACTAATAACTCAAACCAATTTAATACTCAAGTTTATGAACATTACCGGTTTGTGATCGTAAACATAATAAACTGTGTTTATAAACACTTAAATATTAATTATATACATGTATATTATTCAATAAATCCGGCTGATGGGGTGTGTAACAATTTGGTATATAGCATCAAATTGGTATACTAATTAGTTCATCAATATATATTTTTAGTTTAATAAATATTAATTAAAGTCAAATCCGTAAGTAACTTACAACGATTATAAGTGGGTGCAAATTGGGTAACAATTTAAGCCAGAAATCAATAGGTAAATTTGGGATATAAAATGGTGATAAGATTATGCCAGGCAAAATGGGCGGGTTGGATCGGGTTGGGTAACGGGTGAGAACGGGTTCGTATCAGGATGGGTTCGGGTCAGAACGGGTTTTAAGCAAAATCAGTTCGAATCTAAATAGATTGTTCTTAAAAACATCAATTTAGTTTAACTTAAGATGTGTTATAAGTAAACAAATAGTCCATTTGAATAATTTTTAGCGATATTCTAATCAAATAAGTTATTAATCATTCTTAAATATTTGAATCCATTGCATATACAGTTTTTTGGTTACCCATCTTGACCCGCGTTGTGTGTAAGTGCTACCCATCTCAACCCATTCAATATTATGATGTTACCCATTTCAACCCATTATATTACAATTGTTTACTCAAACCAACCCATTCAGGTCATCTTCTTCCTTTCCTCTTCTAAATTTTACGCTCTCGTTGATGGCTTACAACAATCGACGACCGACAAAAAAACATAGAATTGCAGCTACTCAATTCATTTTTTATTTTAGATACTCTAGGGATACAATCTAGATAGGCCAAAACACAAGAAAGCTTCTTCCATCAAGCACTCAAACTCACCGAGTAACACGTAGTTTCGTCGGCCTGAGGGTCGGTGGACCCCCTTGACCCTCTTGTAGTTCCGCCCCTTGTTTAGATCCACAGGTGGTAACTTGAGGGTATGACACTTTAATATTCAACATGCCTACTAGTTTCCAAGCACCAACTTTCTAACAATGTGTTTCAAGTTTATAATTACATGTCATTAACTCATCAAGATTTGCAAGAGTGTCAAAAATCTCCATTGTTTTTACGTGAGTTGCATCTTCTACTCCAAATGTATGAACCACACTATCCACCTTGATCGAGCTAAACCCAAATGGTTTCTTGATGTTTTTCTTCACCATCAACTTCCTAACCGCTGCGGCATCCTTCAATCGCCCACCATCCCCATATATTTTAGCTAGAGTTACATATCTACCACCACTGTTCGGATCCAAGACAAACAACTTCTCTGCAACGACTTCAGCAAGTTCAATATTATTATGCATTCTACAAGCACCAAGAAGAGCACCATATACATCCTTCCCAGGTAACATAGGCATCAATTTAATAAATTCAACTGCTTCTATAAGCAAACCAGCTCTTCCGTATAGATCGACCATACAAGCATAATGCTCATGACCTATCTCCACACCATAATCTTCCATTTGTTTAAAAATTTCACGACCTTCTTCAACTAACCCAACATGACTACATGTTGATAGCAAGCATAAAAACACAACCCCGTCCGGATGGAAGCCACACTCCAAGAAGTTGTAGAAAAGATTGAGTGCTTCCTGTGGGTTCCCATGCATACCATAGCCCCTCATCATAGCAGTCCATACCATAATGTTTCTTTCAGATATTTCATCAAACACTTGGCGTGCATAGTCCAAATGGCCAGAGTTTCCATACATGGCAATAAGACCGCTCCCCACCATAGTATCGCTTGTCAAGCCTATTTTTATGGTGTAACAATGAATCCAATACCCTAGTCGAATTTCTGCTACTTGAGCACAAACAGGCAAAATGCTAACAAGAGTTGCATGGTCTGGTACACTAAACGATTCGTCTTGTAGAAAAGTATGAAAAAGCTCAATAGCTTCAATAAAGCGATCATTGTTAGCGCATCCAGAAATAACAGTATTCCAACTAACAACATCCTTTTCAGGTATCTCATCAAACACGTGTCGACACGCCTCCATCATTTGACACTTTGCATATAAAGCTACAAGAGCATTCCCAACAAAGACATTGAAATAAAAACCACATTTC
This sequence comes from Mikania micrantha, assembly GCA_009363875.1. Taxonomy (NCBI): domain Eukaryota; kingdom Viridiplantae; phylum Streptophyta; class Magnoliopsida; order Asterales; family Asteraceae; genus Mikania; species Mikania micrantha. Next base: position 107,667,947 of record CM018693.1, on the reverse strand, counting down.
ATGACATGTCCATGGATAACACGACCAGACATTTCATCTTTAACAATACCACATGCCTTTAGCACGAATGTAAAAGTATACTTGTCAATAACCACATATTTTTCACACATCTCCTTATACACACCCAATGCTTCTGCAGACAAACCTGAATGTGCATAGGTTTGAATCATCATGTTCCACAAGAAAACATCTCTTTCAAGCAAATGATCGAACACCTTACGTGCATGGTTCATGTACAGCTGATCCAGCCTAGCATACATACCAATAAGCTTAGACCCAACAAATACATTTTGCCCATAACCTCCAACAATGATCTTCGCATGCATTTTGCTAATGTGGTTTATACTACCCTCACATTCAGTTAACATTCGGTTCAACTCATATGAATCTTTCTTTGACTCGAAGCATCCAACGGAAGAAAGACTAGACCTTGCTAAGATTCTAACAACTCCATCTCCAAGATTCACAGGCGTTGAATAAGGTTTTTGTATACTTTTTAGCATTCTTGATCAGAATCCAAGCAATTTTGTGAGATTTTGAGTTTGTAGGGATAATATATTTTGGTTCTGCTTCTGACAATAGATAGGTGAGGAAGAAGATATCCCATGAATGTCAGTGAGTAGAAGAGATGCGTTAGGCAACTCTTTGATTCGTTTATGCCAAATCATCAGCTTCCTGATTTGATTTCAGTAGACGATGGATTACTTTTTGACATTCATGGATGAAGAAGATAGATGATTTTTTGAAAATTCGTCAATGGATGTAGAAGGTGAATTATACATGGACATTAATTTTCGTCCGTATGCTTCTATGAAATTGATTGATCTCCCGTTCTAGATTGATGCTTTTGTGCGTCCATATCTTACTGATATATATAATACATACTAGGTTAGAAACCCGTGTATTACATGGAGCTGAATAAGTGATATGATATAAAAATAAAACTAAAAGTTCATAATATGACGTAATACATTGGTTTAATAAACGATTCAATGTGAATAAAAAAATTAATACAAACTGGAATCATAGTAAATTATCAAGATAAAATTAATTAGTGAGAAAGATGAGAAGAGGATGTTTTCTACTAAATGGGTTAGTAACAATGAAATAAAACACATACTACACTATAATTCACAACCTAATATGTTTTGAATAATACAATGAATAATTGAAAAGAAAATCTAGTGAATCGAAAGGCCTATAGGAATGGAAATTTACTCAAAAATTTATAAACATTGCAATAAAAACATACCATGTAAAGCATCAAATGACTAAGCAAACAAAGAGAGATGCATTCAAGAGAAAAGGAAGTGAAAAAACTTGATCATGCATCCCTTTAAATCATAAAATAACAATTTTCTTTCAGAATCTGCATAAATCAAAGAATCAACAACATAAAACCATTTACCTTATTGACATGATCATCATTTGTTGACTTGATATACACACACATTTATAACTGTAAATTGTAAATTTTTTTAACAAAATGATACAAAGTATAATTAATTTAATAATATTCATACTACAAAATTTTACTTCCTAAATTCTTAAGTACTTGTCATAAGAGACACAATTGAATCTTAATTGGAATTGAGGGCATGCATTGTAGTATCAAGTTGTAAGTGGTAACTTTTATTTACAAAATTCTTATGAACTAAACAAATGCATTTGGTTGCTTAAAAAATTAAAGTTAATTGCAAAAGAAACCAACATATCTTAATTAAAATCTTTTGTAGATAGTGCTCTCATTAGTTTTCTTTTGTAGACCTGAACATGACGCCTCTAGCTTAACTTCTTTGTGGGTTAAACCCAATACTGACCCAACCAATTTCCCTTATTTGCGATGGCGGTAACTACAAGCTTAAAAAGCTTTAAATTCATATCCCAAACCGAATTATATAAAGCTATAATATACCTTGATGCCCTTAAAACCAAATTCAATGTGTCTTTCATGATATAAATATATGTTCATAATAGTAACCAATTCCATGTTCATACATACTCATGATTAAAAGTTCAAAAAATTCAAGAAAATTAAAACTTACAAGTTACAATTGCTGCCCAACTGCCCATATCTTCAGATTAAAAAAGTAATTTCAACAAATTATATGAAATTGATCAAATTTGGTTATATTTTCTTGTCAATTTAAAAAACATGTCTTAAGAAGAAAACAAACCAAGTGATTTTAAAGTCGCAACAGGTATATTTATGTGTTACAAACTCTTAAAAAGAAACTCTAAAATTAGGCACATAGCAACAACATTTTAATTTGCATATCACATTTGAAAAAATAGTTATTTATGAAATACTAAAATTTAAAGAAAAATATTATGGGTCAAACATAGAAAAACACAAGTTCAATTAATGATCCCGTTCTAATGGTAACAAACATAGGCAGAAGCCCATAACCATGTTTGAACGTTGCAACAGTACATGCACTCAAAAAGAAAATTAGGCATACCTCTAATTCTTCGTTATGCTGTTTCAGTTTATTAATCATTTGAATTGAATCAACACCATATATTTGACCAGCAAAATCCTGATTAAACCAAAATAGAACAGTGTCATACTTATGGTTATATCATTACAAAAACATAGTCTGTCTATAGATAATGCTATACAGTATGAACACAAAAAAATATTTTTAAAGACGATATAAACATAATCTAACCCTATTCCCTAATTGAGAGACATACCATGCCTATAAAATGTGCTACAAGAACATTCCAATCATCATCATACAAGGTTGAAATTAGGTTACTCATGCAACCATTATCTACCTGGCAAATAAAATATGTTACAAGAACCTTGAAAGATGGGTGGGGATATGACTTGTTAAAGTTTAGAAATGCAGAGTTCATCTACAATATTTCAAATAAAAGTTCAAATTTGTAGAATGCAACTCGAAGTCATTTATCTATAATCTTATGTACTCGCAACACCCTCTAGATTACCTTAACTCAATCAAAAACAATACATTAACCAAAAAAAAATCACATGTAACAAATAGCCTATTCAAATTGATTTAGTTCAAGCTTATTCATGCACCAAAATAAATACACAAAAACTAATCTACAATATAAATCATTCTTATGGTGAAAATTTTGTGCATTTATAATATTTAAATTGCAAACCAAATTCTTATTTTGTAAAACTGAAGCGATTATAAGTCACGATATTCAAATAAAACTACAAAAACTAGTGTTTTTTGCATCAAGAAAACAACAAACCTGCATTTGAAAGTTGAAAGCAATATTACAAGCATAAGAAATGTGTAAAAAAAATAAGGACTAATATGTGAGATAAAATGATAAAATTCCCCATGAAAACCATTTGACTCATATGTTATCAATCACTACTAAAATAATACAGTGCATAGCATATATGTAGCAATAACATGTTGTCAAATTGACAATTTTTGTTTTTAATTGGGTATACACAATGCTTGATTTAATATAAACTAATAAAACATTAGAATAATCCGACATGCAATTATGCAAAGACAGATGCACAAATTTGGCATGCTAACTTCAAATTCAAATTAACATAATTACTAATATCACAAAATACGTTTTCACCAAAACCCATTTCAGGTTAAATCTATTGTTTTTCAAATTTATTAATATATAAAAATCTAATAGAAACATATTGGTCAGAAATATAGAAATTTAAAGTTCGAAAGCATCCTAAATTGTTGAAGTTGTTAAAGGTTTTAACTTTTAAGTCTTGAAAAAATAAAATATTCCAAAAGAGAATATCATTAGATGCTAGATTGCTTTCAAAATCACAAAGCACTATATACAAATTCTAAAAAAAGCACCAAACTAAAATAGAATTTAAACAACAAAATAATAATACAGATGTAATGATAGAAGTCCTTATTATGCAAACCATACCAATCAATTGATTTCAAATGGTTATCTATTAATTGCTGCAAGTGGTGGGTTGAACCAACAAAGCACAAGGACCAGTTTAATGATGCACAAATTGACATTCGGGAATCCAAATAAACAAAAACTTCATATCGTTAAACAATAAATTAGCAACTTAATCTAATACAACACCAAACTGAAAATTAGCAAATTGAGCAATTAACAAATCAGTTGATCAACAAAATCAGTCAAAATTTGCTGAACAACAAATTTGAACTCCAAGTCGCTAACCCAAGTTACTAAAATCAGTTGAAATCAAGAAACACGATAAGTGGCTAACCCAACTTACTATAACCAGTTCAAATCCATAATTCAATGGTGATTATTTAACAAAGAAGAAGTAAAACATACGACGTAGGTGACCGGGAACCAACCCCTATAGATGTAGACCAAATCAATAAACCTGCAAGTTAGGGTTCCATAAAAGACACACAAGATTGTAGGACAACATCTCCATAAATCATAAACCATAAACCATCAATAAATGGGAAATCGGTATACAATAAAGAAAAAAATACCTGAGAAAGACACTAATAGTGATGATAGTAGAGTCGGTATTGCCTTCCTCCCAGAAACCCTAAAATGGGTGCAGTGCGACCCCGAGCACACAAGAAAACCCTAGGGAGACGAAATACAGATCGAAAGGCTCACATTGAAGATGCAACAGAAAGAAAACATAGCGACAACCATGAGAGGAGGAAGAATTCTGGATTTTGAATCTCACTAGTATTTTGGACCCTAAGCGAACCAGACATTAATCTTAAAGCCAAATGTACTCACAACCTATAAAAAACCATAAAAATAGTAATGATTAATACCATGCGAGTTTTATGATATGTATTAATTACCTTTCTAGTTGTAAAGAGGTGGTTCAAGAGGTCATGCAATGTAACACCGTAATGATTAATTACCTTTCCTGTGATTTGCAACATTGGTGAGGTGGCTACAACAACTATTGTGTTGTTTGGTTTATGTTGATAAGAATTCTCCCATAGCCTCCCTAGGCAATGTTTGAATGATCAAACAAAAAATATATAAAACCAAAGTTTGCAACAAAATCTATACTGGACTTTTAAAAAAAAACTAATACTTTAAAGTCTAAATTATTGAACTTGGTTATATAAATAATTACTGGCATCAAATAACACTTACATACTTATTTAACGTAATTGGTGTAAATTGAATCAGCCCATTTTTGCATTTATATCTTAAAAACCAATGTCGGTGGGATTCTTTCACCGACACTGGTTTTACATTTATATACTTTGGCTGTGGAAATCTGAGCAAATGAATGAGATGCTTTAGTGGTTTGCGCGCTCTGTTTTGCTCCAGTTATACGCGGTTTCGAATCTTAACAACGTTTTATTTTTTTTAGTTCCTTCCCGACATCTCTGGATACTCTTACCTTCCCCTTTTTTTGTCTATGGTTTTCTTTGGAGTTGAATTGTTGTTTAATGGTAAGCGTCTAAGCAACTGACCTTTTGTTTCTTTCCTTATTTATTCAATTCGTTGTGTTGGTTTTGAGGTTGCCTTTCTCTTTCACGTTGCGCCAGCTTCTGTTTCTTTCTTGCTGCCGCACGCTGTTGTCTTCCTGCATATTTCGTGAGCTTTGGCTTATTTTATGCCCTACCTTCATACGGTATGTATAATTCTCATCTCATTTAGGTTTGCTTTCTTTTATTTTGATATGCTTTTACTTCTGGTCATCAAATTCTTTTTCTTAATTAAGACCTCAACAACAACAACAACCTTACCCAGTATATTCCCACTTTCAGTAGGGTCTGGGGGGAATGATAGATACAAACCTTACCCTATCCCAATTGGGATAGAGAAGCTGCTCCGAAAGAGTCCCCGGCTCAAAGTTATCGTTTGAAGTTGATCATCCCAATGATTTTAACGCTATTTTCACAAAATAATTGAAATAACGTTAAAATTAGTGCACTTTTACTTTTGCCCCTTAAGGGCCCACACATATATACATGGTATGCGTGCACCACAAATGGGGCGTTTTTTAATTAAGACCTCATTGGGTAATTAAGTTTTATGTCGCTGGTTTTGCGGTGGCAATAATGGGTCATAGTGCTTCCTCACCCCCTAAAAACCCACTTGGGTTTTGATATAGTTTTGCTTATGATCATCAAATCCTTTTCCTCAAAACCTCATTGGGTTTCAGAGATTGGAAATGAGGGAAAAGTCAGAAAAGTAGAGAAAGTTACAACATGTGTACAGGACTGGATTGTTCAGTTTGCAAGGCTGTTAAAAGATCATGTTGGATTTAAATACGACTCATATTTGGATCTTCATGATCTAGATATGATAGTTATATACAAATAATAATAAATAAATAAAATAAATTAAGTGTATATATATATATATACACACTACTGATAGTAATACTAAAAAAGAAAAAAAAAGAATTTCAAAACTTTGAAAACCATTTGAGCCTGGGGTCTCTTACGAAGCAGCCTCTCTACCACAATGTGGTGAGTGTAAGATATGTATTCATCTTACCTCCCCTAGACCCCACAAATGATATTACACGGGGTACGTGTTGTTGTTTTCTGTTTATTTCATATACATTTTCAGTTATACGTTATATCTCCTCAAGTTTTAAAATTCACATTTTCATTCCCTCAACTTTTTAAAAGCTTAATAAACATCATTTTGGCCCCCTCGAGTTTTTTATATTTTCGGGTTTATCTCTTTTGTTCCATAATTGATCCCCTTTGCTTTTGGCGTTGACGCTTTCATTTTTTCAATTTTTTAAAAAATTTGTAAAATGGTTTTTTTAACCCCTTCAAGGTTCTATAATTTCGGCTTTATCTATGTCTTGACATAAATTTTGTTCGAAAACAAGTTGGGTAAAATATAATGTATTTTTATTTGACATAATAAATTAGAATTATTGTATGCTTTGCCGCCGCCGCAGCGCGCGGCGGGCAACGTTGCTAGTTAATCTTAAAGCCAAATGTACTCACAACCTATAAAAAACCATAAAAATAGGAATGATTAATACCATGCGAGTTTTATGATATGTATTAATTACCTTTCTAGTTGTAAAGAGGTGGTTCAAGAGGTCATGCAATGTAACACCGTAATGATTAATTACCTTTCCTGTGATTTGCAACATTGGTGAGGTGGCTACAACAACTATTGTGTTGTTTGGTTTATGTTGATAAGAATTCTCCCATAGCCTCCCTTAGCAATGTTTGAATGATCAAACAAAAAATATATAAAACCAAAGTTTGCAACAAAATCTATACTGGACTTTAAAAAAAAACTAATACTTTAAAGTCTAAATTATTGAACTTGGTTATATAAATAATTACTGGCATCAAATAACACTTACATACTTATTTAACGTAATTGGTGTAAATTGAATCAGCCCATTTTTGCTTTCGCTGTGAAATATTTGCTACAACTTCGCCAAAGGGATAATGGGAATGATCGGAAAAAGGAAGCTCTGCATGCTACCATCCTATTCTGGTGTATATGGAAAGCAAGAAACGATGCAATTTTCAGAGGAAGGAGGCGGTCATATCGTGGATTGCTTGAGGAGACAAAATCTCTCAGTTATTTACGGTTAACAACCGTACTAGGTGGGGTTCAATCTCATGGGAGGAATGGAATACTATGTTAGATTATGTTGGGGTTCAATTAAAGTGAATGTGTTTGCTTGGAGAGCTGAAATGGGTAGACTTCCCACTCGAGATGGTCTTGCGAGAAGGCTGCCTTTGGTACATAACCCGGTGTGCCTACTGTGCGGTGTAGTCGAGGAATCGTCTAATCATATATTATGGGATGCGGGTATCGTTGGAATTTTGGCAAATCATTTCATTGTGGTGTAAAATCCCCCTATCTTAGTATTTGAGGTTCGGGATATATTTACTATGTATAGATTTCTCCTAGTTGGTGATTTCAAGAGGGAGGTTATCCATGCAATAATATTATCAGGGTGTTGGTGTATATGGAGGATAAGAAACAAAATGGTGTTCAATAATGTTTGGTCAATATTGAGCGCTTTGGTTGAAGAAGTAAAGAGGTTAAGTTTTTTGTGGATAAAAAATAGGATGACTAAGGAGATCTTGAGTTAGGAGGATTGGAGGTCTTTTCGGTTTGTTTAATGAAGGTGTAATTTTTGTAGTAGTTTTCTCTAATTTTGGTGTATGTAATTTTCTAGCAGCTTGCTAGTTTTGGGGTAATAAAATTTCCGTTGTTTAATATATATATATAGGATTGTGAACAAATAATAACCCGCCTTTATTGCAATAACCCGCCTTTATTGCAATAACCCAAATAACTTTGCCAAGATAAAGACAAATCTTGGATTTTTTTTATTAACATCATTTTAACACATTTAGAACACTATGTTCTTTTATGAGTTTGCGAAAATTCATCACCGTTTAAGAGTTTACATCGTTGTAATTTTTGGGTCTAAAACAGTTACAGTGCTGTAAATCAAAAACTTACAACGATGATATCTCTTAAACGGTGATGAATTTACACAAACTCATAAAAGAACATAGTGTTATAAATGTGTTACAATGATGTTAAAAAAATCCAAGATTTGGCTTCATCTTGACGTGTTTTTTCGACTTATTGCTTTAAGAGTGGGTTATAATTTGAACACTTTCCTATATATATAATAAAGATTTACATGTATCATATCATAAAGGTTCATATCATCTATTGACAAACCACACAAGTTTAACATAACATACTTAAAATTACATATTGTAGCACTTTATAACATAGCAATAACTCTTTCTTTTTTACATCATCTATCATATTTTACCTAATAATCAAAACTACAACCTTCATACTTTACGTATGATTCATTTTATGCATCATATACTTTGAGAATTTGCACATATTATGATTGATCGTTACTACTCTATTTTAATTGTATTTGTGACATTTGTCGCAAACTCAGGTTTGACTTTGACTAAGACTTGAAAGTTAATTTGAATTGGATTACAACTTGTAAATTAGTGAAATTCTACACTTAGCTAAAAGCTATTAATATGGTGTGAGTGTAAGCTTTTACGTGTCTTAGAAGTTAAAGAAGCTGCACTTGTTGAGTTCTTCAACTCCAAACATATAACTTGGTACAAGTAAATTTTACAAGTAACGCAATAATAGATATTATAATTAATATCTATTGAGATACAAATTTTAGACATATGTGGGTTTATAGAATGGTACCCGATACTGTTAGTGAACTAGATTCGAATAAATAACGTGTTAATAAATTTAATATTTATTATTAAATTTAAGTTATTGAGTCTATCAAAGAATTATTTTTCTTAAATACATGGTGTTGCATTTGGTATTTTTGAGATTTCGGCACCGTTTGGAAGTGTAATATCCGAAAACGAACGTTGGTGATTAATCGGTTAAAGAATTTAGTGGACATGCGTGGTTTAGCATAAAATGATAAATCATAAATGAGTATTTAAGTTAACGAAAAAAACCATGCTGATTTTTCATATATCCAACTTTATCTGCGGTTTATCTTGATAAAATGAATTTAATTAATCAAATGACATCTAAAGTCATTATTATTCACTAAAACTTAATTATTTTAGTACGATTAAAACTTCTAGTAATTTTAGAATAAAAACCACGTAAAAATAAAATTTCATGTATAAGAGTTATACACTGTAACACTCAGATTATATTAATAATACTTCTAAAAATCCCACCATATTCTCTTATGATGACATGTGGATGACACATGCCATAATAAGATCAAAGCAAATATTTTTGAGTGATTATAAAATACGGTCATCATCATTTTGAGATTTCAAGAAAACCCAACTCTCCACTCCTTCCTCTTCTACGTCACCCTCATTCTTCTCTCTATTTTTCACCATTTTTGCAATTTGCAAGCTTCTTCACCTTCAAATACTTGATTTCTTGAATGGTTCATGGAGTTTTGTAAGAATTTTTTTATCAAGGAACAACCCATTGTTAAGCACACCAAGGTATAGTCATTCTTCTTCATATTTTATTTTGGGTTTTGATTCTAAGTTTTTCACCTAAGATTTGATTTTAAAAACTAATGGGTTTGACATAAATGTGATAAGATGGGTGTGTATAAGTGTGAGTGTGTGTTATTTGTGTATATATGAGTGAATGTGTGTGTCATGTGTGTTTGGGTATGTATGTGTGTGTCGAAAGATATGTATGTATGTATGTAAATATGTGTGTGTGTGTATGTTGAATGATGTTTTTGGTTGCATGCATGTAAGTATATGTATGTAATGTATGTATTTACGATTTTGATTTCATGCATGTATGTGTATGCATGCGTATGAATGTAGGTAGATATATATATATATATGCATAATTATAGGTGAAGTATTACATGGTTAATGATGAACACATGGTTGTTCATCATGCATCAAAATATGTACATTTGGTGTATAGAGTTGTGTAAACAAAAGATTTTTAAAAATCTGGAAATTATGGTTAAAACATGATATATTTTGATGATAAAAATGATATCTTCACCTAAAAAGTAATGATAAATAGTTGGATAATTAACCATAATTGTTACAAGCTTGAAAATGGGTATTTTATGTAATTAAAACACTTGAAAAAGTAGGTTTATATAAAAATTATTTTCTGAACAGAATATTGCTGCAAAAATAATGGGTTTTATGTATTTTTAAAATATTAAATAAATTTATGATAATTGCAAGCTTGTATGCTAGTTGTTTGTAACGAAATACACGCCTTTTCGGCCGATTTGGGAATCTGATTTTGATCAGAATTTTTAGATTAATTTTATGGTAAATTTTACATGATTTATGATATATAAGTATTTTGTTATAATTATAAAAAGTTATACTTGAAAACTATGTTTGAAAACGGCGTGAAAACGTCGATTCAACGCAAAAATACAACATAGATGTGAGGCTGATTTTGATCACCATATAATGTTTGAAGTAAATTATACTTATTACTATTAGTAAGTATTAAAAGTGACTGGAGTCATATTGCATGCTTGATGTGTGATTTGGTGTTTGTTACGTTGTTGGTTTTATGGAAAAGTACAGAGAATTTGCCATTTTTGACAAATTGTTATAAATAATTAAGTTTGTAGTTTAAATTGATTTTAACAAAGATAACTTAGTTATTTGGAAATAATGTGGATTAAAAAAATGTTAACTAATGATTTATAATAAAGACTAAATTCGAGCCACTAACAGGTCGTTTGGATGAAATCTGTTTTCCAAGATGGAATATTTTCTAAGTTTGGTAAATTGGGTGTACGACTTACATAATAGACTTGTGTATAGACTGTAATGTGTCCCATGGGTTTTAGGGCGCACGAGAATACAATATTTTTGTTTGAGAATCTATCTAGCTAGCAGGAACGCTGCTAAGATGAGTTCATAGCCTCTTTACTAGTTTTTGTTTTAAATCTTGGGGTGGAAACACACTAACGAAATGATAAAAGTTTTACTACTATTATTATTATGCCTTAGTTTTTGTGAATTTGTTATGAAGTGTACTTACATGAGCAGGCAATGGATTTTTTTATACACCACATTATCGTAAGTCCCACACCATCACAATCATTTAACTCGCAAGGCGAGTGATGTCGCGCGGAAGCTTAATCAAAAATAACAAAATTACAACTAACCTAGACACTAAGTAATATTCTAGACTATCTAAAACTAAACTACAGACAGGCAAGTGTACCTATCGGAGATAGTATAGCCTAAGCATGTCCGGATATCGAACCCACAGACTTCTACAGAATGTACTAACTAGACTCTATGACTTATCTATACAAAATTTGTACTTAAATAAAACAATATTAAGGAAGGGGGTTTTTCTAACAAAACTAAGAATAACTTAAATAATATTAAAGAGAAAACACTAAACTGAAACGAAGATCAGACGACGAAAGAAAACTACCTAGGCATAAATCATACACACGCTCAACAAAGGATCTATCGGTAATGGAAACTATGTGATACCGGGATCTTAGAAAACTAAACTCAAAGGAAACCTAGAGCACCCTCGACCCTTCTCAAGGATTATCAACTAAGAGTCCTAAAAGTCGTTAAGCCACCGGTTGATTGGACTTTCCTCACATGTCATCCAATTATACTCAAAATGTATCCGCTAGACAATCTACCTCACAGCGTGAAAGTCTCAGACACCTAAGCGAAAGGGATAACTCGGATTTTCCTATTGGATTCGGTAAACACGGATGTAAAACGAACTAGAAAGATCTTCTCACAAAGTCTCTGAACTAGCAATTCTAACACCCTAGACAAACCGACAATCTCTCACCTCACGGCTATCAAGATTGGTTGCACATTTAATATATCTATATCAAGATAATCACTCCTATGGTAAACTCGTACGTAGTAAACCATCTATTAATAAAAAAACACACAGTAATTGATCTAGCATGCACCTATTACATGAAAGACATTCAACAAGGCACACGGGGAATAAATCACCAATCCATAAACAATCATAGACATACATAAACATCCAATAATCCAACCAAAGTTTGTTACATCATGAGTTCATCACATAAACATAATCCAAAACCGATAGAAACGAATGTCAAACATGTGCAATCATCAAAACCTAGGTAGTTCTAGAAGTTTAGCCAAGAAACATCATATGAAAACAACCCATAATTTGTTTAAAGTAAAGGAGAAACATGAAAATCAAAGAGAAACAAAGAAACCAAGTAAACCGAATGATGAACACCCGATATTGTTGATCCTAGGCTTTGGTTCTTCGATCATATGCTTTCCCAACCTTTGATTCACCTTAGAATAGCCTTTGTTCGTCCTCTCAGTCGCCTCTAGCCGTCCAAAATCGTATCTCCCCCTAGGGTTTTCGACTTTTTGGCTTAAAACTGATTTTCTGCGTTTTTAAGTCTGTCGCGTAGCGCGACAGTTACCTCCAAATCTGTCGCGTAGCTCGTGGGTTTAAGTGAGGGCATTTTGGTCTTTCCCACCTCTAGCGTAGCGCGACAGGGTTTTCTAGGGTTGTCGCGTAGCGCGAAGGTTTCAGATTTCAGTTTTCTTCTTTTCTTGTTTCCGGGTCCGTCCTCGCCCAACCGTGAGCTCGTTTCTTTGTACTTTATCACCAAATATACCTGTTTATTACCTGCAAGCATTAAATTACAGAAATGTGAAGCACCATCTTAAATCGACTCTAAAACTTAATAAAACTGTACTGAAACTTAACAAAAACAAATGAAAAAATAGATGTGTTTTACAACACATCACATCCCCACACTTATCTCTTTTTCGTCCCTGAAAAAGGCTTATGCAAAAATCTGGGATCATAGCTAGGTAAAATGGTTTCCAAACAATTAAACTCATTAATTCAAAATTAAATGCTTTGGAAAAGATTGCAAGTATTGTTATCTTATTAAACCCATACTAATTATTCAAGTCCCTTAGTAATGGTCTATTGCGTTGATGTTCTGCATTTCATTTCATTAGACCCACACTTAGGAAGTTTAAAATCAAATCAATCCTGGATTCTAGCTTTCAAGTCATCCTTACATATAAACAAACCAGAAATTTCTCAAATCAGATTTTTATAAATGAAACAGATGGAAGCGTGAGCATTTTTCTTTTATTTTTCAATCCATTGAAATTAACTTAGTGGTGTTTCAACCAGGCTGCAACCCGATGTGTGACACATAAGTTTTTCGTTCAACTTCTTTTTTTTATTTTTATTTTTTTTAGCTCAACTCATTTGGTGAAATGGAGCGCCATAAGACTCGGATTTATTCTCATAAAAAGAGTACTTATGTGCCAATCAGAGAAATCAGATTTTTTAAAAACTCTTGTTTGTTATTATGCAAAGACTCCTTTATAACTAGAAAACAGTTCCATTAATTCCAAATCCCCAAGATGTTTCCCATGAAAATATGCATTTAAGTAAAATTTAAACCAATCCTACGGGACAAAAACAACCAGTTGAGCCTACCTACACATCCCATAACCAAAGCATAAAAACCAAACCAACAAGTTAACCATGATTGAAACCACAAAACCCAACTTTCCTGTCATTTCCCATCATGCTTTTGCAACCAACTTAAACAAGGACAAGAAAGATCTAAGCTAAAGATGTAGAAACAAAAATTTTCAAAAATTTCAAAAGCTTAAGTAAACTAAAACTAAAATTCAAAAACTAACTACTGAAACAAATTTAAACTAAGTTTCTCTTCCCCACACTTAAACTTTACATTGTCCCCAATGTAGAGAAAAAGGAAAACCAAAAGAAAAACTAAAAACTGAAAACTGAAAATGACTTAGCTGGTTAAAGAGAAGACTGTCGAGTGCCAGTCTGTCCAAGAAAACTCCACAATCTACCATTTTGCTCCACAGGCTACAAACATACACATAAGATCTACAAAAAGACAAGATCACACAAGCATCAACCCGTCCAAAACATAATAATAATGATAGCCATGATTAAGTCCAACCACAAACCAACCTGGATTCCCGAAACCAACAAATCAAAATTTACAAAATGCAAAATTGTCTCATCAACATAACCATGAATGAATAAACCACAGGAACCACAAGCCTCCCCACACTTAGGGGGTGTTTGTTTTTTCCAAAAAGGTATGCGTGACCTCTTATGTCTGCGCGGCGCAGACGCGGGAAGAGGTTGGACCTCTACAGACCGTTTGTTTTCTCGCAGACATTTCATTAAAAAACGTATGCGCGTCCTCTTCTTGGCGCAGACGTGGTCTCACCTCTTCTCATCTCTTCCTACATCTTCTAGAGCTTCTCATCACCTCTTCATAGTTCGTCCCCTTCTCACCCCAGCTCCACAGCCGACACCCAAAAGCTCCACCGACGACAACCACCATCTCCACCACCGACAACCACCCCTTCGCGATTTCCCCCTCCACAGCAGCTCATCCTTCACGATTTCCCCCTCCACCGCTACTGCTTCTTCGCGATTTCCCCCTCCACCGCCGCCGCTTCTTCGCGACCACCACGGTCGCCTGCGTCCCTGCGCCGCGACCCTTCGCATCCCTTCGTCAGACGAAACCCTAGATCCGCGATGGTGGTACTCCGCCTCAATCGCGTCCCTTCCACGGACGAAACCTAGATCCGCGGTGGTGGTACTCCGCCTCAATCTCATCCTCTTCCACGACGGTGATGGTGACAGCGGTTGTGGTACACAGGTCGTGACGGTGACTGATGGTGGTTCGACGATGGTGACTGCCATGGGGATGGTCGTGGGTTAGGGTTGGGGTCTGCAAATGGGAAGAGGTTTGTGAAAGAGGTCTGCAAAAGAGGTTTAAAAATATTGAAAAACAAACACCCCTAAAAGCTCTTCTTGCAGGGGTTTGGTCCACCTCTTCTGCAAAAGATGTCTGCAGATGTGGTCCGCAAACCGCAGACGTTTTGCCTCTAAAAAAACAAACACCACCTTAGCCTTCATTATCACCACTGCCTCTCATCTCGGGTGGCCGTGATGTATGAGAATGGAGGGCCAATGGAGTAGAAGAGAAGAAATGGGGCTAAAAATCTGATCTCTAAGGCTTGAAAAGTTGTTAACTAATCTGGGAGGGCGTCGCGTACCGTGACAACATGTGAAGAAACCCTCACGATACGCGAGGGAACGTTGACTCACGACGTTGACCATGTCCTTGCGTAGCGCGACATATTGCTCTGTGTGTGTCGCATGACGCGACAATGCTCTTTTTCCAGAGAGTTTCTAGATTTCCATGCCTTAGCCAAATTTTCAACCCCAACACTCACTAAACCATGCACAAATGTTCTAAAGCAAGAAATACATACCTGGTGGCTCCAATTCATCATTATGGCATCAAATTGATTAAAAACCTGCAAAACAAATTAAAACACACAAAAACGAAAACGAAAAACGAAAAACAATCACGAAAAATGAAAAACACCAATGACACTAGACATTACTAATTTACATGCTCTACACTTGGGAGTTTAACCCAAGAGCTTCCTCAAACCCAACTCAAATGGGGGAATCAAGGGAAACCTCCTCCCTTGCAATCAAATCATGACCACGATCACCAACATCCCATGGTCCCTCTCCCATGACTTCATTCACATATAACTCATCACTCACCATATTCACACCATCAACTTGATGGACTAACTCACCACCGACGCTCACAGAATTTGCTATCTTCAGACAAACACTCTCATCACCCACTCTAAAAGTGAGTTTGCCCTCATACACATCTATGATAGCCTTAGCGGTGCGCGAAAATGGGCGCCCAAGAATGATGGGAACCGCCGTGTCCGCCTCCATATCCATCACAACAAAATCCACGGGGAACACAAACCTATCCACTTTGACTAACACATTCTTCAAAATTCCCCGTGGACATTTAACCGATCGGTCAACCAATGAGAGCGTCATGCGAGTGGGGAACAAGTCACCAAGAGCTAGCTTCTCATAAAGAGAATATGGCATCAAATTGATGCTAGCTCCTGAGTCCGCCAAGGCATATTGAAAATAAAATGAATGCTGACCTGGAATTTGCGAGGTGTCACATCATCCCCCAGTTATGCAAGCTTCTCGAGCAGCTTGTTTAAAATCACCGCGGAACACCCCGCACTCAATGAGATGTTGGCAACTTCTCACAACCGATCCTTACTCTTCAGCAACTCTTTCAAAAATTTAGCATATTTTGGTATACGCTGAAGGACATCAATGAGAGGGAGATTGATCTTCAATTGTCTGAAGATATCAAGGAAGTGCCCATATTCCTTCGCTTGCTTTTGATTAGTTAAGCGTGCTGGATAAGGAACATGGGAAAGATCAATCTCCGTGGTGGGCTTAAACAAGACCGGCTTCTTCCCAACTGCCGGTTTCTCAGCTAGAGACTCGCTGGTTGGTGCAGTACTTGCTGGGACTAGCCTCGGGGGCACCCTCCCAGGAGTCTCCATCTCAATCTCGTCGTCCATCGGTTCTTCTTCATCAACCACGACCGATGGAACTATTCTTTCTCTCTCCGCCTAAACCAACACCGGTGGTATGAATCTCTCTCCTCCACCTCCTCCAGAACGAGTAGTGACCGCCTTAACGTGGGCGTTTGGGTTGGTTTGGGGCTGACCCGGGAACTGGCCTTGGGGTCGTTCATCCAACCGCTTGGCGATGTCACCAACCGTTCGCTGTAAATCCAAGAACGCGGATTGCTGGTTCTTGAGGAGAACATTGTGTTCATGTAGGATCTTTTATGTAGTGGCATATTTTGCCACTAACTGAGTCAATAACTCCCCTATCTCACCCATACTACCACCACCACCAGAAGTGCTACCAGAACCACTACCGCTAGGCTGACCCTGCCCCTGGTTTTGAGGATGACTATGATGGAAACCAGGGGGATTACCGAAGATCTATAAGTTTGGTTAGAAGGATTTCCCCAACCGGGGTTATAAGACTACCCAAACCGGCCCTGCTGGCCTACAAAATTGGCTTGTTCCTGGCCCACTAAACACTCCAAGGTGGCATGACCACCTCTGTAGATCTCATCTTCAGATCCCTAACATCCCTAGCTAAAGACTCAAGAGCAGCAACAACACTAGTGTCCACATTAACGTGGTGAATTCCTCTTGTTGAGGAGAAAGAACTAGTAATAGGAGTGGAATTCCTATTTGCAGACCGCTGCTCAAACTCGGCCTGAGCGAAACTCTCAAAAAGGTCATTGCATTCAGCCACATCCCTCTTACCCATGAGGTGGCCTCCTGCAGAAGTGTCAAATCGGGCACGAGTCTCATATGTGAGCCCATTGTAGAATTTCTCTACAAGGGCCCATTCAGACAAACCATGCTGGGAGCATCGGCTTAGAAGGTTTTGGAACCTCTCCCAAGCAAGATAGTAGGGCTCATCAGGGGCCATTCGGAATGAATGGATCTCATCTCTCAGGCGGGCAGCCTTAGCTGGAGGAAAATACTTCTTAAGGAATGCGTCCCTAAGGCTAGCCCAGGTTATGAAGGTGCCTGGAGGATGCGAGTCAAGCCAAGTGGCTGCTCTTCTCGCAAGTGAAAAAGGAAAAAGCTGTTGAAAAATCGCATCATTAGTGGCACCTTGCAGATTGAAGGTACCACATATGCGAGTGAGCCTAGCAAGGTGTGCGGGAGCATCTTCATCATCACGACCATTAAAATGAGAATTGTTAATGGCTTTCATGATGTAATAGGGAATCTGCCATGAATTTTCATTTGTTATGTTTGGCACAGTAATGGGATTGTTAAGTCCCGTGAATCCCGCAGTGGCCTGCTGGTGAACAGTGCGACGCTCCGCCATTTGTGGAACAAAAAGCAAGCGTGGACTGGAATGAGTAGAAGAACTAGAGGAAGAAGGTGGTGTATGCTCAGAAAAATCAGCAGAAATGGGAGTAGAAGCACTTACCTCGCTCGTAGAACCTTCTGAAAAGTCTCGCGAATCGCTCCTTGATGGCAATGAAAGCTCAGGTGGCGGTCTGTGTGAGCGTAAGTGTGGCATACACTACCAAACCTGCAAACAAATAAAGGTAAATCAAAAAGAAATAAAACAAAACAAAATAAAACTAAAACAGAAAACAAAATAAACACAAATATGCACAGATAAGAACAAGAACTAGTAAGCACAATCGACTAAGAAGTCCTCGGCAACGGCGCCAAAAACTTGATGTCGTGCGGTAGCTTAATCAAAAAGAAAAAAAATTACAACTAACCTAGACACTAAGTAATATTCTAGACTATCTAAAACTAAATTACTGACAGGAAAGTGTACCTATCGGAGATAGTATAGCCTAAGCAAGTCCAGATATCGAACCCACAGACTTCTACAGAATGTACTAACTAGACTCTATGACTTATCTATACAAAATTTGCACTTAAATAAAACCATATTAAGGAAGGGGGTTTTGCTAACAAAACTAAGAATAACTTAAATAAAGACTAAAGAGAAAACACTAAACTGAAACGAAGATCAGACGAAAACCGTGCGCAAAACGGAGTTATAACGAAGCGGGAATTGCGAAAACAAGTTTGACGTTTGTTGACAAATACAAGTCGCGAATCCTCCCTTAAAACTATCCCACATCGCCCAAGAAACCAATATTTTGTCTCTTTAAACACCTATAAATACCCTTGCTTGGTCCCTTATAACTTGCAACTCCTAGTTGAGTATAAACAAGTGGAACAAACCAAATTTTGGTGGTTCTACAAGCGCAACACCCTTTGGTATGTTGAACATAATAGTTTTATTTATTATTTTTTATACTCTTGACGAGGAGGTGCTTCCCTTTGAGATCGTCTCGTCCATAAAGATTCTTTGAGGTAATTTTCTCTTTCTTTTTCTTCTCTTCATTATTCATTTATTTATTGTTTTCCTTTCTCTTTCTTTTTCTTCTCTTCATTATTCTTAGTTAAGGGGCATTAGTCTCGTTTAGGTAGCCTTGTTTAGGCTGCCTTTAGAATTGGTGTAGTCTTGTAGAGGCTCGTTATGTAACAACCAGTTTTAATAATTAAAGGTATTTGAAACAATCGTTAAAATAACGATTGTCGTTGTTGTAATTTGAAAATATGTGAAAATCATGAACATGGGAGAAAACCGTGCGCGAAACGAAGAAAATTACAAAGTTATTATGCTTTGGGGCTCGTCGCGGTACGCTAAGGAAGGGTTGAGGGTTCTCGGCGGTACGCGATGGTCAAAAAAATATCTGATTTCTCCGGATTTCTTCGCGGTACACGAAGTCTTTCTTGGCTCTTCTTCGCGGTACGCGACGGGTGAGGCGGTTTGAATAATTGGAATGAAATATCATATTTGGCAGAAGTGTTTCAAAACTCTATCTTTCGAACTTACAACATCCACATGCGAAGTTTTGAGTTTCAAACTCATATTTGAAGCCAGCTAAACATCTGGATCGCACCAAGGATTGATTCTGCAACATTAGATCGTGGTTTTGCGACTAAACATCCGTTCGATTGGGTAACGATTCGATTTATCCTACTAGTTTAATATTGTGTGGATTAAATTTAGTTTTGAATGTAATACTATGATTATGGGTATTGATTATTGCCTAGTTGATACCTAGGGATTGTTATGAAACCCATATCATGGTATGATAACTAGTATGATGGGTAGAGTATGATTTTAAATGAAATATGGATTATGATCCATGGGTTAAATGATGATTTTGATGAATTGATGTTAAAAATTATTAACAGTTATGATCATAAATGAATTTTGATTAAAAGAAGTAATTTAGATCATAACTAATATAATAAACATCAATTATTTGATGAAATGTCTAAGGAAGGTATGTGATATGATTAATTACAATAATTGACTAAAACTTGCTAAAGACAGTAAGATAAAGTCAATTATGTGATAAATTGACTTTGAAGAAGTCAAACTAGTCAAGTGTGTTGATCTCTATTGTATGTACTATATGTATTGAAACTAGTTGTATATATGTGAATACAACTAGGTATTAGTGGTGAAAGTCAAAGGACAATTCACAGAGATGGAAAAAGAGGTTGTAGGAAGTGAACAACCGTTTGAAGCAGGTAAGTTACCCAACTTACTGTAACATTACATATAAGTAGTAGAAAGAGTCTACTTGCGTGCTTGAAATATGTGAATGATGTTAAATATGTGATTGAAACTATGGGATGAGAAATCCTTTAGTTTGTGTTTGTTAAGTTTCCATGGGAAACGTATATGCAATATATTTACATTAGAATAACCGGATGAACCGGTGATAAATTAATACGATTTTGGTGTTTATATAATGATGGCGCATAACTTGATTAATGAAACTAATGGAATTATAAGACCTATGAGAAGGCGTTATTAGTTTCAAAACGAATGTTATGCTTGTGTGGTGTGTAGTATAAATGCATTAAAAATTTAGCCGGATGAGCCAGTGAAATTGATTTAATTGAATCACAAATGTGTGGCTAACCGGTTAATCCGGGAACTAAATTGTTGAACCACAAATGTGTGGCTAACCGGTTAATCCGGGAATTGAATTATTTATGACTCCACGATGGTGGATAGCTAGAGGTGCTAGCAATTGTCTAGATGGAAGTACCGGTGGGTGAACATCTTAGACTTAATAATTATGACTCCACAATGGTGGATAACCAGAGGTGTTGGCAACTGTCTAGATGGAAGTACTGGTGGGTGAACATGTTAGACTTAATAATTATGACTCCATAATGGTGGATAGCCAGAGGTGCTGGCAATTGTCTTAGATGGAAGTACCGGTGGGTGAACATCTTAAGACTTGAATTATTTGTGACTCCACAATGGTGGATAGCTAGAGGTGCTAGCAATTGTCTTAGATGGAAGTACCGATGGGTGAACATCTTAAGACTTACTATATGTATAACTCCACAATGGTGGATAGCCAGAGGTGCTGGCAATTGTCTTAGATGGAAGGACCGGTGGGTGAACATCTTAAGACTTAAATTAATTATGTTATTACGAATGTGTGAATAGTCAGAGGTGCTGACAAATAGCTATGGTGGAAGCACCGGAATATGAACACCATAGTGTAATTTTGATTAAACTATTGTGAGCAATAGTTGATGATTGGTAATATGATGTTATTACCTTGTGATAGATTTTTAATATATGTATGATACCACAAATGTGTGGATAACCAGTTAATCCGGAAACTAAATTGTTGAAACCACAGGTGTGTGGGTAGTTGGTTAAGCCAATAAAATATATATATTTGGTATTTTAAATTTAGCCAAAGGTGCTGGTGATAGAGTTGGATTAGATAATATACTCATATTGTGAAAATGTCCCATTAAGGGAAATAAATGCACAATGTGTGTGGGGTGTAGGTTGATGTTGGAATATGATGTATTATTATCTAAACATGATAAACATCCATATGATATATATGTGGATGTGTTAAAATGAGTTTTGGGAACTCTGGAATGGGTTACTTACTTAGTTCATATGAACTAATTGTGACTTATATGTGATGTTACAGGTCAAAGATAGATATGCATTGGGCGATCAGATCGGGCACGTTGTAAAGCAGAACCAAACGTTATGTAAAGCCTATGGTGGTATTAAACTTAAACACACTAGTTTTTATTAATCATAAATGTAAATGATTTGAAATTTAGTGTGTTTAAATCATGAAATGTTAATTTCACGCTTCCGAACATAATTTATGAAAAAGTTTTAATCTGGGACCTAAAATGGGACACGTGTAATCATGTGTAAAGTTTGGGTGTTACACGTTAGGCCCAACAAGTCCGGCCTATGATGTCCGTTCATTTAGTTATGCCTTGCATAATGCTTACCCATCCTTGTTGAATTCGTTTGACTAGGTTGAACCACGTTTGCATTCGGATCGTATACTTGTTCCTTTGAGCTACTGTCTGGCCACACACGTTCAAACCTTAGAGCATCCAGTTTGATACAATTGTTGATCTTGATTCTTCTTCATTATACTAATTTTCTCGAGCACCATTAATGTGAGTTAATTCTTACTCTTTTTTTACATTTTGTTACTTTTTGGAATGTTACATATGTCTTATGCAAAAACCTATTCATATAGTCAAAAACATATACTAGTACCCAGTAGCCTAAGAATGTGGCTACATTCTTCGCAATGACATATGTCTTGTGTTAAAAAGATGAAAGACATAAACATTATGATTTACATTGTTTAAGTTAAAGAGCTAGCAAATCTTGATTTAAGCTTTGTGATATTGGATTCTTGCTTTGTGCTACTTGAAACTTACATACGCTTTAGATCGTGTTCTATTTAGTTTAATAGTTTTGTATCTTTTTATACGTATTATATTAAACTGTTTTGAATTGCTCACCAACTATGCCAATAGTTGACCCGTTTATTTTACATATGTAACAGGTTAAGATGAAGACATATGACGGAGACATAGATTAAGTTTAGAGGACCTAGTTAATTAAAACATTGTTTACTATTTCATTTGAAATTTATTTGAACAATTGTATGCTATTGGATGTTGTGTTCGAATAATTTACTACGGAAGTTTTAAATATTGAAACCTTAACATAGCACCATGAGCTTTTGAACATTCACAATCGCGCCCGACGTATTCCGCCGTTGGTCGGGGTGTGACACTCCACAGATTCCGACAGCCACCACCATCATGTCTCACCAAATTGGAGTCAAAGCTAGGCCAAAATCTTAGGTGAGTCGTTCTATTTTTGTTCTTGCCGGTTATATTGAAGGATTTGACTGGAAATTGGCTCGAATCGCCGGAATTTGTCCGATATGTGGCCGATTCGGACCGGCTAGGTCACCGGAATTGTCGGAATCGCTTGATTTTAAGGTGCATTGATTAGTCCGATTATCCCAACTAGAGCTGACCAACTCCGACGTTGACCGATTTTGTCCGACTACCGTTTTTGGACCCAGCAGGTCAAAATTAATCGATAGAGGTCCGACTAGCAATTAATCACCGATTAATTGCCGATACTCCCGATTTTTACAACCACGACCCTTTTCTTCTTCCACTTGCTTTCCCAATCATGAGTTCTAACCTCTTTACTACTGGTCCATTTCAACTCAAACAAAAGAACATTTAAACAATTAAAATCTCAACAAAAACACATTTTCCCCCACATTCTCAAACCTAAACGGTTGTTTAATTGCAGTGATTATGCACATTAAACCATTAGAACCATAACCGAATGATTGAATTCAAACTTTAACTCGAAATCGATTTTAACAATGAAATTGAATCAAATTATTCATTTAAAAACATTCTAGACGTTGATCTGAAACTAACGAATTATCAATCACTATTTGAGAGTGTCTATATCATCGGATCGAATTCACACATTCTTTAGAAGCTATTATACACTCGATCTTGCTTAATTTGCAACCAAACTAGGTAATGAGCTACACCATTGAAATCGTTATATAATGGGGAATAAGAAACCCCAGTTAAATCGAACTGATAATTGATTGTTCGGGCGAATTAGATCCAGAAGAACTTTGGGTTTCCTATGAAAATGGGGGTGAACCCAAATTAGTGACTAAGATCAATTAGAAACGGCTTGTGTTCAACATACCCACCCCAGCCGGGCAGGAGGACGCCTGGGCTGGGGATGGGGCACATGTTCAAATATCTTGGCCACATAAGAATCAGTTTTTGCCTTTCAACTGGATTTTTAGCACTTTTGATTTTTTTTACTCCAAAAATTTATAATTTTTTTAAATCATAACATACTTTCTGAATGTTTTTGAATCATTGAAAATTCATATTATTATTATTATTATTATTATTATTATTATTATTTCATAAAGCATTTTCGATATAAATTTGAATTAAAATTTTTATTAAGAATTTGCTATTATTTAGCAAATTATGTTCTTGATTATTTGGACTTTTTTATGAAACGAATTTTATATCTAACAACTTATGTTTGTAAATTTTTAGATTTTTTTTTATAAAGTATGAATTTACAATTAATTTAGATTTCACAAACATGTTTGATAACATTTAAATTATTTTGTCTTAATGGCTATTTATAACCATCCCAGTCATTCACTCAATTGTCCCCCATCTCACTTTTTTCTTTTGATTTTTGATTTTTTTGAATAATGTTTAAACAAATTATTTTATTTCAAAGAACAAGAATAATTTCATAGAAATTATTTTAAAGAATTCCAATTACTAATTCCTTTACTTAAATCTATTTAAAGGAAATATTAAAAATGTATCTATAAACCATTATAAGTCACAAAATAATACAATCATCCCATGCTCATTTTCATAACTTCATCATCCCACATCATGATAAAGAATGTTATTCACACAAAATAATCACAAAAAACACTAATATACAAACATATTAAGGTAATCATATCACCTAATGCTACCTTAATTCGATCTCACCAAATTATAACCAAGAATTTTGGTCAAATAAAGAAATTCACACCAAACACCATTAAACATATATAATAAAGGTAAACACACCACAACTTGTTACCATAAACCCCAGTTTCGTGATCGGATCTCGGATCAAACATTACTCCCCATATCAAAAGCACAAGGATTTGAGTTCAAGTGTTCACGACGCACTTAAATCCATCAAACCATTAGTTCTGGTACCAACTTGTAAGCCCCAAAAATCCACCCACGTATGACACGTGTTTTAAAACACCCTCATAGTTAGGTGCCAGATTTTTTAAAATAAAACATCCTTTTTAGTCACCAAAATAACCCAATGTTCACCAAACATATATACTTAAGTTAATTCTACATTTAAAAACCCCATTATACATTAACAACAATTTACAAAAGCTGTTGAGTTTCAACCAAAACTTGTTCGACCCGATCCTCCTTGGTATTTCTGATCACGAGCGTTGTCACCCTTTACGTTCACCTGAAAACACCACATTTAAATCACCATTAGTTCGTTAGAACTAAGTATGATCACCCCGCTATTTCCCCAAGTGTATCCCATAACACCATATGGATACAATAATAATGTTCCTAAATATAATTTGGTAACATTATTCTACCTAACCGCAAAACGATTTACTAACGGGTCGTTTTCACCCAAAACCCTTAAATCTCCCTTCCATGCCAAAACCAACTGGATTTGCCCTTGGAATCCACGTTAAAGCTGAAACATATCAACTTATGACCAATTTAGAGTTGTAGGCACAACATGGGCGTGTTCGAGGGAACACGGCCATGTCAGAAGGTTTTCCAGCATCTGACCTGCAGTGAACATGGGCATGTTCTAGGGAACATGGACATGTTGAAACTCCTTCCATATATATATATATATATTCTTTGTTCTCTTTCCTCATTCCTTTTCACCAAGGATATCAAATATTACAATCCTAACAATATATTCAACACATGAAATTTGTCAAACCTCGAGCCGACGAGCTGGATCGACTTTCCTAGCGGGCGGAAGGTTCCCGGTCGTGATATCGTTGTGATAATCGAAATGATCAGATTGTTTACATGGCACATGATATATAATTCAGAAATGCTAAAATGACATTGATGTAAAATTACAAAGTTAAATTACATATGTCATGTTCACAATTTAACTAAGTAAATCTTCCTAAAAAGAATCTTTGAGTTTCTATCTTGTTTCTGCACAAGATTTACAAAAGCTAATTCACAAACGTGTCATTCAAAATATGCACAACACAAAAGTAAGCTATCGGTCCTCTATAAGGTCCCACTAGCTTATGTCCTGATGTCTGGTGACTAAACCTGTTCGTCACCTGAGAAAACATGCATTTAAAACAAGTCAACATTAGGTTGGTGAGTTCATAAGTTTAGTAATTGAAAACATTTGTAATTTGTCATTCACAAATCATAGTGTCACACACAGGTCTTATTGAATTTGCTTGTCTTATCTCACAGCAATGTCCACTCCATAGTTACACATACAGATAGTATGTTGTTCAAATAAAGCATGCTTATATATAGGGCATACATATCACAAATGAAGCTGCCAGCCCACCACACACTTAACTGAACTCAATGCCACCTGCATTGCAATAATGGATACCCATTTCCAACTCACATGAATTTGATCTCAATTGATATCCAACCTGATTTTCCCAAGTGATATGATTTCGTTTCCTCGTGATATAAGTATAGGATAATAGATTATTGAAGGGTATATATCATGGTTGTAAAAATCCCCGACTAGGCTGATTAATCGGCCGATTAATCGCTAGTCCCTTAAGGCCGACTAGGTCTGACTATCCGATTAGGCCAATTAATCCCGAATAATCCCGATTAATCCCTAGTCCCCACCTCACCGACAGACTAGCGACTAGCGATTTCTACAACATTGGTATATATCACCATGACCGAAGTTATGATAGCCCTTGATGTTTGAAAGAAATAGATTTTATTAAATATTATCCTTTTTAATGTTCTCTCAATTGTAGAGTTACTGTAATTCACTTCTAAGATTAGAAGTGACAGTTAACCCAAAAACCTCTCTCGACCCTCCTTTTATCATACGCCTTTATTTTATAAAAGCCTTTCGAGATTCAGTCCATTATCAACTCAGTCAGATCTTCTTGTTTGCCCGCCTTGATTAGGCTTCCTTTAACGGATTTGATTGGCATTCCGTGCCTACAGTCCTGTTGAATTCGACCTTTTATCAGGGTAGCGTAGTAAGGTTAGAGGCGCAACTAGAAGACTTGGCCCTCTTTCTATTTTTTGATTAATTCGATTGCAGTCTCCGAAGTCCTTCTTGATCGATGGTCCCCATTAGTATTAGTGCTAATTAGCATCCGCTTTTTTTGGAAGGCGAGATACTTATGTGTGACCGCGGATTCCACGGTAACAGTAGTAGAGGTGGCCAAACCGGGATTTTTTTGGAACCGGACCCAGTTCCGGTTCCAAACGGTTCCGGTCAATAAAATCAAGAACCGGTTTCGGTTTTTGACCGGTTCCATCCAGTTTTTTGTATGTTCTGGTTCCGGTTTTGGCTGGTTCCGGTTTGGGTTTGACCGGTTTAAGGGTGGAACCGGTTCCGATTCCAATTTCTCTGAAAACCCGAAACCGCCCCGTACCCACCGGTTTAGGTACGACTGGTTCCGATCCTGTTCCTCAGTTCCGGTTCCGGGTACGTTGGCCATCTATACCCATTTGTAGTATTTACACCTTGAATGTATAGAGCATAAATGGGACCCATGGTGGTCCTCACGAAATCAGACCACAATGCCTCCAATTTACACCTATACATTTGTAGTCTCATAGAATCTGTGCCTTTACAACGAATCTGTCCCAGTAATATGACATGAGTGAAAATCAATTCCGTAGCCTACCGGTCAACAGAAACGAAGGGTGCAATTACAATTAGTGTCTGAAGATTAATATCACCCATGTGGTTGTTTACCAAACTTGACTGATGCAGCCCTGTCATCGGTCATACGTTACCGACCAAAAGTCTTATTGTTACGCATAACGTACCGACCTCACTCGACGGAGGTTTGTCAAACCTATGGTACTACTACGCTATTGTTGGTTTAGTCTCTACTAAATCAATGGTAAACGATATAGAAAGGGACTTACGACTGATCTTGAATACATGGACATATTTTATAAAGTGATATAATGCAATCATGCTTAATAGTAATCAAATTATTGTTATGTGTTCTCATTGTCATTGTCTCATTGTCATGTATTCTCACTTGAATGAGTTTACTGTTTCTGACTCCAAATTGGAGGTAATAGTAAACCCATTGAATAGATGTAGATTCATTGACCAGTTTCATGGTTAGCGTTAGCTAAAGCCACTACACTACCAAATCTACACTCCATTCAATTATGTAATTATGTTATCTCAATGTCTTTAACAATGTGTTATAAGAAATTGTCTTAGTACACAATGTTAGTAAATGTGGTGAATGATATCATTATGAAATTATGTTAACATGAATATCATTCTTGTTATCTCTTTGTAACTGTCTCAATGTTATCTCATTGTTATCTCAATATTAGTAACAAGTGCTATAAGATCAGATATTAATTTCACTTATGTTATTTAAATGTTTGGATGATTTCATGAAGTTATGTTATCATGAAACATCCTTGATTTATCACTGGTATTATTGTATACACAAGCATACACATTGATCTGATAAAAGTGTGATAATAAAGATAAAATCTTTATTATCTAAATCCCATGATATTTGAAATAATGTACTAAATATTTTAATAATGTAAAAGAGTTAGCATGCTTCTCAGCCCCGCATTTAAAATCAACAGATTAGAAAAGGGGCATATGAACTCACCATGTTACTGTAGTGGTTGACTAAGATTCAAGAAATGCACGCGCTCACTGTCGTCATACTGGTGTTGTATTCACAGTCCTGAGTTTGCTTAAATGTTATTTGAGCTATGATCCCTTGTTTGATTGTTCTTTTTAAAATACTAGTTGTTAACTGAGTCCGTGTAGTGAAAATGATTCATTCTTGTGATATTCACACGAATGAGTCATGCTAATGGCCATTCACACGAATGAGTCATGCTAATGGCCATTCACACGAATGACTCATGCTAATGAGTATTCATACGAATGAGTATTTATACGAATGACTCACGCTAGTGATCATTCACATGAATGACTCATGCTAATGAGTATTCATACGAATGACTCATGCTAATGACCATTCATACGAATGACTCATGCTAATGACCATTCATACGAATGACTCATGCTAATGACCATTCATACGAATGACTCATGCTAATGACCATTCATACGAATGACTCATGCTAATGACCATTCATACGAATGACTCATGCTAATGACCATTCATACGAATGACTCATGCTAATGACCATTCATACGAATGACTCATGCTAATGACCATTCATACGAATGACTCATGCTAATGAGTATCCATACGAACGAGTGGCTCATTCTTACCCATTCGCCCAAAATAGGTTTCAGCCATGACAGACGGCAATTTCGAGTTTTAGTCGAATATATGGTCGTTTTGAGTGGGTATATGTGCAAAAACTCGTTTGGAAGGTGTATGGGTCGAATAGGGGTGTTTAGAACTGGCTAAAGCCTCGGTTTTGTCGGGTTTGTAGAAAACCCTAAAAAAGAACGTTTGAGCTCAATTTACCTCCGATTTGGCTGTTCTTGGGCTCGTTTTCTTCGTGTGTTCGTGATATAGACGAGTGAAGAAGAGTTTTGAGACCAAAATCTTGCGAAATGGTTGAGATTTGAAGAAGAACCGTAGAGAGAGAAAGTGACGGGTGTGTGTGTTTTAGAGAGAGAGAGTAGCTGAGAAAAATGAGGAAGAAGAAGGTGTTCCAGTTATAGTCCGGGTTTAACGCGGTGCTCGGTTTCATTCGTTTACGAGTTATCATAGTCGTTTTTTTTCTTTTTTCTTTTTCTTTTTCTTTTAAAGTGGTAATTCCTAATAAATCTTTTAAAATTATTTTACCTAATTTTATTGTTTCAAAAACGTTTATTTTTACCGTTGGTCAGATCGTATCACCTTCGCGCGTATTCGTTTGAATCGTCACCTGAACGAACACGACGATGGCTTTACTTTCTGATTTTGTTTTCTACTATTTAGATTTCGTTCAGAACGTTAAACCCACATATATGTTCATGTGAATCGTCACCCATGCAAACGCACTGTTAGTTTATTATTAGTAAATGATACTGAATTGTCGTTTTGTATTGAACATTCTCACTGACGGACTCAACTTAACTGCTTACGCATTGTTATGAATGATTTCACATTGTTTTCTCATGAAATTGTCGGCTATCTGATTCCTGTTATTTGTGGACATCAGATCACAACCGATATGTTTTTGTCATTTGTTTTCACCATTGTTATTTCACATGTGTTGTTGTATATCTATATTTCAATTTTCATTGAAATACATACAACTGTTGCTTGTTTTCACTGAGTTGTTATCACATACTATTTAACGCATAGTATTTACACATAGTAAATAGTGAAAGTACATATACCGTACCGATTGCCGGACGATCTGGTACTAGTTGTCACAAAATTCATGTTCATAAGAATTTTAAAACACAATTAAAGTGTTAGAACATAAAACCACCCAATAAAAGTCAAATCTCACACAATTTCCTTAAGACCTCCTTTTTTACCAAGGATTCTCAAGGTAGGTAATCAAACCACTTGTGATTTACCTAAACTCCATAAATTCACCATAGGAAGATCACACCACTTGTGATTCAACACATTCCACATTCTCACCTATTGTTAATCGTTTGACCATTCAGTCAATTTCTACCCAAATCCTTTGGGATCTCCTTTTTCACCAAGGATTCCCAAGGTAGGTAATCACACTTCTTGTGATTTACCTAAAATCCATAAGTTCACCATAGGAAGATCACATCACTTGTGATTCAACCCATTCCACATTCACACCTCTTGTGAATCTTTTGACCAATTTCAGTCAAACTGCAAATAAGAAGTTCACACCACTTGTGAATTATTATTATTTATCCCCCCCAATTGTAAACATACTACATTACAATAACTAAGCAAATATAACACCTATTGCATGTTATTGTCAAGCAACAAACATACATAACCAATTTGAATTGTTTGACCATTTTCAGTCAAACTTCTATTAAGAAGTTCACGCCTCTTGTGAATCATTCTTATTCTTACAAACCACATGTAAACAAACCAAATCACAATAACTAAGCAATTTAAACACATATTGCATGTTATTGTCCACACCAAATATCAAAACACCGATTATACACCGATTTAATCACCAAACACCCAAATTCATACATACACCATTTGTACACCATTTCAATCACCAAACACCCAAATTCATGCATACACCAATATAATCGCCAAGCACCCATACTAGTTGGTTTCATTAACGGGTCAATTACCCCTTTTAACTAATTTCACTAACAAGTCAATCACCCATTTTTGACTAATTCCATTAATAGTCAAACACCTGTCTTTTTACTAGCTTCACCAATTATTATCAAACACTTAATGATACCATATTATTTTATTAATTATAACATAACATTCACAACATAACTCACACCAATCAGTCAACAAATAAGTCAAAACACTCCAATTACAACTATATGTGGTCTTAGGTATATATTCATCATAACAATGCATATTCCACATGCATTGCCAATTTAAACACCAATTCATCCTAACAATGCATATTTTACCTACATTGTCAAGTTACACACCAATTCACCATAACAATATATATTCCACCTCCATTGTCAATTTAAACACATTCATCCTAACAATGCATATTGCACATGCATTGTCAAGTTAAACACCAATTAATCCTACTAATGCATATTCCACATACACATTAACAAATTACCATGTTTTAACACCAAAACCAAAACTTCTTAATCTATCAAAGCAATGAAGTTTCTACCTACATTGACTTTTATGGATTTAACACATAACATTCACCAAATACTACAAGACATAAATCAAGTAGTCAAACATTCAACACCAACACACAAACACAAATATGACTTATGGTTGCATATTTAGTGGGTAGGTTACTCACCTTAGCCCGTGGGATCATCATCAAAGTCCACTTGTCCTTTCCTCGGGTCTTTGACTTGTTCCTTTGACTTTGACCACCACTACCTAGTTGTATTACACACATACAACTACATTCAATACACATAACACATATCCACATTCATATTAACCCCTTTTCACCAAAATTTAGTATATGGTAATGGTTGTGCACCAATTCATCATTTCATTCATGGTTTACACCCAAATCACCCATTAATCATAAAAATTCCACCTTTTATAATTATAACACCTAATTCACCTCCTCCATACTTTTAAACCTATTTTTAGGTAAAAATAAAATTGTTGACATTTCATCAAACAACTTGTGTGCAAGAGATTCACTTGCACATTTTCAACTACTTCCAAAACTCCTTAAATTCCCATTTATGACTCTAATCATTTCAAGTTCACCAATCACCTCAATTCACCAATTTTATGTAACTTCAAATAACAACAACTTCATAATAACATCTAATCCAACATTTGAACCCCAAATTTAAGCAACATTTTCATATACCCCATGAACCTTACAAACCCCCATTCATCATATTACATCAACATGCAAGAAATGATCAAAATTTTATTTCAAGATGATTATCACTATGAATAACAACATTTAACACCTTCTAAACACCCAAATTTCATATTTCACCATACCCTACTCATATCCCATATGAGACCCACGAAATTACACCCCAAAACACACAAAATTTCATACCTTGTTGTAGTATGAAGCTAGAAGATCACAAAACTACTCTTGCGTGAAGGATTAGACCTTGACATGGCCTCCAATTTGTTCAACTCTTCAAGATTTATGGTTTTCCTCCCTGTTCTTCCTCCCTCTCACATTTACAGACAAACACACACACACACACATAGAATCTGTGATTTTGACCAAAGTCAACATCTTTAACCTTTCATTTAACCGCTTTCAACTATTTATAGTTTCAGCCCTCCAATTACTAGTTAAAACTAACTAGTTTATAACTAACTTAGTTAAATTAGTTAACACCCACCAATTAGTTATAATTAACAAATATTTATTAAAACGCCCACCAAATAATATTTAAGATTATTAAACCTTATAAAACACCCATAAATTAAAATAAAGCATAATCATACACCAATTATGTTCATTTTAGAATATTTCCCCAAAATGGGTCGTTACACATAGACTATTAAACCTTATAAAACACCCATAAATTAAAATAAAGCATAATCATACACCAATAATGTTTATTTTAGAATATTTCCCCAAAATGGGTCGTTACACATAGACTTAGGTCTTTGGATAAATAAGTGATAGTGTGCATCATCTTAAACTTGTGAATTACATGAGTAAACCCATGACATAGCTAATATAGATTTGAACAATGTTATGGAACTTGTTTGGAGACATTGATCGATACATAAATATTGTGATGACTTATAGACATGTATACTTTGAATATATTTCAATTTGGAACGTTTGGTTTAACATCTTTCATACATACATACATACATACATACATACATATATATGTGTTTGAACCAATTATGCAAATAATTAATCAAACTCTATTTTACATGTGTAACAGGTCAAAGATATGGATGAAGATCATATAGGAATTATAAGACCTAGTATTATGTTAATCAAGATATTGTATTTGAATACATGATGTAATGTTTGG
This sequence comes from Mikania micrantha, assembly GCA_009363875.1. Lineage (NCBI taxonomy): Eukaryota > Viridiplantae > Streptophyta > Magnoliopsida > Asterales > Asteraceae > Mikania > Mikania micrantha. Next base: position 107,634,263 of record CM018693.1, on the reverse strand, counting down.
ATTTGGATTAATATGTTTGAATGACAATTTTGTTAGGATTTAAATTGGATTGTTAATTATTGAAACACACAAATAGCACAATGAGCTTTTGGACAATTACAAATCACACATTGACGTATCCGTCATCGGTTGGTGTGTGACAATACCCATCTAGTTTAAATGGGAACCTAATCTTCTTGCTTCCATAGCGTTGAAGGGTGGTTGTGTTTACCACCATGATCACATACAAGCCAAATCTTTTGTTTTGAGTAGGTCAACCTTTTTCTTACATCGTGATATGACTATAATGATACATTTGTCGAGTGCTCTACTTTTTATCAAAACCATAAGGTCTTGAAACATAGTTATGGATATATAAAACCGAATAGACAACTTAATAATTGACAAATATGGCTGGTTTTCCACAACACTTTCACATTTGAAGGTTCATTGATAGATTTGTTATTGTTTTGCTCCGGCTCAGAAGGTTTAGTGTCATATGCGAATTTGGAGCTGCTTTGTTGCAGGTCGGAATAGACGATTTAGTAATTCCCTTCTTATGAGTATGAAGCTTGACCTTCAAAACCAAACTCATTATTGTTTTGATAGATGTGATTAGATCCAACATATGGTTGCTCCTTCAAATACAACAATCTTTTCTTCTATTAAGATTGCACGTCAGACTCCTTAGTTAAAATCTGACAACCTTACAAACTTGTTTTCATAGGAATCTTGAACACCATCGTTAAGCAACAATTTATTAGTATTTTGATTAGGAAAAAAGCACATAAATTATGAAATAATATACCTGATGAAACGTCACTATAGTCACATAAAAGGAAGTTTCGTCCCAAAATAATATGTTAACGAATACAATTGAATTTATATTATAATGAATACTAATAATTTGAACGAATAATGCATCATTGATATATCTTAAGTTTCAAAGGAATCTTACACCATGTCAAATAATTCAATCGTTGATGAAGAAAAGTAAAATTTGAAACCTTCTATGGGTCTTATAAAAGTAGACGTCACGTATATGTATTGTATACTTCAAGTATATTGATATGTGATGTTTATATTTGTGGTCTAATAAAACAGACCATGATTTTGTAATGATATGACACAAATAGAACAATTTATATTTATGGTGTAATAAACCAGATCTTGATTTTGTAATGATATAATACGAATAGAACAATACTTGACGTATGGTCACCAACCTTTTATTAGAACTGTCAAATGATTATCCTCATGTATGAACTTCGTATAAAATGTATGAAATGTGTTTGGTTAAAATTGATTTTTGTATTCCATCCTAAAAATATTTAAAAAAAAATTTGAAAAATCCGAAGCAAATGGGACTTGAATCCACCGTTGTAGTTTTTGTCAGCTTCACTAACCGTCGCACAGACGTACCCATTCATCGCTCCCAATTTCACTTCAAATTTTGATTCTGTCAGGATCATACAACCCAATCATGTCATCCGACGTACGCAGGCGTCCGATCACTAACGCCGGTGACGGAACACCTTCATCTTCCTCGTCTGTGCCGGATGCTGACGATTTCAATCGTAGCGCCAATGAACAGATCGGTGTTGCTCATCGGAACTCAAACGGCGAAAACGTCGATCGAAGACGGAGCGTGATGCAGATGCAGTATGCGTATCGCCCCTGCACTCCGGCTCATAATAAAATCAAAGAGTCTCCTCTCAGCTCAGACGCTATTTTTAAACAGGTTTTGTGTATTATGATCTAGTTCATTTGCTGTGAGTTAAATTGTCATAACATCTTGCTTCAATTCAAAGATGAGATAAACATGTAGCTAACTGAAAGAACTAAGATAACGATGACGCTTATGTATTTTAATTTTAAAAGAGGTTAAAATCCGATACATTCATGCTGCCAACCAATGTGATAAACATTGGTGGCTTTTAATTAAAGGTTTAAACTGGTGGAAGCTGATCCTAACCAAATTAAGGACTAAAGTGTGCCTACCACTACCCCACCCCCTTGAAGTTGAAGGTTTTCGTTAATTGTATTTGAAGATGTTAGAAATCATTTAGGAACATGCATAGACATTTATATGGATTTATGCAAGAAATAATCGTATGATTACATGATTTTGAATTATTGTTGTTATCATGACTGCATTGTCTGATTAAAAAATCGTTGCAGAGTCATGCAGGCCTATTTAATCTCTGCATAGTGGTGCTTGTTGCTGTAAACAGCAGGCTCATCATAGAAAATCTTATGAAGGTGCCTCTGATAATCTTGAATTGATCTTTCTAGTTTATATTATTCCACTGTTAAATTAACCTATATTAATTTTACAGTATGGTTTATTGATCAATGCAAATTTTTGGTTTAGTTCAAGATCATTGAGAGACTGGCCACTTCTTATGTGCTGGTACCAGGACTTTCTTTTCTGGACAATATTTTATATACTTTATTTTTGTCATAATTTTTTTTTTAGTTTCTTATCCATTCTCTTATATTATATGAGTTGTAAGATAAAGCTTTCTGGTTTTTCTTCTAGTTTGTCACTTCCGTTCTTCCCACTTGCAGCATACGTGGTTGAGAAATTTGCATGGACCAAAAGGATATCTGACTATGTAAGTAAATAGTTTTATTTCCTAAGCCAAAAACAATTTTCATTTGCAAAGACATATCAATTCATAAGATTTTGAATTTGATGTACTCTTGTAGACTGTTATCACTCTTCATATTATAATAACTACAATCGCTATTCTCTATCCAGTTTTCATGACCTTGAGGTTAGTATACCATATGCTTATAATTAACATATACAATTATTTTGCTTTTCCTTTTGCTTATTGCCAATTTTTTCTTTTAGTTTTTATTTCAGTATATATGTGGTATGCTAAATTAACTAGTTATTATTAAATGCATTAATCAGTCTTAAGCGTGTGTTTTAAAGTTTTGCAGGTTTGATTCAGCTGTTCTATCAGGTGTTACCTTGATGTTGTTTGCTTGTGTTAATTGGTTAAAGTTGGTATCTTTTGTGCATGCAAATTATGACATGTGCTTTCTCGTGAACTCAATTGATAAGGTAACACCTTTTATGATATATTGTTGAAAAATTTCTCTAAAATTTTACAAATTGTTGTGTCAGGAGAATGAGAAGCCCGTGTCTTCTAGTATCGAGTACTTTTATGATGTTAACTTTAATAGTTTTTTTTACTTCATGGTTGCTCCCACATTATGTTACCAGGTACATAATACCTTTTATAACTATAACTTAAATACCATCATTTTTTTAGAAAAATATTCAATAGCATTTTTTACTTGTAGAGAAGCTATCCTCGTACCACATGTATCCGAAAGGGTTGGGTGTTAAGGCAGACAATTAAATTCATAATATTTACAGGGGTGATGGGATTTATCATTGAACAAGTAAGCCTTCATAAAAATATGCATTTCACCCTCTTTGATTTTGTATTTATCTTTTTATTTAGATGGGGCAGGGTGAGCCTGTTGGGTAACAGGCAAATTTGAGTTTGGTTGAAATGGCCTGTTTTTAGCTCGGTTCAAAAAGGCATCAAAAGGTTGGGCTGACTCATCAACACTTTTTGTCCATTTTTAATAACTAATGAGTGCATTAGATAGGGATGCAAAGTAAATAAATACAATATTAAATTGAATCTTTGGAATAAACACTTAAGAGGTTATTTGCATTAATATTAGACTTTGGGCATCTTTAACTTGTTTGATCTGTTGTGCAAGCTTATCTTTTTGGTATCGGTCATTTCACCCATTTGAGACAAAACACAGCCCAAATCAGCCCGTCCATAAATAAGCAGATTAATATTGCCAACGATATTCAATCTTATTATGACATTGTCAAGTTTGTATGCAGTATATTAACCCCATTGTTAAAAATTCACGGCATCCTTTAAAAGGGGACTTCTTATATGCTGTAGAACGTGTTTTAAAGCTTTCAGTTCCAAATTTATACGTTTGGCTCTGTATGTTTTACTGCTTTTTTCACCTTTGGTAAGCATCCTTTATTCCCTATATTTTTTATCTTTGTTTTGAATAGTATTTTTACTTATGGTTCTTGTTCAGCATTTTTTAGTTATATTACAAAAAATGCTACTAATACAGGTTAAACATACTTGCTGAAGTTCTTCGTTTTGGCGACCGTGAGTTCTATAAAGATTGGTGGAACGCACAAACAGTAGACGAGGTTGTTTTTTAAAAAGAAAACAAAAAAAAAATTTCTAATTTTAAATTCCATTTGCTGTAAACTAATAGCTGACTTGCCTTTTATTTGTCTATTGTGTTGCTGCTGCTTTCAGTACTGGAGACTATGGAATATGGTAAGCTTAATGATAAACATTATCTACTTAATTTGTAAGTTTTATTGTTTTCATAATGCACAAACAGTCAAAGGCCTTGGCGCAAAAGTCCAATCCAATCTAAAAGGCCCGGCTGTCCCTTATTGGTCCATTTTCATTGGTTTTAGAAAGATTCTAAAAGACCCAAATTCGATCAAAGGACCGGTCATGGCCTGTTTAAGATTATTTGTTATTTCATAAATCTAAATAGGATTGTTGTGTGATTACTCTTTCTACACCATTTGTCTCGGTATTCTCTAATCTCCATATTTTCTGATGCTGCAATCATGTAATTGAATTTAATAAAAGTCTGTTGTAGGTGTTTTGAAAAGAAAATGTTTAACTAGGGGTGTTAATTTTCGGATATCCGTATATCAGGTAATTCGGATATCCGAAAATTTTGGATAGTGATTTTCAATATCCGAATCCGTGTTCAAAATTTTGGATATTCGAGTTTCGGATATCCAAACTCATAAAACAATTTAAATATATATTTCAGATATATCCGAAATATCCAAAATTATCCAAAATATCCAAAAAATATACAAAAAATTATTTGATTTATCCTAAAAACATCCAAAAATTATCCGAGTATTCAAAACATTATCCGAAATATCCGAAAATTATCTGAAAAAATAACTATTTCGGATAGACTGGATATCCAAACTATCCGAAATTTTTCAAAACATGTATCTGAATCCAAACTTCCGGATAATTCGAGTTCATGTGTTCGAATATTTCGGATTCGGATACAGATTTTTTAAACATCCCTATGTTAAATTATCCATAGTTAAATAAATTGATATATTAATAGTTTTTAATTTATAGCTAAAAGCGTGTGTATATATATATATATATATATATTTTATAAAAGGATACAATAGAGCCCTACTGGCCTAGCCTCTAACCTAGTTAGGACAATCGGGTCAACAGTGCATACAAATTACTCTGTAGCTTAGTCCATCCTTGTGTAAATCAGTAAATGCATATACACATTTCATTCGTTTTTGCAGCCAGTTCATAAATGGATAGTGCGGCATATATATTTTCCATGCTTACGTAGCGGCATGCCTAAGGTAGTAAAGTTGTTTTGAATGTTAAATTATTCAACAACTTTTTTTTTTTCTTATGTTATTTATTTCATTATTTGTTACCAAGAAAAATTGCTTTTTAACATATCAAGTTCATGATTTAAACTTCCATGGACCTGATATATCTTTTTTTTTTTACAAACTTTTAATATTTGTGGTGATGTTTCTTTATATTAAGTTTTAATCTTTCAGGGAGGGGCCCATTTGATTTCATTCTTTATGTCTGCAGTGTTCCATGAGGTATATAATTTTCAAACATAGAAAAATAGGCATATTATTATTATTATTTTGAACTCATTCTTTAAATCATCCAATGTTAACATGTGATTACGCTTTTATTGCATTAGCTTTGCATTGCTGTTCCCTGCCATATTTTTAAGTTTTGGGCCTTTCTAGGGATCATGCTTCAGGTTTTCTCCCTTTTTCTTGTATAATTTGCTCTATATTATGTAAATAAGAAGCTTACAACAGTAACAGAAACAGTTGGAAGTTGCTTAATTATTTTGTTAATTTATAAAACCTCCTAATATATAAAGATTAAGATTAATTATATAATGATATTGTTTTGGGTTCAAAAGGGGTTATGGTGCAACTAGTTGCCCGTTTACCTGTCAGTTTATTGTAATCTTTCATTTGACGTGTAATTTAAAACCCTAGGAATTAACATCTTTATAAACAATGTTTGAAAGTTGGACAAAAGCATTTGAGGGTCAACATAACAACTGTATGAACCCAAACCCATTCCAACTGCTCATCTTGTATTCCTTGGATCAGGTGCCATTGGTGATGCTCACAGATTTCCTGCAACGCAAGTTCCAGAATTCGATGGTATGTGATGATTTTTAGAATCTTTAAAAGCATTCACTATAACTCGTAATTTTAATCCATTCATATGGAATCAAGTCAATTTGGGCTGTATTTAATTTATTACGGGTCAAATGGTCCAATAGGTTAACCGGGTCAATATAAATTGAATTTTATAGAAAAGGTTTCAATCAATAAGGCCGACCACCTGTTTTTACACTTTTTTTTTTGATCGGCTTGGTACAACGACACCCAAGACGGGATTTCAACCGTCCCCTCGGATTTGACGCTCTGAGGCGTATGCCCGAGCCCACCCCAGGAGGAACCTCACAACTGGCTAAAGTCCCTGACCTTGCTTCAGCAAATATGCCTCAACCCGGATTCGAACCAAAGACCCCATATAGAAAAGTCAAGAGGGTAACCATTAGGCTAGAAGCCCTTGGTTTTACACTTTTATTTGAGTAAAGAAATTGAAGGGTTTTGTTGTATCAGGTGGGAAACATGATGTTCTGGTGCTTTTTTTGCATCCTTGGTCAACCCATGTCTGTGCTTCTCTACTATCATGACCTGATGAACAGAAAAGTCAACACAAAATGATTCATTGCAAATAGTTTTTGTAGGCAAGATTGATTGGTGTCCTCTTAATTATTATTTAATAATTACGTTTCTATATATTAATATATTTTTATTTGTTTATAAATTATATTAATCAAATGTTAGACAACTTTTCAAGCGTATCTATATTTAAGTATCCGAACCAATTTTTTTTTAAAGCTGCGATTTCATTCATACAAAAAACATAAGGGAAAACATGGACCAACAAGATGCTCAATCCATGTAGTCCATGTTAACTTACACCATGTTTGCTAAATCAAAGTTACACCATTTACTCCAATCAAGACTAGAAAGAGTTAGATTTAAATTTTACCCATATGAAAAACCACTTTTTGATGTCTTCTAACATGCCTGCCATCGATATAGTTTTATTTGACAAGTTGCATGCGATCCTTGTCTTCCAGATGCACCAAACCGAATAATAATAAAATTTATAAATATGAATTTAGCATCACTGTTATATAATAACATAATACATTCATCTATCTTATGTCATATAATTTTCAATTTTTATAGTTTTAGAATATTTTTAAAATATTTGACCCATTTTTATTTTAATTCTGGTATTTAAGTTTTGTGTGTGTGTTTTTTTCCCCACATATTTACATCAAGATATTGGGATGTAAATTAATCGAACGAACACAAACAAGTTCTACTCATGTTTGTTTATTTAGCATTGAACATGTTCACGAACATATAACCGAACGAAAAATCTTGTTCGTATTTGTCTATTAAGGAATTGAATGTTTTTAAGAACAAAAATGAACATATAGCATCTAAAAAATAAAATAATCCCTAACAAGAGACACAATTACCTTAAATAAATATTAAGCTAAAAAATTGACATAAAAAATTATAAAAATAATTATATCTATATACAAAATAGAAACGTAAATAATATTATTTTATTATTATTATTATTTTTAAATATGAGAGGTTTCTTCATGAAAAGAATCACATAAGTTATCCAAGATCAAATGTTAGTTGTTTTCAACTATAACGTAAAGGTTATCAGTTCGAATTACTAATAATAATTATTATATAATATTATTATTAATTAAATAATAAGTATAATATAATGATAATACATAATTAATAATATTTAATTATTTAATAGTTACAACCTTTACAAATGATTCGATTTATTATTTTAAGATGAATTCACTGTCGTTGCAACCAGTTTTTGATATTCGCTTTAATATTCATGAAGTTTTTACTGTGACAGAATGGTATAACTAAACTTTCAATTTTTAGTTAAAAATCGTCTGACCGCCCCTCGCTGACGAACCTCCACTCCAGTTGTTTTCCATCATAGGGCTTAATATCTATAGATTAAGCCATTACCAAACTAAGGAGCAATTTGTTCAGCTGTGGTCAACGAGAACTTATAATCGAGGACTGACAAACTAGAAAAACAACTATTGCAATCGATCTTAGGTGGCCAACCGATCGAGTCGGGCTGGACACGACTAAAGTTTCAATTTTAGTAAAAAATTCAGCAACGATACATATATTTTTTAATAATAATAATAATAATAATTATTATTATTATTATTTATTTAACTATATAATATTAATATGGATTAAAAAAATACAATAAACATATTGTCAATCGTTGCAAACGGTTTTTTGATATGTGTTTTGATGTTTGTGATGTTATCGTTGTTGTCTTCATCAAATGCCTGTATCAATAAAGCAGTATGACTCAAAAAAATAATTTATACAATTTTCTTTGGTTGGCATGTATGAGACAAGTTTTATGTCGTTTCATCTTTTTACATATGAACAATAATATTATTTAAATAGTAATAATATAATAATTATTTGTTTTTCTATTTTATTGGCTTCTCTTATTTCATATTTATTGATGCTGAATTTTATGACTATGTACGTCATTTCTTTTTGTTATTGTGTAACAAACATTGTAATCCCCAGAGTTTTCCGTTACGAATTCAAACATCGTAATTGTGTTTGATTAGAAATAAATAAAAATCATGAATGTTCTTTGAAACATTTGTATTCATAGATCTATAGATGTGTATATATTTAAATTATATATATTATTAAGCTATAATCAAAACATAAATCAATCATAATAAATATAATTAAAAAAAAGATAATAATAATAATAATAATAATAATAATAATAATAATAATAATAATAATAATAATAATAATAATAATAATAAGACATGAGATTTATAAAAAGGGTTTTATAAAATTTTTGATGTCTTAGACAAATTATTTAATTTGTAAAGCTTAAGTTGTTTAATATAAAAAAATTTTATATTAATAAAAGGTTTTATAAACTCTTGGAAATGATACACTAGATTTAAACTAGAGGGGCTAAAAGGTTTATCTAATAAACTTGATTTTGTGAGAGGAAAAGATGTTTAGCAACATCTGAATAATGAGGAAACAGTAGGGACCAGAAGCGCAAATAACCCAAACATCTTTCCCCCTTTACCCGGTTATCAAATGGGTACCCAACCAGATCCGTCTCAAATGTTGTATTTAATTTTTAATAATGATGCATTTATTATGAAACATTATAATAGCACCATGAGCTAATGAACAGTCAGACTCGTGCCCCGACGTATTCCGCCGTCGGTCGGGGTGTGACAAACACGTTTATAACAAATACACTTTAGAGTTTTGTGACGGATTGATAGCCATTGTGACATGGTTTTATGTATGTGTTTTGATATACGTGATCGTGTATGCATGTTGATGTTCGAAATTATAACGGAATTTCCGTTGCAATGCACGAGGTTACATATTTATTGAAACAATTCCTTATTAATAGTATTTTGTTTTCATTAGGTCAGTGGCCGTAATTTTATTGGTCTAAAGAGCGGTTGGCAACAAATTATTTTAAGCATGCTAAATTCCTTTATTTTGTGTTTTTTTAACATCACATTTTGTAGTGTTGTTAATAATTTATATTTAAAAATTCTTTGTGGGTTTATCTTTTGTTAACTTTATTTTTATTATTGTGTTTGTGTTTTTATTCGGTTTCCTACATGCGTGCTTTAACGATGTGATACACTTCTTTTGGGTTTTCTTTTTGTGCATATATTACTTTTTTATGTTTTATTATTAAATTTATCATTTTTTTAACTTTATCTTTACGATTGAGTGACAACTATTATGACACACTTTTTTTAATTAGCGTTTTAATACTTGAGAGTGCCTCCGCCTTCGCACCTTGTTAGTCTATACAAATCACAACTTAGAAATAATATTGGTAGTCATTTTTATAGTTCTCTTTACAACTTAGAAATAATATTGCTAGTGGTAACGCAAAGGTATGGCTTGGGCAAACCATGAGGAGTCGACCAAACATTGGTGGTTAGGTTCACATCGGTTTGTACATTTTCAAAAAATGAAATTAAATCCCTTTTTACATTTTTTCCACATTTTTAAGCAATAATGTCTAAGAGTAGTGCGAGTTACATGTGCGTAGCGAGTTTGTAGCGTCTCCCAAATCATTTTCATTAAACAAGGGTTGTCGAAATGGTCAAATGACAAACTTTCTTGAATCATGAACTTTGACATTCTATCTCGAATCTTGTTTACTCATATGTAAAACATTTACCATCAGCACCGGTTTGCGTTTGATTCGAATCCGGTTTCTTTCTTGGCTTCGCAAAATTTAGAAATATGTTTTTTCATTGTAGTATTGGACTCTTTGGCAAACAAAGCGTCACAAAATTTTCAATGAGCCTTTGAAGACCCGTCACTCATTTCATGTAAGCCTCTAAACCCACACACATTAGACACATGTTTTCAAACAACAACAGAGTTTGGTCCCAGGTTTTTAGAAATTAAAACATATGTTTTAAACACTCAAAATAACCCAACGTTTCATCTAAACCATTTACAAATGTTTGTAACTACAAAACATCTTAAACATTTCAAAAGTTTGAAGTTTTCAACCAAAGATGTGTTTGACACGAGTCCTTGCCAGCTATCCGATCACATACGTCTTTACCCTTTCCGTTCATCTGTAAACATCACATTTATTTCCCCATTAGTTCATTAGAACTAAGTAAGATCACCACTAATGTTTCCCCAATTTAAAAAGGTTAAAAAAAATCAAATTTTGGTCCATGCCGTAACCCGGGCCGTAACCAGGCCGTAACCCGAGGGTTCTGGTCGTAACTGATGTGTTGTGAAACACATCTGTTTTTCTATTTATTTTTGTTTAATTTCTGTACATTTTTATTCAGTTTTTGAGTCGATTTAAGCTGGTTCTTCACATTTCCATGATTTGATGCTTGCAGGTAGTAAACGTGTTATTATGGTACAAAAGATCAAGAAAACGAGCTTCCAGGTGGACGAGAACGGACCTAAGAACAAAGAAAGAAAAATCTGGATTTTGGGTGTCCTCGCGTAGCGCGAAGGGTATCTGAAACCTTGTCGCGTAGCGCGACAGGTGAAAATTACGTGTCTGCCCATGTTTAATGATTGCGGGTTGACCCGACTCTTTTGCCGGGTAGCGAGACCCGTCGCATAGCGTTATGGATTCTATGATGGTCGCGACGAGGAGAAAAACTCAGAATTTTGAGTTTAACTAATTAAAACGGCTGGGGACTTGATTTCTAGGGTTACTGACGACTGGAGACGAGATTAGGAGGCGACCAAGAAGCTGTAAACGACAAGTAAGGCGAGATCTTTCATTCGAAAGCCCTAGGATTGAGATTCGAAGGGTGTACAACGATCGGTTTCGGTTTTCTATGTGTTCTATACATTTGAATGATGTTTGATATTGATTTATACACTATTTCTTTTTGTTTATTCATGATGATTTGTGGCTAAACCTTTTAGACCACCTAGGGTTTTATAATATGCATGTTTAATGATTGTGAGGATTGATTGTGGAACAAGTTTGTGTTTTTTCAATGATATGACGATTTGGTTGGGATTCTTGGATGTGTATGAATGTTTATATTGTTTGTAATTTGGTTTATCGATTCCTCGTGTGCTTTGGCGAATGTCTTTCGTATAATAGGTGCATGCTAGGTCAATTACTTGGTGTTCTTGATTTGTGGATGGATTACTAGATGTAGTGATTCATAGGAATGATGATTTGGTCATAAATAAATTAAATGTTTAACCAAAACCAAAAGCTGTGAGGTGAGGGTTTGTTAGTATGTCTTGACTGTTCAATAACTAGTTAAAGTCTTTGTGAAAAGGCTAGGATTAGGTCAATTGAACATATTCTTGTATGCTAAATCCAAGATGATTTTTCTTATTATCCTTTGCATGTTTGTGTATTGAGATTTTCATTTCCGTGAGGTAGATGGTCTTTAGGATATATCATTGATGGGTTGGTTAACTTGTGAGAGTAATTAACCTAAACCGGTATTTAAAAGACTTGTTGACACTTTAGTTGAAATCTTTGAGAAAGGTTAAATATACTCTAATTTGTTTATGAGTTAAAATTCAAAGATCCCGGTTCCACAATAAGTTCCATAATCAATCCATAACACATTAGACATGTATAAAGTAAACCCTAGGTAGTCGTTTCATCATTCGTGACTTTTTGTTGAATTTTCCTTATTGAGTCTTAATCCGGTTTATCTAGGTTAATAATTTAGTTTAATTAATTAGTAACAAAACCCCCCTTCAAACAATTATTTTAAGTTAAGTAAATTTGTATAGATAAGTCCTTGAGTCTGTTTTGCACTTTATGTAGAAGTCTGTGGATTCGATATCCAGACTTACTTTTCTGTACTACTTTTGATATGTTCACTTGCCTGTTGGTGGTTTAATTTAGAGAGTCTAGAGCATTACTTAGTGTCTAGGTTAGTTTTGATTTTGATTAGTTTTAATTAAACTACTTTGCGCACATCAGTAACCCATTTGTTCAGCTTCCCAGGGCCGTAGCTTACAGCCCCTGGCTGTAGATTACGGCCATCTGCACATTAGGTGCAGGATTTTTCCTGTTTTGTGCAGTTTTAACCATCCGAAGCCCCGTTTTCGTTCCCGATCGTTTCCGACCATTCTAATAACCCCATAAACCTTTCATAACACCATATGAACATAATTATCAAACTAATATCACATTTTGATAACAATAATAGTCACAACAACAACGATTTACTAACTGGTCGTTTTCACCCAAAACATCAAAGAAATCTTTTTACACCAAAGATTCCTCAAGTTAAGCAAAATCACACCACTTGTGATTTACTAAACGTAATTTCACCAAAATTAGGATATTCACACACCTTGTGAATAATCTAGTTTTAATGATTACACAACTTGTGATTCAAACACCAATTAAAATCAACCTTAACTTATAAATTCACACCTCTTGTGAATTATTTTAATTCCACCCCCACACATGTAAACCAAAAACCAATCAACATTAACCAAGCAATATATAACACGACGGTTCCAAGCAAGATGAATAGTTTATAGTCGACTCAAAAACTTTTACTTACAAAAAAAGATTTCAATATTCACTATTCGGAGTCGTAATTTGACGAGTATCCCTTTCTTTAGCAGGCTTGGGACTAAAAGAATGGTTGGGACAACAATCATTGATCCCGAAAATTTCTACAATAAATTTATTGCACATTATTGACAATCAATTTCTACATATACGCCCATTCATACAAAAATCACTATGCTATGTAAACTTGTAAATCACCACACCAAAATTCAACACCAAATTCAATTGAAGGTTCACACCATTTGTGAATCTTTCAAAGTCAATAACAACTAAGCAAATTAATCACCCATTCCTTGCTATTGAGAATCATGAATTCAAACATTCAACAAATCACCAAGTCAACAATTAATGTATATTCCACATACATCTATATATTATATTCACATATATGCATAAAACCATTTAACATAGCAAGTATAGTGGGTTGGTGACTTACCTTGTCCAGACAAGTTATCCACTGCTAAAATCTCCTTTTCGGGTCGTTTAGTTCCACTATCGTTTCCTATTATCACAACTAAAAGGTTTAATACAAGATTTGACTATAACTAGTCAAATTACACCCCCATAACCCATTATCACCGATTACACCTAGATTATAGTCATATGAACTCCTAATTACAAAATTTTCATCTTTTATGATCATAGTAACCAATTACTCTCACCCTTTCATTTAAACCCATTCTTAGGTAAAAAATTTAAGTTGTTGACATGTCATCAAACAACTTGTGTGCTGAAATTTCACCTACATATTTCAATTACTTCTAAACCCCATCAATCCCCCATTTATGTTTCTAATAATCCAAATTCAACAACCACCACAATTCACCAATGTTTTATAATTTTCAGTTGTTAGAAATTAGCATATTACCATCTACTAGGATCACCCCCCCATTTTAACACTCTAATTCATCTTCCTCATGAATCTTACAAAATATCCAATTCAATCAACTTCATCAAACTCCATGAAATGATCAAAATGTTGTCTCCAGATGATTATCACTATGAATAACAACATATGATAACATCTAAACTTCCAAAATTTTGATTTCATCCATCAAACCCACACCCTATTAGAGACCCATGAAAATCAATAAATTACCCAAAAATTCTTACCTAAATGTAGTTTGATGCATGGAGAACCCAAGTTTACTCTTGCATTCAAGGTTAGATCACAAACCAGTCACCAATTTGATCAATCTTTGCAATTCTTGAGTTTTCTCCTTGGCTCTCTTTTTCCCTGCTCGTTGATCCCCACCCCCAAGTCAGTCATTGACTGATTTTGACCAACTTCATTTTTTTACCCTCATTTAATTGAACTTTCAACTAATTACAATTTCAGCCCTCCAATTTATTAGTTAAAACTAACTAGTTATAACTAACTTTGTTAAATTAGTTAACACCCACCATATGGTTATATTTTAATCAAATATTTTTAAATAACTCATCAAATAATATTTAATATAATTAGAACTTATAAAACATCCATCAATATAAATAAAACATAATTATACACCACTTATATTTTATTTATAATAATTACCCAAAATGGGTCGTTACAAGTTCTCCCCTCCTTACAAAGGTTTCGTCCCGGAACCTCATTACACCTAAAAAAGAAAAGGATTAAATTTCCGCATTTCATCTTCCGACTCCTATGTAGCATCAGAACCGCACCAGTTCTTCCATTGAAACCTCACTTGATTAATCTTCTTATACCTAAGCTTCTTGACTTTCTTATCCAAGATAGCCACCGGTTTCTCAATATAATTGAGTTTATCATCAATCACCAAATCCTCCAATGGCACATAAGCCGATTCATCTACGAAGCACTTTCGCAGATAAGATACGTGGAATGTATTATAAGTCCCACTCAACTCCTCCGGTAGCTCTAAGCGATAGGTAGCCTCGCCAATCCAAGCTATAGTTTTGAATGGTCCACTAAACTGTGGACTAAGCTTCTTGCGCTTTCGAAAACGAATCAACCCTTTCCAAGGAGAAACCTTTAGCAACACAAAGTCTACCACTTGGTATTCGATCGATATCCACCGTTTATCCGCATACGATTTCTGACGGTCTTTTGTCACCTTTAAATGAGCCCGTATGTGATCGATTCTTTCATTCCTCACCTTTACTACCTTTTTGCTGGCAAGTTCTCTCGGTACCACTTCTTCCCCAACACACGGGAGTTCTATATTTTCTTCCATACAAAACCTCAAAAGGAACCGGAATGATAACTATTATTGTAAGAAAACTCTGCCAATGGTAAGTAATCATCCCAACTTCCTCAAAAATCAATGATGCATGCCCGTAACATGTCCCCAAGTGTTTGA
This sequence comes from Mikania micrantha, assembly GCA_009363875.1. NCBI lineage: Eukaryota > Viridiplantae > Streptophyta > Magnoliopsida > Asterales > Asteraceae > Mikania > Mikania micrantha. The sequence goes on along the minus strand of CM018693.1, from coordinate 107,618,620 downwards.
ATGGTTCTCTCACTTTGACCATCCGTTTGAGGATGATACGCCGTGCTTAATAGTAACTTTGTACCCAATTCCTCCTAAAAGTTCTTCTAGAAACTAGAAGTGAACCGAGTGTCTCGATCAGACACAATAGTCACCGGAAACTCCATGTCGAGACATTGCCTCTCTTACATAAATTTCGGCCATCTTCTTGGAAGAATACGTCTCCTTGATCGGTATAAAGTGAGCACTCTTTGATAACCGATCCATGACGACCCATATCGTATCATAGCCCTTCCTAGTTTTAGGAAGGTTCGTGATTAGGTCCATCGTAAAATGTTCCCATTTCCACATTGATATCTTTAGAGGTTGTAATACTTGACAATATCCCGTTTTGCGACACCCAAGGCTCTCGGCAACCCGGGCACTGTGACCCGATTGGTTTCATGGATAAATATGGTCTTGGTCAGAGTTTATTATTCTTTTTTTTATATGTTTTAGCAGAAGCATTGTTTAATGAATTTCATAAGTTTACAAATGATTCACATGCATGGATGTGAAACCGTTTTTCATAATTTATAAATAGTTCATAAGCGTGGGTATGAAAAAACCACATTTTCATCGTTTGTTAATAATTTTTCAAAATAACTTTTCAGGATTTCATAAAGCTTCATACTCTTAGGTATGAGCACCATCATTTCATATTATTGTAAATCGGATTTCCACAAACACATAATTTCAAATCATTTAATAATATCCAGTTTATACATGATTTTAAGTCATAGTTCCAATAGCTCCATGGTCTCACCACAAGATTCTATTCAAGGCATCATAGGCCAAGAATCTCTAATCTTGCTTCTCTTTTACATTTCATTATTACCTGAAGAGTTTTTGAAAATAAAACGTCAACATAATGTTGGTGAATACAAATAACAGACTCGATATGTAAGCACAGGATGTTCGGTCCTTTAACCATAATTAATAGTGGCAATACTACACATTTAACAGGTTATTTCACTGATCAATACAACTACTTCATACACTGGTTTATAACTGCCACTGGTTAGGAACTATAGTGCAGCACGTCTTACGTTTTGTTCCCTCCAGCCCACAACTGGTCAATGGTTAGTTTGCGTGCGGAGTGCGTCTTACGTTTAATCTTCCAGCCCACCTGTACCAGCCACGTATGTGAATTTCACCCATATGCGGATACAATTTGCAAATCCTACGTATACTAATAGCCTAAATGCTGGTCACGTAGTATCCCTTTATGCGTCAAAGTTTAAACATAGCATGCTCATAAAAATTCATTTATTTAAAAACAAGTTAAATGTATTCACCTGGATTCTTGGTTGGCTGGGTAACAACTTACAACTTCTCAATATAAATTGGGCAGTATTTCGGCTTAATCTATCCTTATAGCTATTTGCAAGGATGATTTCGGGTGCGTTTGTTTTATGTTCCTAAAACATATCATAAGTTCAACACCATATTTGTACAACTATGGAATCGGATCTTAAACTTACCCCTATAAGTTAATAATACACAAAATCTTAAACTTAAAATTTAAACTAATAAACTGACATACGCACCTAATTGTGTACCAACTTGTATGCGGAGAATGTTGACTACGAAATGAACTTATGCAAGAGGTTTCTCAATTTATAGAGATTAATATACCGACATGCTATGTAGGTTTATAATCTTCGAAATATGGATCATTTTATTTGTTATATATTTACTTTTAGCTTTGCACCACATCATACGGGCACTTTACATATATATGCACATAATTATTTTTATTATAATTTTTATTACTATATTATTATAATTAATTTAGCTCAAATTTTGTTTCTCTTATAATTTCTAATATATTATGATTTATAAAATTATAAATATATGGGTAGGACCTGCTTATTTTTCCCTACGTTTCGGCCTAAGTTTTGTTAAAAACGGATCAAGATCCAATATAATATATTTTATTATTGTTGTTGTTGTTGTTTTCATTATTATTATTATTATTTTACCGAATTTTGGCTAACTTAACGATTGTTTAGACACTGGTTAATTTTATAATTGTTTCATCTTACGAATTCATTTAAACGAATGTTACAAATTTTAAATGCTCGTTTATATTCTTTTATTCTAGAATAATCATATTTTATAAATAACACTGTTTGATTTATTAGATGATACCTTATAACTTAAATGACCATTTCAATCATTATATTTTCTAGTAATAATATTTTAATTATAAATTAATTTTTTTTATTTATTTTCTTAAAACGAGGTGTTACACGTTTCATTCCCGGCTAGGGCTGTCCAAAAAGCTCGAAGCTTGGATTCGGCTCGTAGCTTGTTCGGAAAAAGCTCAAAGCTCGGCTTGAATAAAGCTCGTTTGTAACCGAGCCGAACCAAGCTAGCTCGTTTTGTAACCAAGCCGAGTCCAAACCAGGGTTGGCTCGACTCGTAGCTCACTCGTTGCTCGGCTCGTATGCTCTGCTTGTGGCTCGGCTCGTTTGTACAACATGTTATACTAAAATATATAATTATAGGGTTACTTTTACTAATATAATACTTTGGTGTCATTTTGTAATTATGTTAAAAAATAAAAATAAAAAAATGGATGAAAAGAGGACGGAAATACGAAATGAATCTCAATTTTCACGTGTTTCATTAATTCCTAATTGCTTCACGACTCTTCTCTTATGTAAAAGCCGAGCCAAAAACGAACCGAGCCGAGTTGAAGTGAATGCAATTTAAATATTAAATTACTTATGTAAAAACCGAGCCAAAAACGAGCCGAGCCGAGCCATCTTGGTTAAAAACGAACCCAGTCCGAGCCAAGATTTCAGGCTCGCTTTACTATCCGAGCCGAGTCTGAGCTGACCCCTGGATTGGCTCGGCTCGGCTCGTGAACACCCCTTTTACCGGCCACCAATAGTTAACCAGCAACTCACGTTACATCTTCGTGCCCCCTGGCGAATCGAATACTTTGACTTATGAGATTCCTCCAATAAAGCGGTCTTTAAAGGACAAGTGGGAGGTATCCACACACAACCCCACCTTGTCTTTAAACCCCAACTTTCCTCATTCAATTTATGCGCCAACCCCTTGATTCTATACCGTTTCCAGTTTTCCTCCTTTAAAGCCTCCCTTTGAGCAGTTTTAATTTGATTCACCATATCAGAAGTCACCATGACTTTCATTGCCTTCACCCAAATGCGTAAAGGTTACTCCTTCCTACTTAAAGCATCCATCACTACATTTTTTTTCCCTGGGTGATAGAGGATTTCATAGTCGTAGTCTTTGAGTAACTCATCAAACGTCTATGCCTCATATTTAATTCCTTTTGTGTGAAGAAATATTTCAAACTCTTGTGGTAAGTGTAAATAGTGCACTTCAGCCCATATATATAATGTCGCCATATCATTAATGCAAAAACAATCGTCGTAATCTCCAAATCATGAACGGGATAGTTAACTTCATAAAAATTCAAATGGCATGAAGCATAAGCAATTACTTTCCCTCTTCGCATCAAAAATCACCCAAGACCAACATAAGATGCATCCGAATAGACCACAAGATCATCGAGTCCATTCAGTAATGTCAGCACCGGTACTTGTGTTAGTCTTGTCTTTAACTCTTGAAACTCCTTTTCTTGTTCATCACCACACACAAACTTGGTATTCTTCCTTGTAAGATTAGTCAAAGATGTAGCAATATTAGCAAAGTCTTGAATAAACCTCCTGTAATAACTGGCTAAACGAAGAAAATTTCTAACCTCGGTTGGAGTTTTGGGTTGACTCCATTTCATAATGGCCTGAATTTTTGAAGGATCAACATGTATACTGTCACAACCCCACCTCTCGTCACCTGTTGATGATGCTACTGAATACACTCGGAAGGTCGCGGCAACATAGTGGTGATGTCTCAGAGGTGGGGTGCAACTTATTTGATCTGGTATCACAACACACAGATTAACTTACAGATAATATGTTACAAGGGTATCGTTATCACAACCACGGTTACAGTTTACAAACTAAACTTATTATACAAACCAAATTATTTAGTTACAAGTGCTTAAATGTGCAACCTCGTCGGCGGTCACTGTCTACCCGCAAAAAGGTTTGAGTTCGAAAAGTCAGCACAAAGCTGGTGAGTTCGTAATGTTTAAATTAAACAATATGATATGATATGCAAGCTTTCGATACACAGTGTTTAAGATAACCATGGGACCCATATCTAGTTCCTTTCGGATACATCTATGTTTTACGAAGATACTACCCGTCGGTAAATATCTTGATGCCTCATTATCTTAATGTCTATCACTAACATTAAGAGGATATATCAAAAACATGTAACAAACATTCGCATAAGGGGAGAAGCAAACCTCCCAGTGAATGGGTTGTCAGCCGATAGTACTATCATTGATTTCTGTTCGGCCCCACATGGGTTCACTAGATACAGTTTCGAGAGATGAGGACTTTTTCGATAATGTGATAACGAGCTAACGGCAAAATCCCATGAAATCTTACAAAAGTCACATGAAATCACACAGATAACAGTGATACATATCATATGTTCAAGAAATGGTTTCACAGAAATACCCCGATGTTTGTAAAACATTAAATATAAAAGGGGTTGTACGAAACTCACCTGAGGTTTCAAAGACAGTAGATTAGATCTTTTTGAACGTTCAATGTTAAAGACATTGCATCGAAATTCATCAAACTGATATTAAGTATTTATTTCGTTGTTTTAATGTAATATCCTAAAATGTATGATAATGTAGGAACCTATACTGATTCAGGTTCCTAATATAAAGTTGATGACTCCTTAGATTAATCAGAATGTTCTCAGATTAACCAATTAGATATCGTTGTTGATTATATTACGGACACATTTTATAGATGGGTTTATGTCTTAGGAATGGTCAATCCTTGCTACTAATTACCCAGATATCGTGAAACATAATAATGTAATATTGGAATAGGTTTAATAACCATGCTCAAAGTAATAATCTGACTGTTTATCATAATCATCAAATCGTTATTCCAATAATTATCTTAATGATTGTGATTAAAATAAAACACTTGGATTTAACCTATCATTTCAAGGAATGATCAAAACAATCACAAGCATTGTTACAATCAAATGGTTTAAACCACTATAATCTAAGATATAGTTTAATGATAATCGAGCATTACAACAGATCAAAACAAGGATTTAACCGTTAACACATCAAGTTCTTCATTTATAACCATTCCTAGCCATCATCTAGGCAATAATAAACAATCCTAACTATTGCATTACGTTCAAAAATAAGATCTAATCAAACCATTATCAAACTAGTAGGATGAAACGAGTCGTTACCTAATTGGACGGATTTCTTGGACACAAACGATGATCTGGACTTTTAGATTTGTTCCCTGGTGCGATCCATAGGTTTTGATGGCTTGAAACTGAGATTTAGATGGTCCAAAGGTCGGAGTTTTTGTCTGGTAGAAGTGTAGGTTTGAGATAATAAGAAATGGAAACATTCTTTCATGAAACCGATTCATAAATCTGAAATTTACACCGCCATAGTCGTCGCGTACCACCAAGGAGGGCAAAATGGGGCTTGGCATACCGCGAAAGAATCTGGAGTCCAAAAGATATTTTGGACTCCTCGCGTACCACCAAGGTGTGACACCCGGCAATTTCAGGTAAATTGCATCTCTCACACTCTATGTATTTCATATTCATACTTGTTACATTTCATTTAATTATGTTTAATTAGATGGGTCAAACACAAACAACTGCGAAACGATAATTTGAGGAACTATCGAATCGTACATTGCACATTGGTTTTGGAAACCAAGTGTGGCAAACACAAATATAAACACAAAACAATAATTCGGGGAATTATTGGATTGTGCATTACATGTTGATTATGTTTAATCATGCATGCAAACAGTTCGTAACGACGAACACAAACTATCAAAGATAATTCGTGGAATTGTCGAACACACACGAGTCTCACGAACATTGGTGAACAATTAGTAATCAAACAATCTTATATGTTATTATATGATTATGTGCTTAACATGTATTACATGTTTAGGATAAATGTTAGGAATCGAACACGAACGAAATCGAATCAACGAAATCGAAAAACTGAAAATTTGTGTCTTCGCGGTACGCCGAAAGTCCTCGGCGAAGAACTTGGCGGTACGCGTAGAAGGAGCGGGAATTTGAATCCCGAAATCCTTGTCGGTATGCCAAGGCCGTGCACGATCGACCTTGGCGGTACGTGACGAGTTCCAGAACTCAAAACCTTATAAATACATCCCCAAATTATTTTCACTCGGTTTCTCTCATATTTCCACTGATTTCTTCCTCTATTCTAGACCCAAACCTTCTGTCACTAGCTCCCAAAGCCCTGGTAACAACATTGAAGCCATCTCCTTTATCCTTTGGTGATTTTGGAAGTTCTTGAAGCTTGGAGGAGGAACAAAGGAGCTAGAAACTACCATCAACCACTAGATCTTCATCATCAGCAGCTATCCTTAGTGGATCTTGGCATCTAAGGTAGTTTTATGAGCTTATCTAGTATTAGATCGAACATGCAATGGGTAAAAATCCATGTGCATGAACATCCACCCACATGCAACTCCATGTGGCTAGTGTACATGAATTTGCTGGTGATTTGATGTGTTATTTGGTATAGATCTACTGATTTTAGAGTAGATAAGTGTTTGGATTGAGTTTTGATAGGATGTCATGTTGATTTTAACATACTTGCCATAAAAGGAAACTTTTATGTTGCAGGTGATGGATATGTGATGATCTAGACATGTTAGACAGGTCTAGATGTTGTCATTTGCATATTGAAGTGTTTAGAAACACATTTGGGTATTTGATTTGGTGAAAAACATGCTTTTTGTAGAACTTACTATAAATGGAAACTTTTTGAAATCAAAAGAGGGGTTTTGATGTTTTAACGTATTTTGGTAATTTGTGATCCTTGAAATATGTTTAAGAATGATTTCTAAGCATATTGGAAACTTTGATTTTTGAAAACGGATATTTAAACGGATACTTACTATTTTAGGCAACTTTATTTGGGGCAAACGCCATAAACGGCGATTTATGCGCAAACAATATGTTTCAAGTGTTTAAACGTGTTTTTACAAACATACTAGAGTTATTAGTTTTACGAAATGGGATTTCATAACTATACTTTCAAAAATAGAAACTTTCCAAACATAGAAACTTTTCCGAAACGGAAACGTTATGATTTTTGAAACATAACCTATGTGAAAACATCATGATTAGAGTAATTGGATGCACGTTGGTGTCTTATTTGCATTAAGACACATAATCAAACTTAACACAACAAAAGTGTCACCAACAATTCGTCGAGTCAATACAAGTCAACACGCACACACTCGGTTGAGCACACCGACACTTGGAGTTGTATGGGATACAAAACACCACCAAACACATACTCACACCTATATGGTTATAGGTGCATACTAGCAGGTGCTAGCATTCGCAAGTCGCGAGCACATACAAACCGGAACTGCTTTATCAGGTGAGTTCACGACCCCTTTTTATCTTTTCTACCTTTGGAGGAGAAAACATCGCGTGATAAACTGTTTTTGATATAACAACTGATTTTGATTACGTATAGACATGATTTATCACTATATGTTGATGTGTGGCACACATCACAAACTCAAAAGTCCTCATAAACACACCTCAGACCGTTATTAGCGCGGAGCGCCTAGCGTGGTAATCTTGGATAGTACTATTTGGGCCTAATAAGCCCCACCCATTGCGCCTGGGAGGCCAACCCGACTGGAGGTCGGAATGGGTGAAATATTGACCAACACATTTTGCCATTGTCATGTGATGGGCATGGCGGGAGGCACAACTGTCAGTTTCGGTACGAACCCACATATAATATAACTGTATTGACTAGCTATCAATCGATACTGCATTGTAACGATATGTAATTTCGCAACATTTACTTTAAACATTTTGATGTTTATTGCTCATGAAAAACATGTGCTCTCACCAACCTTTGTGTTGACCTTTTTACTCGCTTGTTTTCTCAGGTAACTAAGGCACATACTCAAGGATAGAATGCTAAGCTGGAGTCTCATGCATCTACATATTGCTTTAGGCTTGAGAACATTATCATTTTGTTTTGTTGTGTAATGTTAAACAACTTAAATCGCTTCCGCAAAACTATTACTTTATGTTATTTTGAAAACCGTATAAAACGTTTTCGCAACTTATGAATTTAAACTGTTTTATCAAAATTTTATACATTAACTTCCGCAACTCTGATTTTATAAAACTGTTTTGTCCAAGTATTTGGATGTACGTATGCAACCAGACATGTAGGTCTCGCAATTGTAAGACCGGAGATTGCGATCCTGACTAGTCTCGTTCGCGCCCCCGATAAGGCCGGGAGGGCCGGGGTGCTACACAAGGACCCTAAATGTAGTCTTAGCATACCGCAAGGATCAAGGATTGCAATACTTCGAAAGTTTTCTTCGTTTTTCGATTCTGGAGAATCTGGAACTCCGTTTTCTCGCACGGTTTTCACCCACATTCATGATTTTTCGCATATTATCAACTCTTAATAATCACAATTACGAAATTAATGTGGATTTCAAGAACAATTATATGTGCAATTCGTCAATGATGACGAAATCTTCAAACGTAAATGTCACATATACCATTAGCATTTACCACATGCCCTAAGAATTGGACTTCACGTAACTAGAAGTCACACTTAGATAATTTGGCATACAATTTCTCCTTACAAAGTGTTTCAAGAACTTCACGCAAAGGACATGCGTGATAGGCTTCATTCTTGGAATAGATAAGTATGTCATCAATAAACACAATGACTGACCTATATAACATTGGGCTAAACACCCGGTTCATGGTATCCTAGTTCATCAATCCATGCCTGTACCTCTTAAGAAAATCCGTCTTTGGAATGTTGTCCTCTCTAAGCTTTAGTTGATGGTACCGCTCACATTTCCCAAAGTGGTGATATGAACACCGGTGACATAGGGGGTACTTCCCCTCTTACACATCCTTTCCCTTGACATCAGGTTGGGTTGCAGTGAAAGCTCTGGCTGGTGCAGACCTTTGTTGTTGTTGGTGTGAAGGATGAGGCTGGTGGTGACTGGGCTCCCACTTGCGTTTATGGCTTTCTTGAGGTTTCAGATGTTCACCTCGTTTGGGTAGCTTTCCTTGGGCCATGGCTTGATCAGTTAGTTTGTGGGCCAGTCTGATGGTAGGTTGGATCTGTGTCGGTCAGAGGCTGTGAACATGCTCTGAATTTGTTCGGGCAGTCCACCGATGAACTGCTTTATCTTTTTATATTCGGGGGTCACCATCCCCGGGCACAATTTGCACAACTCATGGTACCGTGTGCAGTACTGTTCAATCTCCGAGCCCACCATCTTGTGAACCCGTAATTCTTCCTCCAGCCTTTTGATTTCGTTCCTAGGCAGTACACTTCTTGTAACATGCTGGTGAAATATTCCCAAGTCATATAGTTAGCGTCGTCCAGACCCAGTGTTTGAACATGGGTGTTCCACCATGTCAGGGCCGGGCCCTCAGGAGTACCGGTTGCGAACTTGATCCGGTTTTCATCCGCACACTCACACATCGAGAAGACGGATTTCGCCTTCTCTACCCAGCGGAGCATTCCAACTGCTCAGAAAGGTTTTGAATGAGCACCCCTTGTTAGTGTTGCCTTGGGGTCTTGTTTGTCAGTTGACAACGTTGTGTGTTAGTGTTCGGGTTAGCTATACTATGTTAGTCGGGTTAAGCAAATGTTAGTACCGTTGTTCGTTTCGCTAGTTTCCCTGTGCAGACGACTTGCCTCGTACTCGGAAATCGTCTTGTTGACCCGCCAGTCAACCATCATCTTAATGGTTGTCACGCTGATCTGTCTCTTATGCGCTCGCGAATGTGTTCCCCGTCAAGCCATATTGTTAGTTCTATATAAAATATATGTTGTGTTAGTTGTCAGCAGTGTTAGATGTTGAATTAGGATGCATCATAAATAAAGTAGACAATGATAAAGCCAAAATATCATTTCATTAACCGACATCTTTTGAGTACAATAGCTTTCAAAACAAAATACTACTATCATGATTCATATGAGCACATCCCGCTCATCTAGGCGTGCAAGAAAATAAAGTAAACTGAAATAAAATGATCTAGCTAATGTGAGATGATCATGGAGTGTGAATCTCCACTGTCGGCAGGTCTATCATCCTCCTCCTCCTCAGGATCCTCCTATGGATCCTCATCGAAGTCTCCCTCCTCAAGGTCCTCCGCCTTGAACTGAGGCTAATCCTCGGGCTCCGGCTCCACAATGAACTGCGCCGCCCAGGTGTTCATCATGGCGTCGCTAGCCTGAATTTGGGTCGTGTTCTTCTCGGACACAACCTCCACCGCCACTAGTCCTCCACCGTGCTCGTGTACCACTGTAGTGATAGTCCCCTGCTGCTCCTCCAGCTGTCCTGTCCTCGCAAGGATATCTGCGACCTTGGCCGCCGTCTCCTCCTGCTGCTGGATCGAGTCTTTGGTCATCCCGACCAAGACATCATGTACTCGGTCGGTATAAGCCAGCTCGTCCTGCAAATAATCCACATGTCCTTGGAGGCGTCGGTTATTCTCACGAAGGATTCTGACCTCCTTAGTCAGCTCGTATAACAGTCGGGACTCAAGGGCCGACCTCGAGACAAGTGCGGCGAATGCCTGCTCCATGGGCATGCCAAGTGGTGGTAATGGGGGTCCGGTAGATGCATCTCCCAGCATTGGTAGACGTGAGACTCTCTCCTCCCTGACCCACGTAGCCACAGTAGCGGGGTACCAATCCCATGATCCGGTACTGCTCGATGGTCGAGGTCTCTTAGACTCCTCAGAGTCCACTCTGGCTACGATGAGACGTATCCTCTGCTTCTCCTCCTTAGTTAGCTCGTACTTTGTCGGGCGTTTCCCCGGGTTCTTTCCATCTCCGTTGTTGTCCAACTTGTAATCTTGATTCAATAAGTAACAGGTAACACTAAAAATAACATATTATTGTGCAATGTCTAAGTGTAGTGTCTAATGTTGAGCAATGGCTATAGTCTAAGTTTACTACATGCAAACCTAGTTCTATATAACCAAGGCTCTGATACCAGTCTGTCACACAGCCCAAATTCCCACGTGTGGTGTCTGTCCACATGAATGTCACGTGGCCAGAATCACAGCTCATGGTCATATTGAACAACTCTATATGCGTTTCAAAATACAATGTTTGTCATAAACACAACCAAACAGTTTATAAAGTGAAGCAGTGGAATTACAAAGGTCATGCAGCGGAAAGTAGTGTGTTTAAAGTGCAGCGGAAAAATTAAATTGTTAGACACTACATTGTCAGTACATAATCATATGACATAAAATGTTTGTTTTCATAAACATGAAATGGATGCAGTTGATCCTATGCTCGATCCTTATGTGCATCTGGATATAAATACAGCTAGTTACCTGATAATACATGTTTAAGAAATAAAAGTGTCAATACATAGGTTGGTGAGTTCACAGGTTTTGATATACCTATATAATAATAAAAAATGTTTGTCACGTGTCATGCTATTTATCAAATGTTAGTCCCGAGCCCTAGGCTCCAATGTCAGTGCGTCACTACCGAACTAGACTTGTTAGTCTTTGCCTCCACCATGTCTCGTAATAACAATGGCATGGTAGGTCTAGATTTCACGTGTCCTGACCTTCGGTCAGTATTGTGCCACATGGGGTTCGTCACACCCAAACAGATCTATTCAAAGTCACCTCGTTGTTTGTACATTAACGGTAAGACTTTGTGAGGGCTTGTTACGATACAAAACTTATGTTTGTCTAATAAACCAGCATACACAATATGTTTGTACAAGTATAAATGTTTGACTTGATTCAACAAGTATTCTCCCCCTATTTGAAAAGTTTGTAAAAGAGTTAAAGAGGAACCGTAAACTCACCTAAGTGAATTCCGAAAAGTGATAGCGTAAGCTCCGGTACGCCGCAGGTGACTCGTTCACCGGTTACCAATATCGTATAGCTTACGTGAGTTTGTGTAAGTGACCGTGTTCTTGTTCGTGTTTGTGCTTAACAACCCTCAGTTGTTTTGTTTGTCCCTGTCGGTCCACATTGACCGTATTTTTACGTGTTTGATCATGTTTGACAGTGTCAAGTCAACGACCCGTTGGTGAACCGTGTGTTGGTTGTGATTCATGTAACATTCGTGATCGTGCTCTTTGTGTGCAAAACACGCAAATCGCGTTTATGGACAACTTACTGTTTATAGTAAGTTTCCATTTTTAGCAAGTTCCACAACACTTGTCGTTTTAAAGATTCTAGCATGCTCATTAGTCCTATGTGATCATGTTAACATGTAGCACGTTGTCAAATGCGATCAAATAAACACATAGCTCGTTTTTAGTCATTAAAGTTTCCTAAAATGGCAACTTTTCATTCTAGCATTCTTTTAACCAAATTAATGCCTAACATATGTTAATAATCTCATTATCAACAACAACACATCATTTTAGCAACCTATTTCACCTAATATCATCATCTCACAAGTTTTCACAAGATAAAGTTACTATATTTGGTAATATTCTCAAATAAACATCATCTCACTAAATTCAAGCAATTTCTCATGTTAAAATCATCAATCAAGATCATAAATCACTACTTTCAATCACATGCAAAGTTATATTTCATCGTCTATCAAGATTTGCCATGCAGAAGTTACTATAAATAGCAAGATCCTTAAATAACCCATTTTTAACCATCTAAATTCTATTGAACCTTGCAAATATACTTGAATATCATCAAAAATCGTTTCTCAATAACCAAAATCATCTAAAATACTTTAGATCATACATGCATGTCAATAAAACCGTTGTTTCTATCAAAAATCACAAATAATGCCATGATAGCTCCAATATCTCCATTAAATCAATATTATAATTCATATCAATCATCAAGGTCATCAAAACCAGTAGCAATATCAACAAACTCAAATCATAAAATGTCCAAATTTCGTGCATGCAAGGTTTGAATGTGTGCATGTGGGTTTCAAATGTTGCATGTGTGTTTATGCTGTTAGATGTGTGTTTAAACCATATAAATTACTTCAAGAGGTTCAAGAATGTATAAGTGATGATGTTAGCAGTCTCTCAAGCTCCTGGAAAGCTGGGTTGAGCAGATTGAAGGTGGTGGTGGTTCTTGAGTTCCATCAAGTTTCCACCAAGCTTTCTAGTGTTTCCCCAAGCATCAACCTTCAATATTTGGGCTTCAATGGCTTCCAATGGTGTATTCATGTCACACCCCGAGCCGGCGGGATAGGATCGGTTGTCCCGTCGGGCGGAAAGTTCCCGGGGCGCGATATCGTGAGTGATAATCGTGATGATCAGATTGTTTACATTGCACATGATACAAATGAGAAATGCTAAACATAATAGAATTACAAAGTTAAATTACATCAGTATTGTTTATAATTTAACAATGTAAATCTACCATTAACATCATGTATTTCTATCTTGTATTTACACAAGATATACAAAATAATTTGCATAATGATGTCTTCAAAATAATGCAGGTCCAAAATGCTAAGCCTTCTATCAGAAGTCCTAGTCCAAAAGGAATAACTCCTTAGTTGACCTGTTCGTCACCTGAGAAGTCATGCAAAAATAAAGTCAACACATGGTTGGTGAGTTCATATAATTTTAGGATTTGAAAATGATTTGAAAACCTCTTTCGGTAAAGACCCTAACCTCATTAACTCCACATGTAATATCCACATCGGTATGCTTATATATAGGGAATCACGAAAGGGTCAAGCCCAGACGCTATCCCACCACATACTAATATGCATATGACACTGTTGTTAATAATAATTAAGCATTTTTACCTAACACTTCTGATTTAGATCATGATATTGAAATCTGATTTGCCTTTGATCCTCTTGATTCTCGATCGTAGATATAGAATTTCCCAAAAGTCAGAGATAATAGTAAAATGTCAAATATTTAATTTAATAATTAAATAAAACATTTAAGTACAACTAAGACATGATGATTGGGTATTATTTGACCCAATCAATTAGACTTAGTTGTGGGTGGTTGTCCAAGTTGTAACCTCTCACACGTGACCCATGTCAGGCATAACTCACAAGGAGTACACCTGAACTGAGCGGGATTTTAATGTTTTGCCCGTTACAGCCTGACCCAATGGTCTTCTGCATCTGAGTGGGACTTTAAGGATATCCTGTGATTCTTGATCTCTTGATTCTCATGATTTTGACTTTGATATTGATTCCATTTGATCGTTCATGTTATTGCCCGTTACAGCCTGACCCGAAGGTCTTCTGCATCTGAGTGGGACTTTATATGTGTGTTACACGTGGTCTTGATTCCATATACAACTGACATCCACCTTGACATGAGTATTAATGATTTCATTAGATCATAATGATTTCATTATTAACATGATTCACACACATTTATGATATCTGATTTCTTGAGTCTCTTGATCTTGATCTTTTGAATTCCCCCGATTTCCAATGATAGTTGATTTGATTATGATTCTTGGGTCTCAGATCACACACTGAGTTATGATTCCCTTGAATATGATCTCTTGATTATGTTCATTTGATTTCACTTTGAATTTAGGTTCTTGAATTTGAACTTGATGAACTAAGGGTTGAATTATGATTTAAATTTAAGGTATTACTCCTAAGAGTACTTAAATTCATTTGACGACTTAATCTGTTTAATAATTTTCTAGACAGGAGTCTAGGGTATCAACAAACATATATGTAAAACATATAATAAATAAAAGCATTCAAATAAACAGTTAAATAAAACAGTTTACGCATGCTTCTCAGCCCCGCGTTTGAAAACAAAAATGTTTAGAAAAGGGGCAATGAACTCACCTGTGTTGCTGTGCAAATGAAGTATCACAAAATGCGCACTCTTTGACTGTTGCCTATGTATCTTTATCACCTGAGTTGTGTTAAGAGAATTCGCATACGATAAGTATTTATAATAGACGTTGGGTCTAGGGTTTAGTCCGGGCGTGCAACTAAGTGTCCTAGATTACTAATGTGTTTCTATGACTCTTTCCAATTGTTCTAACTTATTATCCTTTAGTTAACCCTTACCCCACGAAACCACTTTAAGACTTTAATCATATCATGTTCTAATTATTTCATTCCAAGTAAATTATTTAGAAAACATTACTTAGTATAATTTAATAAAGTTTATGGATCTTTTACTTTTACTAAAACCCCATTTTGTTTATAAAGACATAAAATTTAAAGGTGATGGGCCTAAGTGGAGCCCATTGGGCCTTTCTCGGCCCCATTTATAAAACTTTGATTTTTCCAATGTTTTCTTTTCAATACATAGGTTAACTATGCTAAGATAGTTTAAGTAAAACCACGTAATTTAGTTGCATGTCTTTATACATTTTTCCTAGGGTCTAAGTGTTAATGATTTAATTAACACTTAAACTTTAGGTTCTTATTTGATCCATATGATTTCTTGACAATTTCAAATGTTTTAGCTACATTGATCCCGACACACTTGATTTTTGTACAAAATGATCCATGAAGATCTTTATTTATAAAAACCCTAATGTATCCCCATGCTTTCATGTGTCTTCCATGCGCACACACACCATGCATACGTATAAGATGTGTGTGTGTGAGTGTTTTAATCTACCCATGCATGCAATACCCTTTGTTCATGGTTACTGTTTATAACCCACTCTCAATCGAAGTGGTCGTAACCCATGCATCTTGGCCGAATAAGGTGGTAGTCGAATGAGTCTTGGCCGATTAAGGATGATGGTCGAATGAGGCCTTGAGTCGAATGAGAGTTGGCCGATCGAATGTGAGGTTGGCCGTATGTGATCTAGGTCGAATAAGAGTACTGGTCGAATGGCTATTGCCGAATAGGTTGTGTCGAGCGAATGGGCCACTTGGCCGATTGGTTGCACCATCGAATGAGGCTAGTGGCGAATGGGATCGGGTCTGGCGAATGTGGCCCAAGGCCATTCGCCGAATGTGGATGCTAGGGTCATTCGACCATCTGATGGTGGGGGTCATTCGGCCGCGCGACCACCCACCTGTGCAGCCATGGTTTCGAACTATTAGACCAAAGGTTTGAGTGAATCTTGTTCCTACACCATTCTAAGGTATCCTAGAGTGAATCCTAAGGGTTAGAAATTTGGTATGACCGGCTCTAGATGGGTTCGATCAAAGGGTTTATAAAACCCTAAAAACCGAACTTGAACATGATCTTTACCTCGAATCAAGCGGATCTAAGCCCCGATCTGTTGTACTTTCTTGATCTACATGAAATGGTGGTGATTTTGACACCAAGAACACGCAAAATGGTGAAGTTTTGAGCTAGAGATCTTAGAGAGAAGTGGTGGGTTTTTAGAGAGAGAAAGCTTGAGGATGAGGGTGACGAAAATGGAGTTATGGCTGGTAGATGGTGGTTGTTGTGGCATTAAATGCCACAATAAATGTGGGGAAAATACCCGGGTTTGTTCGGGTTCGTTCGGTTTCGCGTGGTTTCGCGTAGAAACGTCGCTTTCGCGTATTTTTCGTAACGAAACGACTCGGTTTTTAAAATAGAATCATAAAATTTATTTTAGATTGTGATTCCTAATAAATTAACTAAATATCTTTTAATTATTTAATTTACAAAATATTTATTTAGCGTTTAAATCGAATCGCGCGGTCATCGCGCGTATTTGTTCGAATCAAATACGACGATAACTACACTTTTCAATATTGTTTTCTAATTATCGAATATCATTCAGAACGTTAAACTTTTAGATTTATTCGTACAGATCGTCACCTATACGAATAATCTGTCGGTTTAGCATTCACTTAACGATATTCGTGTTGTTTTGTCCTGTAAGGCCTCACATACGTTTATACATAATAAGATCCTAACAAATAAATCACATGATGGTCCTGTGTTGCCAGATAATTATCTGACTCAAGAACCATTGTTCTGAATTGATTTCTCTGAAATGATTATAAATTTTCTGTTTTGTTAGCATAAAATGATACTGAAACGTGATATGAATATGAAATACACTGAATTACATAAGATTTGTACCTGATTACTGTTCACGTACTGTTTACGATCACTGTTCCGGTGACGGCTCTGGCACTGATGTTACAGTCTCCCCTTGTTAAAGAAATTTCGTCCCGAAATTTAAGAATTGTTATCGGGTACATCTTCCTCTTCAAACAGTTGGGGATACTTTAACTTCATGTGATCTTCACGTTCCCAAGTAAACTCGGGTCCGCGTCTTGAATTCCAACGAACCTTTACAATCGGAATATGGCTTCGCCTCAGTTGCTTGACTTTGCGATCCATAATCTCTAAAGGTTCTTCTATGAAATGTAACTGATCATCAATTTGAATTTCTTTGATTGGAATGACGAGTGATTCGTCAGCAAGGCATTTCTTTAAGTTTGAGACGTGAAACACGTCATGCACACCACTGAGTTCATCGGGTAATCTCAGTCTATACGCTACAGGACCAATACGTTCGATGATTTCGAACGGTCCCACGTATCGTGGTGCTAGTTTGCCTTTTGTTCCAAAACGAACTACACCCTTCCATGGAGAAACCTTCAACATAACACGGTCTCCCACTTGGAATTCCAACGGCTTACGCCGTTTGTCGGCATAGCTTTTCTGTCTGCTTCTGGTAGCTTGTAGTCTTCTTTGAATCTGAGCAATCTTGTCAGTGGTTTCCTGAATAAGCTCTGGTCCAGTTAAGCGGTTATCTCCCACTTCAGTCCAACAGATCGGTGATCGACATTTCCGGCCATAGAGAGCCTCGAATGGTGCACATCCGATACTGCTGTGATAACTGTTGTTGTAGGAGAACTCAATCAGTGGCAAATGAGAATCCCAATTCCCACCGAAATCCAAAATACAGGTTCTTAACATATCCTCTAGGGTCTGAATCGTACGTTCGCTTTGACCGTCCGTTTGTGGATGGTAAGCTGTACTCAGATTTAACTGTGTCCCTAGAGATTTCTGCAGTGATTGCCAGAACCTTGAAGTAAATCTGCTGTCTCTATCAGAAATAATTGATAATGGTACACCGTGACGTACCACTATCTCATTAATGTACAATCTCGCCAGTCTATCCATCGTGAAGGTTTCACGCATCGGCAAGAAGTGAGCAGATTTTGTTAAACGATCAATGATCACCCAAATCGTATCGTGACCCCTGGAAGTGCGGGGTAGCTTGGTAATGAAATCCATAGCTATTTGTTCCCACTTCCAGAGCGGAATCTCAGGCTGTTCCAGTAAACCAGACGGTCTCTGGTGTTCCGCCTTTACCTTCGCACACGTCAGACACCGACCGACGTACTCGGCTATGTCTTTCTTCATTCCCGGCCACCAATAAAATCCACGCAAGTCTTGATACATTTTATCAGCGCCTGGGTGTACAGAATATTTTGTCTTGTGTGCTTCATCGATGATAAGTCTTCTCAATTCATCTACCGCAGGAATCCATATACGATCCTGGTAGTAGATCATTCCATCAATCTTAGTCTCTAAATGTTTCTCTGCTCCACAGTCAAGTTCTTTCTTCAAGTTTCCCTTATCAACTGATTCTTGTTGGGCTTGAATGATCCTGTCTTGTAAACTGGTCCGTACAGTCATCCCCATAGCTCTAACGCGTAAGGGTTTGACCCGTTCCTTCCGGCTCAAGGCATCAGCTACAACATTCGCCTTTCCCGGATGGTACTTGATCACACAATCATAATCATTCAGAAGTTCAACCCAACGGCGTTGTCGCATATTGAGTTCCTTCTGATCAAAGATATGCTGCAGACTCTTGTGATCTGTAAATATGGTACACTTAGTGCCATATAAGTAATGTCTCCAAATCTTCAATGCGAAGATTACTGCTCCCAGTTCAAGATCATGAGTAGTGTAATTCTTCTCATGAATCTTTAACTGTCTTGATGCATAGGCTATGACCTTGTCCCGTTGCATTAAAACACAACCGAGTCCCTGATGGGATGCATCACAATACACAACAAAGTCTTCACATCCTTCTGGGAGAGATAAGATTGGAGCATCACACAGTTTCTGTTTCAATGTCTGAAAAGCATCTTCTTGTTTCTGCTCCCAGACAAACGGTTCACTCTTCTGAGTTAGTTTAGTGAGAGGCAAAGCTATCTTAGAAAAGTTCGAGATGAACCTCCTGTAATAGCCTGCCAATCCCAGAAAAGACCGTATCTCCGTCGGTGTCTTCGGAGTATCCCAGTTCTTTATTGCTTCTATCTTGGCGGGATCTACGTGTATTCCCTCTCGGTTGACTACGTGTCCAAGAAACTGAACTTCTCTTAACCAAAATTCACATTTAGAGAATTTGGCATAAAGCTTTTGTTCTGTCAACAGTTCCAAGATCTTTCTGAGATGTTGCTCGTGCTCTGTCTTGGTCTTGGAATAAATCAGTATGTCATCGATAAAGACAATAACAAACTGATCTAGATACGGCTTGCACACTCGGTTCATGAGATCCATGAAAACCGCTGGTGCGTTTGTTAATCCGAAAGGCATCACCATGAATTCGTAATGCCCGTATCTGGTTCGGAATGCCGTCTTCGGTATGTCTTCGTCTTGAACTCTAAGCTGATGATAACCGGACCGTAGATCGATCTTTGAGAAATACTGGGCTCCTTGCAATTGGTCAAACAAATCATCAATCCTCGGCAATGGATACCGATTCTTGATGGTTAGTTTGTTCAGCTCCCTGTAATCTATGCACATTCTGAACGATCCGTCCTTCTTCTTCACGAACAAGACCGGAGCTCCCCAAGGCGAGTAGCTCGGTCTAATGAACCCTTTATCCAGTAACTCCTGCAACTGATTCGACAATTCCTGCATCTCTGAAGGTGCTAGCCGATAAGGGGATTTAGCAACAGGAGTTGCTCCAGGAACTAAGTCGATTCGAAACTCTACCGGTCGCACCGGAGGCAAACCTGGTAGGTCTTCAGGGAATACTTCTGGATATGCTCTTACTACCGGTACGTCTTGTATCTTCTTCCTGTCTTTCTCTTTTTCCACTACATGAGCCAAGAAAGCTACACACTTCTTCTGTAAACACTTACGCGCCTTTATGCAGGAAATGATTTTGACACTTCGTTTTGCTTGATCCCCTCTGACTTCCAATACACGATCATCGGGCAATGGAACTCAAAGCAGCTTCTCAGAACAGATGACTTCCACTCGGTTAGAGGAAAGCCAATCCATTCCAACAATGATGTCGAAACTACCCAACTCCATCGGTATCAAATCGATAGAGAATGTATGACCGTTAAGTGTCAATGGGCAATTCCTGTGAACTGTACTAACTGTGATCTGTTTTCCGTTAGCTACTTCTATTATATAAGGGGAATCTAACTGTTCCTCTATAGAATCTAGTTGGCATGCAAAATCGGCAGAGATAAAACTCTGATCCGCACCAGTGTCAAATAGAACAGATGCATAAAAGTCATGTAAGAGAAACGTACCAGTGACCACATTCGGGTCCTGGCGTGCAGTTGGTGCTCCAATAACAAAAGCTCTTCCACGAGGAGCTTGAACTGCTTGTTGTGCCTTCTTCGGGCAGTTCTTTGCAAAGTGGCCTTGTTTGCCACAGTTGAAGCATCCACCATTGTTCTGGTTGGCTGGTGGAGGAATAGCCAAAGCAGCATTGTTGACTGCTTGGTTAGGTGTCATCCGGCAGTGCTGGACCCAATGGCCCTTTCTTCCACATCCCGTACATTGCTTGCAAGGAGTGTTAGCAATGTGATAATACTGGCACTTAGTACACAAAGGATGTGGGCCAGTATACTGCTTCTTGGGCACATTTTGTTGTGCCACTGCTACTTGATTCAGAGGAGTAGCCACAGTGTAATTCTTTATGAACTTTTTCTTCTTCTTTGGGTGTTGCTGATGTTGTGGCTTCTTCGAAGTCTCTTCCTTTCTCTTGCCGGTGTCTGCCTCTTTCTTCAGAACTCCAGAGGCAACCATCAAATCAGTAAGTTTTCCAGACAGTCTCACTGCAGATTCAACAGTAGTAGGGTTGGCTGAAACAACCATTCCCTGAATGCAGGCGGGAAGTCCACCTACATAACGATCTATCCTCTTCTCTAAAGTTGGTACCATGTCTGGCACCAAAGCAACCAACTCATGATAACGAGTTGTATACCCCATGTGATCAGCCCCCTTCATCACATGGTTGGATAATTCAACCTCCAGTTTCTGCAGCTCATTCTTGGGGCAGAACTCTGTTCGCAGCAGTGTCTTGAAATCCTCCCATGGCATGGCCATAGCTTCTTCTCTCCCTCGGGAGTTGATCTGACCATTCCACCAGGTCAGAGCCCGCTTGTTGAATGTTCCAGCAGAGTAGCGGACTTTATGGTTCTCTGGACAGCTACAGAGGTCCAGAGTAGCCTCAATCTTTTCAATCCATTGGATTAATCCAACGGCTCCTTCAGATCCACTAAAGCTAGGCGGCTTACATCCTACGAATGACTTGTAGGAGTAGTGTGAGGTACCACCAGTATTCCCACTGGCTTCTCCAGATGAGTTGCCAGTGTTGTTCATCTCATTACGGAGAAGGTTGAACATCTCCGGTATCGCTTCCTTCATCTGATTGGTCATCTGGTTGCTCAGTAGAGTCATCAAAGCGATGGTGGTAGGATCCAGTATGGGAGTCGTGCCTGAACCTGATGCCTGTGTGATCAGGGGAGGAGGAGGTGGAGGCGGTGGAGGAGGTGGCGGTGGTGAGTCATTTGGAGATGGCGTGGAGGAGTGTGGAGCTTGGTCTTGTGTTGATGTCAACAGCGGAGGTTGTCTTCGTGGCGGCATTCTGATCATAACCAAATGAATATTGGTTAGTGCAATGATCGAATGCAGAAGACGCAATGCAATAAGCCTTAAATCCTAAGTTCTCTACATGCAGGGTCCCTAGGTTATAGTCTAGGCCAAACCGTTTAAATAAGTGACCTATATTGCTCTATAACCATGGCTCTGATACCAATCTGTCACACCCCGAGCTGGCGGGATAGGATCGGTTGTCCCGTCGGGCGGAAAGTTCCCGGGGCGCGATATCGTGAGTGATAATCGTGATGATCAGATTGTTTACATTGCACATGATACAAATGAGAAATGCTAAACATAATAGAATTACAAAGTTAAATTACATCAGTATTGTTTATAATTTAACAATGTAAATCTACCATTAACATCATGTATTTCTATCTTGTATTTACACAAGATATACAAAATAATTTGCATAATGATGTCTTCAAAATAATGCAGGTCCAAAATGCTAAGCCTTCTATCGGAAGTCCTAGTCCAAAAGGAATAACTCCTTAGTTGACCTGTTCGTCACCTGAGAAGTCATGCAAAAATAAAGTCAACACATGGTTGGTGAGTTCATATAATTTTAGGATTTGAAAATGATTTGAAAACCTCTTTCGGTAAAGACCCTAACCTCATTAACTCCACATGTAATATCCACATCGGTATGCTTATATATAGGGAATCACGAAAGGGTCAAGCCCAGAGGCTATCCCACCACATACTAATATGCATATGACACTGTTGTTAATAATAATTAAGCATTTTTACCTAACACTTCTGATTTAGATCATGATATTGAAATCTGATTTGCCTTTGATCCTCTTGATTCTCGATCGTAGATATAGAATTTCCCAAAAGTCAGAGATAATAGTAAAATGTCAAATATTTAATTTAATAATTAAATAAAACATTTAAGTACAACTAAGACATGATGATTGGGTATTATTTGACCCAATCAATTAGACTTAGTTGTGGGTGGTTGTCCAAGTTGTAACCTCTCACACGTGACCCATGTCAGGCATAACTCACAAGGAGTACACCTGAACTGAGCGGGATTTTAATGTTTTGCCCGTTACAGCCTGACCCAATGGTCTTCTGCATCTGAGTGGGACTTTAAGGATATCCTGTGATTCTTGATCTCTTGATTCTCATGATTTTGACTTTGATATTGATTCCATTTGATCTTTCATGTTATTGCCCGTTACAGCCTGACCCGAAGGTCTTCTGCATCTGAGTGGGACTTTATATGTGTGTTACACGTGGTCTTGATTCCATATACAACTGACATCCACCTTGACATGAGTATTAATGATTTCATTAGATCATAATGATTTCCTTATTAACATGATTCACACACATTTATGATATCTGATTTCTTGAGTCTCTTGATCTTGATCTTTTGAATTCCCCCGATTTCCAATGATAGTTGATTTGATTATGATTCTTGGGTCTCAGATCACACACTGAGTTATGATTCCCTTGAATATGATCTCTTGATTATGTTCATTTGATTTCACTTTGAATTTAGGTTCTTGAATTTGAACTTGATGAACTAAGGGTTGAATTATGATTTAAATTTAAGGTATTACTCCTAAGAGTACTTAAATTCATTTGACGACATAATCTGTTTAATAATTTTCTAGACAGGAGTCTAGGGTATCAACAAACATATATGTAAAACATATAATAAATAAAAGCATTCAAATAAACAGTTAAATAAAACAGTTTACGCATGCTTCTCAGCCCCGCGTTTGAAAACAAAAATGTTTAGAAAAGGGGCAATGACCTCACCTGTGTTGCTGTGCAAATGAAGTATCACAAAATGCGCACTCTTTGACTGTTGCCTATGTATCTTTATCACCTGAGTTGTGTTAAGAGAATTCGCATACGATAAGTATTTATAATAGACGTTGGGTCTAGGGTTTAGTCCGGGCGTGCAACTAAGTGTCCTAGATTACTAATGTGTTTCTATGACTCTTTCCAATTGTTCTAACTTATTATCCTTTAGTTAACCCTTACCCCACGAAACCACTTTAAGACTTTAATCATATCATGTTCTAATTATTTCATTCCAAGTAAATTATTTAGAAAACATTACTTAGTATAATTTAATAAAGTTTATGGATCTTTTACTTTTACTAAAACCCCATTTTGTTTATAAAGACATAAAATTTAAAGGTGATGGGCCTAAGTGGAGCCCATTGGGCCTTTCTCGGCCCCATTTATAAAACTTTGATTTTTCCAATGTTTTCTTTTCAATACATAGGTTAACTATGCTAAGATAGTTTAAGTAAAACCACGTAATTTAGTTGCATGTCTTTATACATTTTTCCTAGGGTCTAAGTGTTAATGATTTAATTAACACTTAAACTTTAGGTTCTTATTTGATCCATATGATTTCTTGACAATTTCAAATGTTTTAGCTACATTGATCCCGACACACTTGATTTTTGTACAAAATGATCCATGAAGATCTTTATTTATAAAAACCCTAATGTATCCCCATGCTTTCATGTGTCTTCCATGCGCACACACACCATGCATACGTATAAGATGTGTGTGTGTGAGTGTTTTAATCTACCCATGCATGCAATACCCTTTGTTCATGGTTACTGTTTATAACCCACTCTCAATCGAAGTGGTCGTAACCCATGCATCTTGGCCGAATAAGGTGGTAGTCGAATGAGTCTTGGCCGATTAAGGATGATGGTCGAATGAGGCCTTGAGTCGAATGAGAGTTGGCCGATCGAATGTGAGGTTGGCCGTATGTGATCTAGGTCGAATAAGAGTACTGGTCGAATGGCTATTGCCGAATAGGTTGTGTCGAGCGAATGGGCCACTTGGCCGATTGGTTGCACCATCGAATGAGGCTAGTGGCGAATGGGATCGGGTCTGGCGAATGTGGCCCAAGGCCATTCGCCGAATGTGGATGCTAGGGTCATTCGACCATCTGATGGTGGGGGTCATTCGGCCGCGCGACCACCCACCTGTGCAGCCATGGTTTCGAACTATTAGACCAAAGGTTTGAGTGAATCTTGTTCCTACACCATTCTAAGGTATCCTAGAGTGAATCCTAAGGGTTAGAAATTTGGTATGACCGGCTCTAGATGGGTTCGATCAAAGGGTTTATAAAACCCTAAAAACCGAACTTGAACATGATCTTTACCTCGAATCAAGCGGATCTAAGCCCCGATCTGTTGTACTTTCTTGATCTACATGAAATGGTGGTGATTTTGACACCAAGAACACGCAAAATGGTGAAGTTTTGAGCTAGAGATCTTAGAGAGAAGTGGTGGGTTTTTAGAGAGAGAAAGCTTGAGGATGAGGGTGACGAAAATGGAGTTATGGCTGGTAGATGGTGGTTGTTGTGGCATTAAATGCCACAATAAATGTGGGGAAAATACCCGGGTTTGTTCGGGTTCGTTCGGTTTCGCGTGGTTTCGCGTAGAAACGTCGCTTTCGCGTATTTTTCGTAACGAAACGACTCGGTTTTTAAAATAGAATCATAAAATTTATTTTAGATTGTGATTCCTAATAAATTAACTAAATATCTTTTAATTATTTAATTTACAAAATATTTATTTAGCGTTTAAATCGAATCGCGCGGTCATCGCGCGTATTTGTTCGAATCAAATACGACGATAACTACACTTTTCAATATTGTTTTCTAATTATCGAATATCATTCAGAACGTTAAACTTTTAGATTTATTCGTACAGATCGTCACCTATACGAATAATCTGTCGGTTTAGCATTCACTTAACGATATTCGTGTTGTTTTGTCCTGTAAGGCCTCACATACGTTTATACATAATAAGATCCTAACAAATAAATCACATGATGGTCCTGTGTTGCCAGATAATTATCTGACTCAAGAACCATTGTTCTGAATTGATTTCTCTGAAATGATTATAAATTTTCTGTTTTGTTAGCATAAAATGATACTGAAACGTGATATGAATATGAAATACACTGAATTACATAAGATTTGTACCTGATTACTATTCACGTACTGTTTACGATCACTGTTCCGGTGACGGCTCCGGCACTGATGTTACAATTCAGGTGGGTTTGCAGGGGATATGGTCGAGAGAAGACGTGCAAGGTAGAGTATAATGATGAAAAGGGGTAAGATAGCAATGATTGTCTTGGTTTTATAAAGATTTGCCGTCTGGATGTCGTCGCGTACCGCCAAGACTGTCACATAAGGCCTTGGCGTACCGTAATGAATTTCGGGATTCAAAATCCCCGCCCATCCATCATGTACCACCAATGATCTCTCCGGTTTTTAGGACCTAGTTGGAGCTCGGAAACAATCCGATTCCAAGAGAAATCTGTTTGACAGCCTCTAGAATAGTGCGGAATCCTATTCCAGGGTTTTCCAATCGAAACCAACAGCAACCATGGTGAATCGAGAGAGTAGAATCAACGTGTGAGTGAGAATCGATCACCACGGGTTGAGAATCGAAGTTGGACGGTAAGAATCGCTCAAAACTTCAAGGGTTTGACACTGGAGTGCACTGGGAAGAATGAGGACTCGGAAAAGTTAGGTTTGAAATGATTTGAACTTGTATTTATAGACTGTAGTCATTCGGCCGAATGAGTGGCCGAAGCAGCTCATTCGGCGAATGACTATGTCGAATGGACAAGTCAGTCGAATGAGTCATTCGGCGAATGACTTCATTCATTAGAGTCATTCGCCCGAATGGTCAGAACTCATACTCAACATTAAACATTACTAAATCAAATCAAACAAACATATAGTCAACAATTAAGCATTAATATCAACACATAAAGACAACTTCCATTAATATAACTTGAACTTTACATGATGGTGAATTCAAAATTGAACTAGGGACATGAAATGCATCTACAAACTCCCCCTTGGACCTAGTTCACACCTTGGAAGTGTCTTTCTTGAAGTACTTCTCAGTAATAGCTTTCCAGTCTGCTCCAGCATGAATCTTGAATATACTGCAGTGACGGATCACTCTCATAAACTGTAGTGCCTGTACCATGTCCTGTACATCGAAGAAAATCTGATGACGAAACAATGCTTGGACATCTTTATGGGACAGATTAGTCAACCACATTGGATCAAAAATACATTTTGTTTCCCACTTCTTATCTTTACACATGACAATCACAGCTTCTCCACTTCGCCCCTCATAATACCACCATCGGAAGCCCTCTATAATGTCTTGTCGCATCTTCCTTAACGGAATCTTCTTCAAAACTTTTGGAGGAAGCCACTTCAAGATAACTTTGTGCTTTCGGGTGTCTCCATCAATTTCTGGCAAATAATAACGTTCAGGCTGTTGGGGCTGGAAGTTCACCCATCTCTTTCTGTATTCGTACTGAATCTGACGAGAAAACCAGGCTGACATTCCAGCATCTTCACTATACAGCATCCTCAGACGTGCTAACTGATTGACTTCCAAACCTGGCAACATCTTATAATCATGAGGATGCTTGAAGTAGTCAATGCCTCTTTCTCTTTTCACAGCATAGCACCCAAGATCATGAAAGTATGCCCATCTCAAGATTTGATCTCCAGCCTTGTAGCCTTTGGTTCTGTATACTTTCTTGTGCGTAGCTGGCAACTTCATGGTGCTTTGTTTATTGAGGACCTCCCAGTAGGCCTCCTATTCCTCTTTTCTTTTCTTTTGATCATCAGCTTCGACTTTGCTAACCTCAACTTCTTCTTCTAAGTATCGGATCAGTAGATCTTCAGTAAATGTTGGTAGCTCTTCCTCAGCTGATGTATACTTTGGGTATTCTTCATCAGTAATATCTTCAAGAATAACCTTGTTTACATCATCAAAAGCCTCTGGAGTAGGCTCATCAAACACTGGAACTCAGGTATCATCAGTGATAACCTCATCTGGGTTTAGCCTGAATAGTTCGGCTATCTGCTCCTTTGATAGGCAATGTATAATCTCTCCCTCCTCTTTGTCATAGCTGACTGAGTGCTGTATGATGCCTTGAGCGTCAAGAATCATTGTGAGTGTCTCATCCCATTGACGTCTCACAGGCACAGCTTCGACTTCCTCAGTAGCTGCTGGTTCTTCAGTTTGTGTCAGAGGAGCCTGTTTCTTCTTATCTTGCATAGATTTTGATCTGATCTCAGAAGTAGAAGGGGCTTGATCATCATCATCATCATCATCATCTGAACTTGATGAATCAGAAGACCCGCTTCCTGACTCGTCCTGATCTGAGTCATCTTCTTTATCAGTGTCTTCATAGTCTACTTTCTCCTCATCAGATTCTTCTTCTTCTTTTTCTTCTTCTTCTTCTTCTTCTTCTTCTTCTTCTTCTTCTTCTTCTTCTTCTTCTTCTTCTTCTTCTTCTTCTTCTTCTTCTTCTTCTTCTTCCTCTTCCTTGTCTGAATCTGAATCATCGGATTTGGCTTCAGATCCCTCAATTCTCGGAGTGCCTTCCTTGGAACTTTCAACTAGTTCAGCAAGTCTTGCGTTCTCAGCTTCTAGGAGCATAATTCTTTCATTGAAACCAGTGGCAGTCAGGGCCAACTGATTATGTTCATCAATATACTTCAGTTACTGCTCCTCTTGTTGAGCAGAACGAGCTCTCAGATCAGCTCAAGGTATCCTGCTCTTCTACTCGCTGAGTGAGCTGGGCAATAATCTGTTCCTGCTCCTTATTCTTCTTTTCTTGTTCCATGCTCCTCTCCATCAGTCTAAGTACCATACTGTTCAGAGTGTTAAGCTGATCCACAACTGAAACAGTAGGCACGAACGTGTTAGCTCGTGAAATGGAGGGACCAGCAGAAGCAGTAGTAAATGTGGGAGCCTGGGCAATAGAGGTGGTCATAGGGGCCACAATAGTACGAATCGGAATAGCCCTTGACCTGGTCAGTGAAGAAACTGAGACAGCTGCTACTGATGTAACAGTAGTTGTAGCAACTGTCGCCAGTTCTGACCTCCTCTGAAAGAGGAACCTCGATCTCTTTTTCCTTCCAGCAGAAGAAGAAGACTGAACGGCAGCAACAGAAACAGCTGCAGAAGCTGGAATAGAGGAACGTGGAGGAGGTGAAACATCAAACTCAGGAATAAATAGTGGATTAGTAATCTTCTCCATCTCTGCTTTAGTTCTCTTCCTCTTCCGCTTCATCAATCTCCCTCCGATCCATACACTCTCGAATTCATCATCTGGCGTATCCTCTGAATCAGAACTACCAGCTTTATCAGCACCAGCTTCACCCTCATCATTACTTGAGTCCTTAGACTCATCTCCATCAGCAGTAGATGTGGTGCCTATTGTGTCAAGAGGAGTAGTCACTGTGGAGGTAGTAGCCATGAAATCTAGCTCCAACAGTGAATCAACATCTACATCCTCATCATCTGCCATGGAAGTACTCACACCAGCCTCAGCAGTCACAACAAAAGCCTCAACTAGGCTAACATCAACAGTGGTAATAATAACATCAGCATCAACACTCTCACTAACAGTGCTCACAACAATAGAACTCTCATCAGCACCACCAATACCACTACCACCACCACCTGCACCACTGACACCTGCACCAGCACCAGCATCATCATCACCACCATCATCAGGCATAACGATGTCCTCCATATCCGAATCAGAATCATCGTGTCTCCATCTACGACCAACAGGAGCTATGTAATCAGGCCTAGAAAGATGACCAAACAAAGATCGAGTTGCAGGCTTCCTATCTTTTCCTCTGTATGACAGTACTCTGTTTAGAGTAGTGTCATTCATGTGCTCCTAGCGTAAGATATCAGCATTGATCTTCAGCAGATTAGGCAACTGTGCGTCAATCAACTGCTGCAAGAATCTAGGGTACATTAAGAACTTCTTGTCCCCTTTCAGAGTTACATTCTCTTTCAAATGTGAGAAGAGCATTTCTGAGAAGTTGAATGGCAGGTTCAGTACAAGTGCAACAAAGGCACACTGTATGGTCTCTCTCATGTCATCAAATCCTCCTCTCCTTGATCCAAGACAGTGAATCAGTACGTGAGCAAGGTACTTGAACTGTGGAGACATGTAAGCTTTGTTTAGGATCCCTGCTCCTAGGTCGCCCTCATACTTGCACCTCATAAAACAGCCCCGAACTAAATAACGATCAAGAAGATACGGCTGATCAGGTGTGTCTTGGAAACCATAAACTCTTCTGATGTGTTCAGCAAAAATAACCACATCTTGTCCACGAACTTTGCCCCGAATGACTGTAGGCTCAGCTTCACAGTCGATATCAGCAGATGCCAAGAAGTCTGGCTGATGTGAAATATATGGCACATGTGAAGTTAAGATGGCAGTGAATATCCTCGAACGCCTGAGAAAAGTGATAATCTCAGTGTAGTGTTTTGCGTTTGGAGTGGTGAGATTCAAATGTGCACAGATGTTGTTCTTCGTCACTAACTTGTATCCAGCCATTCTGAAAATCAGATAAAAACTGTTTAGACTCAGTCAGTTGCACACAGTACAGAAATCAGATCAAAAACACAGTTGAAATAAAATGGTCGAATGAGTATGATTTGACCGAATGAACTTTTTGGTCGAATGAGACATTTGCCGAATGAGCTTCATTCGCCGAACAGACCTCATTCGCCGAATGAGTCATATGCTGACTTAGTCATTCGTCGAATGAGCTTCATTCGCCGAATGAGTCATTCGCCGAATGATGACATTTGGCTGTCTGATGAAGTTCAAAACCCCCTTTTTTCTAGATGCTCAAATCAGTCCACAAAACTCATATATCTATACTCAGAGAGGATCGATTAAGAGTTTTAAAACAGGACTTTTAAGATTTTAAGTTCATTTAGACCATCTATTGACAAGGCGATTATGAAAACCCTAAAATCTGAAATTTCAAACTGTTTTCGATGATTTCACGGACAAGATTTGATGATATTTGATCCCAATGTACCTGAGATGATAATAAACGAGATTATCAGGAGCTGGATCAATAAAAATTAAGTGAAAATGAGAAAATGAAGAGAGAATATATTCGGGCGAATGGCTTCACACAGTTTTGAGCGAAAGAGAATTTGGGCGAATGAGGTTGTTCACCCGATTTACTATTTATATAGGGTGGGTCATTCGCCGAATGAGACTGGCGAATGAGCCATTCGCTCTAAACTCATTCGCCGAATGAGATTCAAGTGACAAAGACATTCGCCGAAAGACACCAACGAATGAGTCATTCGGCATTGAGTCATTCGCCGAATGTGGTACATTCTGTCATGAGTGATTTGGCCGAAAGACTCATTCGCCGAATGAAATCATTCGGTCGAATAAGAGATTCTAACCACCATTCGGGCGAATGGAGTTTTTCACCACAAAGCACAAAACACTTTTAAAGAACTTTTCATCTTGATCATCAAAACTTATGCCATTTATGAAGATAAGTCTGATTTGTTCAGGATTCAGATAAGACAGACATCTGAATCTAAAAATGATCACCTAAACTGAAATGTAAAATATAAAATCTTTTTGTGATTTTCTGAAACAAAATACAACTGTATAACTAACAACTAAGAACAGTTAAACACATATTTTTGTGAGAAGTCTATTGATAAATTAACACAGACACCTAATCACATCAAATTAGCATCACTGAATGATTCATTTCAGACATTTTTGACTTGTGATCTGATTACTGATATATCTGTCCATTTTAAGCTTTACAATACAAAATTATCAAACTCATTTGATGATCAATTATGTTTTCTGATTGAGTTACCCGTTTTATCTATTCAGTAAAGGTTTGAACTCAGTTTATAACTCATCTCCTCACATCTTAATACCCAGCATCATGAATTCTATAAGGTTCCAATTTATTTTCTTTTTGTATTTATCTTTTTGATTTGTCTCACATGGCCAACACAATCTCATGGACGGCTTCAACTAGGTTCGTCCCAGTAATATGGCACGTATACAGATCTATATTGACATGCTTGACTTGTTCTATCCAAATGGACGGCTTCAACTAGGTTCGTCCCAGTAATATGGCACGTGTATGGAATCGAACTTATTTTATTTTTTTTACAAGCTTAATACCAGCTTGATTTTCTTTTTCTTTTATTTTTATTCAATCATTCTCATCTGAATGGACGGCTTCAGCTAGGTGCGTCCCAGCAATATGGCACGTGTACAGACTTTGAATTCATGAATAATTGGAAACCTTATTGGATCTCATGATAACAGGTGTATGCCTTATTTGAGTCATAAACTATTTTCTCACTTAACTGTCTTTCAAAAACATATCCCACAAATCAGATTTTGTAAGTGTTCACAAATTTGTTTATTCATTTTGTAAAGTCAGCCTATCAGTACATCAGCTCAC
Source organism: Mikania micrantha (assembly GCA_009363875.1). NCBI lineage: Eukaryota > Viridiplantae > Streptophyta > Magnoliopsida > Asterales > Asteraceae > Mikania > Mikania micrantha. Next base: position 107,586,340 of record CM018693.1, on the reverse strand, counting down.
ACTTCTCATATGTCTTCCATTTGTGCACTCACTAACACTTTTAGGACATGATTGGTTAATGTATTGCTTTCTCAAAGAAGACTTTCTCATTTTTACTAAATTTTCAATTGTTTTTGTATTTTTTTTCAAAGTTTTATATGTTTTTGATTTTTCAAAATAACGTACTTTCTCCCCCTAAAAACCTAAAACAGAAAATCTTTTTAGATTTTTTTTAATTAAGATAGGAAAATAAACAAGAGAAGTAAATGAAATAAAGAAATAACACAAAACAAAGCTAGCTAAGAAGAAACGATGATCATTTGTGAGATTCAGATGAAGGTAGGACTTTATCCTTTTGAAAAACACCATTAGCCGATAAAAGATATAAAAATCTTGGTTTATCAAAAGCTTTTGTAAAAAGATCGGCTTTCTAGTGATCGGTGTGAATTTTAACAACATCGATTAGTTTCTTTTCATAACAATCACGTATGAAGTGATATTTTATGTCGATGTGTTTTGTTTTCGAGTGCTGAACAGGATTTTTAGTAACAGCTATGGCAGCAGTGTTGTCAACATATATAGGAGTGTTAGAAAAATGTAACCCATAGTCCCTGAGTTGCTGTTGAATCCATATAATCTGAGAACAACAACTAGCAGCAGCAATGTATTCAGCTTCACAGGTTGAAGTAGGCACCGACGTCTGCTTCTTGCACTGCCAGGTAACTAATCGGGTTCCAAAGAACTGACATCCTGCCGATGTTGATTTGATATCTCTCTTGCATCCGCCATAATCCGAGTCACTGTATGCAGTAAGCTCAAAATTATCATCATTAGGGTACCATAAACCAAGATCCGGTGTACCCTTCAGATAACGCATAATCCTTTTCACAGAATCAGATGAGACACTCTTGGTTTTGATTGATAACGTGCACACAAGCATGTGGCGAACATGATGTCTGGCCGAGAAGCAGTAAGATACATAAGAGAACCAATCATTCCTCGGTACAGAGTGGCATCAATTAACTCCCCCTTTTCATCTGGAGTAATCCCGTGATTAACAGCCACTGGGGTACCAGCAGGTTTTGCATCAGACATACTGAACCAGCTCAGTATATCACCAACATATTTGGTTTGATGAATAAATATCCCTGCCTCAGACTGATCCACTTGTAATCCCAGAAAAAATTTCATCTCTCCCATTGAGCTCATCTCAAACTTTTCTTTCATAACCTTCTCAAAATCCTTGCACAGATCATCAATTGTTGAACCGAAGATGATGTCGTCCACATAAAATTGTACCAAGAGTAGATCACCATCTTTTTCTCGAATAAACAGTGTGCAGTCAATGACACCTCTTCTGAACCCGTTGCTCAGAAGGTGAGTAGATAGTGTCTCATACCATGCTCTCGGTGCTTGATGCAATCCATATAAGGCCTTGTCTAGCTTGTAGACTTGGTCTTGATGCAATGGATCCTCAAACCCAGGAGGTTGACTGACATACACTGTTTCACTTATCACACCATGAAGAAATGCACTCTTGACATCCATTTGATAAACTTTAAATTTCTTGAAGGATGCATAAGCCAAGGAAATACGAATTGCTTCAAGTCGAGCAACCGGTGCAAATACTTCATTATAGTCCAAACCTTCGATCTGTCTGAATCCCTGAACAACCAGACGTGCCTTGTTTCGAACAATGATGCCATGATCATCTTTCTTGCAACGAAGAACCCATATAGTGCCAATGACTTTTGCACCTTTCGGTCTGTCAACAAGTTTCCAGACACCTAACTTCTTAAATTGCAGCAGTTCTTCTTGCATGGCATCAACCCATGATTCTTCTTTTAAAGCCTCAGTGATAGTTCGTGGTTCCACCTGAGAGATAAAACAGGAATGAGCACAAAATCTTACATCTGCAAAATCAAGAATGTCAGCAAGTCCCTCTGAAGAAAGCTGATTTCTGGTCTTAACTCCATCTAATGGACTCCCAATTATGTTCTCTTGAGGATGAATGCGATTAATTCTTCCAACTGGATGGGGAGGAACATCAACCTGTGGATCTAGATTGTTCAAATTCAAATCCTCAAGATCTGGTACAAGATCATCAACATTTTGTTCTGGGGCAACTGATAGAGTAGGGTTTTCATCAGTGTCTGAGCTGTCATCATTTGTCTGTGCAATGGGAATTGAAGTGGATGAAGGTGGTATGGGTTCATTAGGTGCATTTTGTACATCATATAACATTTGAACCGTAACATCTTCATCCGAATACATGGGAGACATATTAAACGAATCAAAGAGATCTGAATAATCAAACATCCAGTCTGGCCCTTTTCCTGGTGGAGGCATAGAATATTTCTGCACATCAATATGGTACCACTCCTCTACATTCTGTGTTGCTCTATTATAAACCCTTTTATTTGGAGTTCTGTACCCAAGAAAATACCCTTCTTCCACTTTCTCATTGAACTTGCTCTGCTCGTGTTTCTTAAGCATAGTGCATGGTGCACCAAAAGGTTCAAGATACTTAAGATTAGGCTTTCTGTTATGAAGCAGTTCAAAGCAAGTTTTCCCATGCCTCTTCACTATCAAAACCCGATTCAAAGTGTAACAAGCATTTGCTACAGCCTCATTCCAGAACAGAACTGGAAGAGAAGAATCAGCAAGCATCGTCCTAGCAGCCTCAATCAAAGTCATGTTCTTTCGCTCAGCAAATCCATTCATTTGCAGAACATAAGGGGCACTTAATTGTTGAACAATTCCCCTTGAATTGCAGAAATTCTCCATGTTGTGATTCTTGAATTATGTCCCGTTGTCTGTTCTGAGAATTCAAACCTTGAGCTTATAAAGAGATTCAAGTTTGGTAACCAATACTTGAATACGGTCAAAAGTTTCAGATTTCTCCTTCAGAAAGAATACCCAAGAGTATCTTGAAAATTCATCAGTAATGACAAGGCAGTATTGATCTCCAGCTATACTCTTACGGTTAACAGGACCAAAAAGATCCATATGGAGAAGCTCGAGTGGAACAGTGATTGAGTGATACCTCTTTGGTTTGTGAGACTGCTTGACTTGCTTGCCCTTTTTGCAGGATATACAGACATCAGACAGCTTGAAATTCTTCAAAGTAACCCCCTCAACCAGATTGTTATGTACCAAATGATTCATCTTGCGGAGACTCAAATGACCCATCCTCTTATGCCAAAGTATTGAATCTTTCTTAGTTGCCTTTGTCATAAAACATGAAGCTGTGGAGGATGTTGTTGAAGCTGTGGCCATGTTGAGTACATACAAGTCTTGCTTTCTGGGAGCTGACAATAAGATCCAATCTTCAGGGATAACCACACCTTCCTTAAGAATGTAGCATTTGGAGTCATCAAGAGAACCTTGTACTGTTTATCACAAATCTGTGATACAGATAGAAGATTATTCTCCAATTGCTTGACATATCTGACTTTCTCAAATAAAACTTGCCCATTTGATAAAATTCCCTCTCCTGTGATAAAACCACCTTTGTCACCAGCAAACGCGACATATCCACCTCGAACTGAATTCACATTGGTAAGAAGCGATATATCACCAGTCATGTGTCTGGAAGCCCCACTGTCAACAATCCAAGAGCTGTTAAGAGCAGCTGTTTTGGCAACCTACACAAAAATGACATAATTAGTTCAATTTGGGAACCCAAGCCTTTACAGTCTTGGGTTGACCCAAAGAGTCTCGGATCAAGACATCAATCCATTTACCATCTGAAACAGTCTTGTCTGAAGTGGGTGGAACTGAAGTTTCAGATTTGACCTTCTAGACTGCATTTTTACTGAAAGAATTTTTCAGATAAATGGATGATGATTTAGCTTGATTAACATTTATCATCTTGGGAACATTCAAGTTCACCAGTTTCCCTTTACCCTTATCCACAGGTTTAACTTGTATGAATTGTTTGGGTTTTGTCTGATCTGACTCGGATTCAGATTTGACAGCTTTGATGAAAATCTGATTTAATTTTCTGGGTGGTGCAATCTTTGGTCTAACCAAATGTGGACAAAATCTGACTATGTGTCCAGGTGCACCACACTCAAAACAAACATTGTCACCTTTTTTATGAAAATGTTTTAATTCAGAGAAAGACTGTCTTTTTGGTTTAAAAACATTAGATTGAGACTTGTTCTGATTAAAACCCAAACCTTTCTCCCATTAGGAACAACATTGTCAATCTTGTTTGACACACATGCTTCATTTTCTTTTGAAGCTTTAACAAAGCTTAAAGCTTGATAAATCTTTGATGATGAGATTGGGTCACCTTTCATAACTACTGATGACTGATTCTGAACAGCGGGACAATCTGATGAATTATCAGATTCATCCTCAGAATCTGAGACCCAATCTTCTACAAGTCCATCCACCAAAGATTCCTCTGACAAGGAGGAATCTTCATCAGTAATCATCCCTATTGGATCAATTACTAATGGAGTTTTAACTTGAAAATCTTTAACATCTTTGTCATCAAGTGAATTGACAAAGTTGTTCAAGATTAGTGGAGGACAATGTTGATAGCTAACTTTTCCCTTATCCTTATGATCAGCACCTTTGCTGATCATGTGCTCAATGATATAAGATGCACTCTCATAGCTCTTGAGCTTTTGTCCTAAAGTCTCATAATCACACTCAACTATAGCTAACTTCTTCTTTATCTCATTGATGGTATTGTGATAAGAAGTTATAGCATCTTGCTTGTTAAGAACAGCAATCTCAGCCTCATGAAGTTGTCTGTTTAAAAGTTCAATTTTAGCTTGAAAATCCTTTTCATTAGATTTTAAAACTGTGTTCGCTTCAATACACTGGTTGAGATCGCTGATACCTCATCAGATTGTGAAGTTGCATTAGGAGTAGCAGATGAGTTTACCATCAAAGCAAACTGAGTAGGAGATTCTTCAAAATCAGCATCAAAATCTGCTAGAGTGTCTGAATCTGATAAGCTTTCTGACTCTGAACCTGATGTTTCTTCTCCACTAATCTTCGCTTCTCCTGAAGTACTATCTTCATTTTGATCATCCAACTTCTTGATCTCAGCAACACATGCTTTATCTTGTTCATTCTGATCATGATTAAATCTGAAATCCCAGTTTTCACCTTCATCTTGTTGAACCATCAATGCTTTGCCTGAGTTAGATGAACCAGCTTGAACAGAAGAATCAATAGGAACAAGCCTTCTTTCTGGATTTGTAGATGATGATTTCTGATGATGAAAAGGATTTTTATTTCCTGCTTTCTGTGGCTGTTTGCACTGTCTAGCAAAGTGACCTTTCTCCCCACAATTGTAACCAGTGACAGAGGCCATGTCAAAACCAAACTTACATTCCTTGTTCAAGTTGATATCTTTACCAGTCCTTTCGACAAACTCCTTAGCTCTCCTTACAACACTTGCCAAAGCCCACATGATGTCAATCCTTTCCATGTCATCTGGATCTATCTGAGAATAGTCATCATTTGTCAGATAAGGATTGCCTATCTTTCCTGCTACCAGTCCATCATAAGAACTAACCAAAGTGGACAAAAGACCCATATGTTCTTTATCAATCTCAACTGTAACTTTATCAAAATTCTTTGTGTTTAGACTTGTGATAGTTTGGTGATTTTCCTTTTGAGAGCTGGATGAAGAAGATGACTGACTAAAATGAATTTGAGCATTAGATGGAGCTTCAGTAGTCTGAGAAAGGAAAGCAGTCTTCAATGGAGCATGAGAAGATGCTTTCTCAACTGTAGGAGTAGAGTAATACAAGATGGATCTTGGACTTGAGCAACTCTCTTTGCTTTCCACTTGTTCTCTATTTCTTGCTCCTTCAGCTTCTGAATGAAATCATTTATGTCCATATGTGCCATCATCTCATTTTGCTTAAGGACCATAAAAAATGACTCCCACTTTGGAGGTAGAGCATCTGCCAAACACTGGATCTTTTCTTGAGTAGTAGTCTTGACTTCATGATTTAATAGCTCTCTCAACAGATGATAGAATCTGGCAATCAAATCATCCAAAGACCCATTTCCAACATACATAAAACTGTTAAACTCCTTTCTCAAAGCCTTTGACTTGATGTTCTTCAAAGCATCATTGCCTTCATACCGTTCCTGCAAAGCGTCCCACAAATACTTAGAAGAAGTAAACTGTCTGAACTGATGGAAGATGTCAGTAGCAATGGATTGAGATAGAATAGCATAAGCTTTCTTCTCATAATCATATAGCTTCCTCTGTGGCTCAGTCATCCGTGTGACTAGCATAGGAGTTCCATCTTCATTCAGAGGCCTCAGATAACCTCCTTCAATCATCATCCATAAATTAGTATCCACTCCATTGATGTGAATCTCAAATCTGTACTTCCAATGAGGATAATCATCTAAGGACAGCAACTTGGGAGCTTTGTTGGAGTTTCCTGTCTCAGTCTCAGTCAACAGTAAAGTCTGAATGCGATGATTCTGATTAGCCATCAATGCTCATCCTCCATTTAATCAAGAACAACAAGATTCAACACTTAGAAAAATTTGCAGACTGATGTCCGAATGAAACATCTTGGGGCGAATGTTGGGGGCCGAATGAAAGAGATACTGGCGAATGTAACACTGAGTATGACAACTGGGAGAATGAACTTATTCGGCGAATGATTGGGTCGAATGAGCTTATTCAACGAATGACAGACCAGAAAGAGCTATTCGCCGAATGACAGGATCGAATGAGAGCTATTCGTCAAATGACTAACCGAATGACCTCTTTCGGCGAATGACGACTGATTCGGGTAAACCTATTCAGCCGCCATTCTCATTCGGTAGATCTGAGGGTTTTAGCAACAAAAATTGCGATAACTTTTGATTTAGACCAGATCTAAGTACCAAATTTGGTACAAAACACCATGATATGATTATGAACCAATTGGGATTGAAGTTTGGACAAAAATACCACAAAAACTCACTAATCTTGAATGAAACTGTAACTTTGAGGCCAAGGCAATCAGAGTTTTGCAGGTTTCGAACAAACAAACTCGGATTTAATGATTTTGAATGGAAATCAAGTAGAATCAAGAGCCAAAGCTCTGATACCACTTTGTAGGACCTTGTTGGAGCTCGGAAACAATCCGATTCCAAGAGAAATCTGCTTGACAGCCTCTAGAATAGTGCGGAATCCTAGTCCAGGGTTTTCCAATCGAAACCAACAGCAACCGTGGTGAATCGAGAGAGTAGAATCAACGCGTGAGTGAGAATCGATCACCACGGGTTGGGAATCGAAGTTGGACGGTAAGAATTGCTCAAAACTTCAAGGGTTTGACACTGGAGTGCACTGGGAAGAATGAGGACTCGGAAAAGTTAGGCTTGAAATGATTTGAACTTGCATTTATAGACTGTAGTCATTCGGCCGAATGAGTGGCCGAAGCAGCTCATTCGGCGAATGACTATGTCGAATGGACAAGTCAGTCGAATGAGTCATTCGGCGAATGACTTCATTCGTTAAAGTCATTCGCCCGAATGGTCAGAACTCATACTCAACATTAAACATTACTAAATCAAATCAAACAAACATATAGTCAACAAATAAACATTAATATCAACACATAAAGACAACTTCCATTAATATAACTTGAACTTTACATGATGGTGAATACAAAATTGAACTAGGGACATGAAATGCATCTACAGCATACCGCGAAGGATCTCGGTTGAGCCTCATTCGACCAATTTCGATGGTTCGGCTCGTTTTTCGATGTTTTCACGATTATGGGACATTGTTCGGCATTATTTGAACTATCAAGTTCAATGTCGGAGCGTTTCGTGATGTTTCTAGTGTTTAGTTACATGATTCGTTACATGTTCACCAACGTTCGTATCTTCCTAGACACGTGTGTGCGTGTTGCGATAATTCACCGAATTATTGTGTCTGTGTCAGTGTTTGTACTGTCGTACCATGTTTCACACTAAATTAAACTAATTGTAGTGCCACGTATACAAATATCAATTAAATAATCATTTAATTAAAACATAAGCTGACCTGGATTTTGCGGGGTCTCACAGGTGGAAAGACGGCGGCTGGATAGGTTGCGACCGACTCCTACGTATGCCCAATACATAAACTTATTTCAATCTATCATGGTTATGTCAGTGATATGATTTAGTGGGGATAAGTTTTGGGAAATTAGTATTTGAGAAGCATATTAAATTAAAATAACAAAAGCGATAATGAAAACGTTTACGCGATGGTGAGGTCGCAAATATAATTACAATGTGAATGTTATTTTAGAAATGTTAGCTTAATAGTGTGTTTGCATGGGTGATGATACGTAAATTAATAAAAAGGAATTTAAACGTTTACTAGGAATAAATACCTTAGAAGATTTTAAACGAAATCATCTGATTAAAATGTTTCTTAATTTAGAAGTAAATTTCGAAAAACCGTGCAAATTAAAATGGTTAACGCGTAAATAATCATAACCGAGCAAACAGGATTGATCCTGACTATAAAAGGATGGGATACCTTCTTCTTCCTCATTTTCACCCACACTATCTCTCTCAAGACCTAAAATCCGGTTCTCTCTCTCTAAAACTTCTCTCTACCATATCTCACTCATTTCTCAACCATTTTGGTTTATTCTTGTCCCAAATCGTTCCTACAATCGAGTAGAACACAAACCCACGAAGATTTAGGGCTAAGATCACGTTTTGAAGTTAGATCATGCGTTTTACTTTTTGGTTTTGCAATCAAATGGAAACCGGTTGTTCTACCACTTTTATGAACGAAATTAACTCCTTGCAACCCTAAAACGACAGCATATGAACGATTTGAAGCCATTTAAACAAACCTGCAACTAACTAGAAAGACCATGGCAGATTGGGAAGAAGCTCCCATCGACACTGACAATATCGATGGGAGGTAGCTGCCGATATTACCCTTCATCGATATTACAAGTTATCGACATTAGCCGACGAAGATAATAATATCAATGGGCACTTGTAGATATTAGGATCGACAGATGTTAAGGATCATCGAACTTGAGTGTGTCGAGAGTATTAGTGTCGATGGAGAATCCATCGAAACTCTTAGAATCGATGGTGAGCCCAACGATACTACTGATCCTTGTATACACTGTCGATATTAGTTGAATGGCATTGTCGATACTACTCCCTGGAGTTTATAATATCGATGAAGAACCTTGAACAAAAGGTTAATGCCGAAGGACACAATCACCCAATTCCCATGGTTAATAAGAAGTTAAATTTTCAAAACTCTTATACGATCCATGCATAAAAAAATTGTTTATCACCTTTGTATTATGTACTTAAATTTCATGCATACGTGTATATATAAATACATATACATATATGGCCACCACCTTTTTCTCAATACACATATAAGTTAACTAAATTTGGTTTTGAGTTAGAGTTACCATCATTAATTAAATTAAATTAATCTTAAAAAAGTGTTAAAGACTTAAGTTATGATAGTTAACTTAAATAATGATTTGTACAATAAGAATAATACATGCACGTATAGATATATGTATGTGTAAGGTTGCCATCTTTACAACATATATATATATATATATATGTATGTATGTGTATGTTAGCATACTTTGTTTTTTTTTAAACTAAAATCATCATCAATATTTATTTAAAACTAACAAGTTTTAAAAATTAGATTTATGATAATTACAACTTATAACACATAATTGTTTTATTATAACTTAGAAAATCTTATAAAGGTAATGACAAGTTTTAACATAAAAGTTGAACACATGAAACATTACCTACTTATGAAGCATATGAATTTATGAATACAAACATATGAAAAACAGGTTGTTGAGTCACTGTTGATTCCACTACTACACGTTCTACAAAACATTCATTTATAAGACATCACTATGAGTTCTCATAACCCCCCTTCAAAATCTTTTGCTTTTAAATTCGGGGTGGAACATGTATACCAAAACTATTATGATTTGGATATAACATGTGCGAAACTTTGATTATCATTGAGATATTATTATTGAGATGTTATTATTGATGAGGTATAACATAACTCCTGTGAGTCATTGTTGATTGAGTTGACTTCGGTCCTCCGCGATGATTGAATTACTGTTGATTGAGTTGACTGCGGTCCTCCGTGGTGTTCAATATTGACACTTATGCATATTATGGTGATTGATGGTCATTGATTTAATGTGTTTGATTGATATTGATTGAATGTATTTGGATGATTACTTGTGATTACTTAGATTATTTGATTTGGTGTGTTTGTTGGTTGTATACAGATTCTGATCGTCTTTACAGGTTCACACGTGTTATTCTTAAAACTTTTATATATATTTTTGGAACAAGTAAAACTTATGATTTCTCACCAACTACGTATGAAGTTGACACTTTTTTTCTACATGTTTCAGGTAATGAGGAGAAGTAGGTAGAAGAGGATAGCTCTACAACTTTTGGAAATCATCACTTAGGATCTTAGACTTAGCTAAATTAACTGGATCTCTGAAGACTAGGGTTTAGTTAATTTAGCTATATCTTTTGTGTAATTTGTTGTAATTGAATCATGACGAACATGATTTTTGTGTAATTGCTTTAATTGAAATAATTGATATGTGATGATACATGTAGATGCCCACGAGCTTATGAACAATCTACACATCCCTCGTGGCATCCCGACGTTTCCGCCGTCGGTTGGGGTGTTACAGAACATAAGATCATGCCACCACGTTTCTCACCATGAATACACACTTAATGTCCACTAGGAGACATCAATTGAATAATCTTCTAGTTTACACACAATGTTAGTACCGTGAGCTGAAAGCCAATCCATCCCAAACATCACATCGAATTCCCCCAATACCATCAATATCAAATCGATATCATAATCCTCCCCATCGATTGTTAGTTTGCATTTTCAAAAAACATTACAGACTAAGAAACACTTAGAATCTGCTATTTCTATTTCTAAAGGCACCGACAATTTCTCAACAACAAAAGAAGAATGGTGTACAAAATTAGTAGACATAAAACATCTGCTAGCCCCTGAATCAAATAATATGTAAGTAGGCAATGTATTGATGAGGAAAGTACATGTTACCACATCAGGTGTAACTTTAGCTTCCTCCACTATAATCCAAAAAGCCCAACACTTTGGTTTGAGTACTTCAACCTTCTCTTCACTCCCTTGTCCCTTGAATGACCGATTGTTCGCACCCCCATAACCAGCCTCCTTAAGTTCTGGAAACTCACTCTATTTGTGCCCCGGTTTGTAGCATTTATAGCATAAATTCAACTAACTTGACCATTGGTTAGCAAGATTCCCTTGCTTTCCACATTTGTAGCATGACAAAGGTCGTACCGAACAATCTCCATCATGATCTTTCCCACATTTCGCACAATGCGTACATCCTTTATTTTTTTGAAACTTAGAAGGTGAGTTAGAGAATTTCCCTTTTTTAGATGACCCCATCTCCTTATCAATCTTCCGCTTTTCCCCTCGATCTTCTTGGTGTTTCAACTCCAACTCGCACTCCTGAGCACAATCAATGAGTTCTGCCAATGTCTCACACTTTGATGGTGTAAGAAACTAATGACACTTGGAATTTAACATACTATGGTATCGATTAATCCACATATGCTTAGTTTGCAAAAAAAGGCAAAACCTAGCTTTGTCATAAAAGATGGCGGTAATTATGTCAATCATTTCCTCCTTGTGCCTCATATGAAGGAATTCTTTGGTGATTCTATCAATCGCAGCCTTTGGAGAAAACCGTTTAAGGAACAACCCCTTAAACTCCCCCTATGTTAGATTTTTAATGCCATCCCTACCATTCTCCTTTCGAAGAAGTTCCCAGCAACCCTTTGCCCTTTCACGCAACTGGTTCCCACAAAGATCACTCCGTCCTCCGGGTCACAATGGATCATCTCGAGCGTGCCTTCCATGTTAGTTATCCATCGTTGAGTTAGTAGTGGGTCAACCTGCTGCTTGAATTCGCTTGGCTTGCAAGCCACAAACTCGTTAAAGGTCACCTTCTTTGGAGTTCTTTCCCCATTTCTCCTCGATCTGAGAGCGAAAAATTCTTGTTGAATAAATTCCCTGATGGACGCTTGCATGCCCTCCATATAGTGAGGAATCGAAGCTTGAAACGCTCTCGCCACTTCTTCCCTCACCGTAATTTGCAATTCAATGAGATTAGTTTCGTGGCCTTTCTCACCATCAACATTATCTCCACCAGCCATTCGATGATTGAAACATGTTATTTAGTTCATTAGTTTTGTTAACTAGTTCATATAACTGAGCACCCTATGAAATATGAACCTTAAAGCATCACAACAATCGGTAGTGACTTAACACATACACTCATGACCTTGGGTCTATAGCTTTAACATTTCCAGTATATTTCGTGCAAACTATTTATTGTAAATTATATTAAACCTGTGAACTCACCAACTTTATGTTGACACACTTTAGCATGTAATTCGTGTCACACCCCGTGCTGGTATGTTGGATCAAATTCCCGTCGGGCAGAATATTCCCAAGGCATGATTTAATCAGAATGATCAGATTCTTTACATAGCACATGATAATATGAGAACACTAATTTCATTGATAATGTAAAGTTAAATTACAACTGACTAAATAATTTAACTTTATTACAACATGATTTGGCCATCTTGAACATGACCAAGATGTTTCACAAAATTGCTTGCAAAAAAGCAAGTCTTGAATCTTGTAGCCGTTGAGGCCTTGTAAGATTTTATGCAGCAGTTGTAAGGTCCTCTAATGGATCCTATATTTCTCTCTCTTACAGGCATAATGCTCACACCTATTTGTCACTGAGAACATGTAAAATCTGTCAACACTAGGTTTGTGAGTTCACGCGAGTTTTAAAATAATTTTGTTTTGTAAAATGTTTTACACATTTGAAAAAGCTCATTCCTTGTATTTCGTCATCACTACTGTCGCAAAATGTCGAAAGGCGGCTTTCACCACACGAACTCGACATTCCACGATAGTAATGTAATGATAAGTGGAGAAGTTCGCTTATGTTGGAGATAAAAATGGATTTTCACATTTGTTTAGAAAAGTTTTCTCAAATGTATGTTTAATCATGTTTACTCTTGAAATTGGAGATTTACACGTTTTTTCAACTGTAAAATCACACCAGTTTACCTCCCATTACCTCCTCACCGACATTGTCTTGCCAAGTCAAGGAATGCTTATGTATAGGGCATATGTACCAACAAGTGGAGCCGCAATCCCACCACATGCTTGACAGGACATGACTTTGCCTTTGAACCAGTTTTAGGTTGGTTCAGACACTATTTTGAAAATCTTTTATGTCATATCTCAACTAAAAATGTTCAATTCGGTTTATTAGTAAATTATGTTTATAATGTCACACATGTGATCATTTACCAAACCTAACTTGAGTTGCCCTTGCTGATCAGATCCCATGGATTTGATACGAGATTTGACCTTTGTGCTTGTTCGCGTAACATACCAGCCTCAACGCTGGAAGTTTGTTAGACTTATGGTACCATTTACTTTACCATCGGTTGAATCATGTCAACTCATGGTAAATGACTCTTGAAGAGGGGACTTAGTTGAGAATTCCTACGCGAATTCTTGATGTGTATGTTTTGTGGATACATGTTCTTGTGAATCACCCTAGACAGACACCCTACTAAACTTGTTGTTTGTTTAATGATGATCATATGAAAATGTACGTTTTAGATTTGTAAATTGACACAATTCCTCGATTGGTGTCCGTTCACTTATTGGTTGGGCTCAAAGCCTCTAAATGTTATGATCAACGGACACTTCCTTGCTGAATTGTGTTTGAGTCATTGAAAATCACCATCATTCGAGTTTGAAAAGTCGTAGTGATGCGATGAACGCTCAATAAAATATATTTAAATATACTTATTCAAATAACATTCGAATAAGAGGTTTTCGAAATGGTTTTCTACATTTGATTGTTAGCAGATAAATCTTATTCGAATAAGAGGTTTCATGTCCTTAGCCCCAAATGATTTGGAAGTCAATAAGTTAAAGAAAAAAAGGGTGTATGAACTCACCTGTGGTTGTGGGTCGTAGGTCATCAAAACACATTATCGATGTATCCACTCGATTTGAATCTTGTGTTTTCATATATTCCCTAGTTAATTGATGTTGGATTTTTAAATGTATTATTCCTAATGTGATTTTGAAAAAACTATGTTTTTAAACTATTCTTTGTTATGATTCTACTTGAAATTTGGTCTAGGGATTTGTTCTACCGATGCCGATAGTATTCGGGAGAACTTTCAACACTTAGCCATTTTGGTCTCTTCTTTGTACGAATGGCCTGTTTGTATGAATGACCTCCTTTCGCATGAATGAGGTTACGCGAATGCCCACTTTCATTCTCGTGTTCCATTCGTGCGAATAGGTCTCTATTCGTATGGTTATCACATGTGAATGAGTCCATTTGATTTATGCAGGTGTTCATTCATCCAGAGGTTCATTTTTGTGAGTTTCTCAGGCAAATGGAGTGTCTTATTCACAGGGCTCGTTCGCCTACAGATTCACCAAGAACGTCATTTTCGAAATCGTGAGTTGTTTGTAGTGTTTTTACGGCCAAAAATGATAGTAAAACGTTTTGAAGTGTTTTGGTTCAAGGGATCGGTGCTAATATTCACTATGTAGCTTGTATTTTTACGGAATAGGCTCGGAAATGGTTGAAATCATGAAATGAAGATGCTGGGGATGAAATACACACGATTTGGAAGCTCAAATGGTCCGATTTCTTGTGGAAATGACCGAAATTTTTTGAGGGGCGAATAGGGTTTCGGTTGAGTGAGTTGGGTGAAAAATGAGAATGAAAAACGTGTCGCTTTTATACATGTGTTGTCGCACGAATGAGTCATTCGTATGAATAACTCCCATTCGTACAAAGGGCTCTTCGGTTGAAAATCTTCACTGCTGGTGACTCATTCTCACGAATAAATGCTCATTCGTATGAATGGCTATGTGTGCAACAAATTTTATCATTTATTATTTAAAAGTTAATCTTATCTTCGTTTTAGGTTCGTTTATTAAAATATTTTGTGAAAAGTGTCTTTTTTTTAAAAAATATTTATTAATTTCTGTCAGAGGTATAAAATTCATGAATGCATTTGTATGAATCGTTACCCACACAAAAGCACGTTTGTTTATCATTTATTATTTAAAAGTTAATCTTATCTTCTGACATTGTTTTATATTGTAATGATATCATTTGATGTATCAAGTCCACAACATATTCACACAGATCGTCACCCATCTAAATATCTTGTTAGATTGATATCCCAAAATGTTATCTTATTCAAGTTTGATTTATTGTTTTCCCTCACAAGACGTTGGTATTTTCTTTTGTTTAATGTTTATGTGATTCTTAGGATTCCCATTTTGTTTTGGGATTATTCTCGTATTAGATTATGTGTTTGTTATCGTCATCGTCACTCTCGCACTACAGTATTCTCTGCTGTTATCGTGTACACCCTAGGATTTTAGAACTAATTCCAACCCGTATACTGGTTGTGACGATGCTCAGGTAACTAAGGCACATAAGGACTAGGAAAACACTACATGGAGTCCTTTGAAGAACTATGCATATTTTGAATCATTTATGTTATTTTATGCTACTGCTTTTGATGATGTGTTTTAAACAATTTATATTGTATTGACTTCCGCGAACAATATTTATTTCTGCTATAAACTTTTAAATCTAATGGGATATGTTTAGTGATATCCACGTATTTTCAAACGTATATAGAGTCATTCTATATGACCAGTGTTTCTGATTTTGCCACGTCAACCCAGCGGTATAGTGTGACACAAACTCTAAAGAAACAATTTCAAATTTGGTACTTCTCTATGAATTGAAAACCCACTCATTACAGGTCTAGGATGATTAACCCTAAAGTTAATTGCATTGTCGAACTCATAATTGATCGATTAGGATTAAAATCAATGTTAGGGTTTATGAACATTTGGGAACGATTGGAAATTCATTATATGTATAAAACAAATGGCAATATTCCAGCGATAAAGCCCCACTGAACCATGGGAGGGTCATGAGTTCGAGAACCGGCCACGTCACATTAAAACTGTTTTTTTTTTTTACTTTTTTGCATTTTTTCCCATTTTTAACATATTTCTTTCATATAAAATTTATATAAAAAATTTCTAAAAACATTAAAATATCATCTATAACATTCTGACGAGTTTATCATCAGAACAACATTTAACTATTTTAGTTGAATTAAATTTCAAGAAGTAAATTTCTAAATTTTGGAAAATAAAATAGAAATGTTTTAATGCATTTTTGAACTTTTACAACCATAACCATTTAATTTCAAAATTAAGATATATATTTTTGAAACAAAACTATATCTTGTCAAAATAATTTTTTGGACTATATGGGTTAGAAAAGAGTTTTTTTTTTAAAAAAAAATGTGTGATATTATTTTTAGTAGTTTATTAAACTATACCAAAAACTAGAAGCATTATTCAAAAAAATAATTAAAAGGGCCCCATTTATAATAATAATAATAATAATAATAATAATAATAATAATAATAATAATAATAATAATAATAATAATAAGAATAACGATGACGATGACGATGACGATGACGATGACGATGACGATGACGATGACGATGACGATAAATTACTCCTATTTATATAAATACTTTAAATGTTGTAAATTATGGAATTAGGTAACAAATTTATTTTAAATAAATGTGTAAATTATTCCACATGATGTTTGATAAAATTTTAATAAATATTTTATTTAAAATTTTAAAATATTTTAGTTAAATATTAATATCCATTACTTTACTTACAAGCAACCATATTAGACTCAAACATTATTATACAATATTTTTAATCAAACATGAATAAATAGAATATAAAAAGTAATATTATATATATTTGGCTAGACTTGCAAGAATATTTATTAAATAAATATTTCAAACACTACTATTCAAACTTACTTAAATTAGTCTTTTAATTCCATAAGAATGCCATATATTTAGAAACATGAAACTTTAACTTTAGGAATGCTAAGTTTACTAAGTAATTCTTTTAAACATTAGGTTATCGTGTGATCTTTTGATTCAAACTCTAATCAAGAATTATTGGATTAAGATAAGCAATCAAATGGGTATTAATACTCAAAACAATATTTACATATAATCAAAATCATTATCCAAAGCTTTTAGTCTAGACAGTTAGAATCTTTACTATATGCATGCTTGCCTTGATTGAAATCTATGATTCATATCCTATGTTTATCTATTGCAAACAAGGTTGATATAGTAGATGTTATGCTAGTATTGAAACTTGTTTAAGAGACTATTTATCTATTGCAAACATAGTTGAGGTACTAGCCATTATGTTAGTACTGAAACTTGTTTGAGATACTTTTCTCTATTGCAAACTACTGTTTTGCATGTATTAGTTTAAGACTTGATCAGTACTGACTAAGTTCTATGTATTACACTTGTTTGAGAGAACTTTATTGTATTTGTATTCATCTTATATGCAAATATGACTTATACATGCTTAGATTCTAATTTTAATAGTCAAATTATATTGCATCATTTATTTTTAAAACATTTATTTAAATTGTATGTTATACTCACAAACTATTCATATCGTTGATCCAAAAACCATTTTTACACAGGTGAAACCTTAGTAGACCTAGTTAATTTAACTGTGTTTAGTATTTCAATTGTAATACTTTGGACATTCAATTTATGTAATAATTTGTTATGTTATAATTTAGTCTTGGTTTGTGTTGATTAATAAAGATACTTTAATTATTGAAACGTTACAATAGCACCATGAGCTAAGGAACAGTCGAGACCGCGTCCCGACGTATTCCGTCTTCAGTCAGGGTGTGACATATTGGTATCAGATCCATGGTTGTAGGGATCTAGGTTGTTAGAAAATGGTCGCCTAGACTGTAACTAAGCTAACCCAAACATGAAATTCTTATGTTATTATTGTTTGTTCATTTCATGCTTGTCACACCTGACGCCGCGTGCGGAATCCATGGCGCGGTGACAACTGATTGATTGAATTATGACCAAGTATTGGAAGAACAACCACAACGTACTATATTTCATAATGTTAATTAAGGTTTGATTACAATGCATTCTAACTACCAAAAGTATACAAATGATCGACCTCAAAAATATTGTTTACACAAAAGATCAGACAAGATGATTAAAACAAAAAGGATTAAGTGTGTTTCTAATCCATCCTAGCTTGTTTCCTGATCTTGATCTGTCTTAATAGGTCTCCTTAGTTGTCCATACGATACATAACCTTGATTCCCTGAAACATGTGAAAAAGTAACTGTCAACTACAAGTAGTTGGTGAGAACAATAAGTTTAATAATGGAAATATGATAAGTATGAAGTTTTAAACAATATGAATAAAACAAAATAAATATTTAACATGGATATCTGCAACACAAACTATCATCAACGATAAAGAATGAATGTGGTCAGTCTACGACTGTCCACTACAATATTCCAACTTTTGATCAAGTCCCAAATTACATTTGGAGTTAGATCGATAGTTGACGATAAGCATCCAACATAGCCTATGCTGTTGAAGTTATTCAACAACAACTCCATTTTGTCGTAACACAGCCAATATGATCTATGCTGATAAACTTAAATAGCATCAAATACATATTGTCGTAAACATGTCCAATCTGCAGTTAGTTTTTAAAACAAATTTAAAACGCTAACTACAACCTTGGCGTAACCAAACATATATGTTTTCCCTTGTTGTGATCACCCAGCACTAATGTTATAAAGATTATGATCAAGAATGAATGAATGAATGACTGTGTTTTGATGTGTATAAGTTTGTTAACAATAATGAACACCATGACTACGTATTAGGATTATATGAAATCTTGACAATGTTGAACAAGTGTTAAAAGGGTTGATCAAATGTTGCATGGTTGAATACACATGTTGACCTGATGTAACATCAAGTACCAGATCGTCCGGCAAGTCCGTACGGTACGTGTACTTTCATTATTTACTATGTGTAAATACAAGTACGTGAATAGTGTTTGTAATAACATAATTCAAAATATAGGAAACAGTTATATATATTTAAGTGAAAACTTAAATACTGTAAGTACAACACGCACAATAAACAATAGTTGTAGTATTTAGGTGAAAACCTAAGTACGAATAATACAACGAATCAAGAGATACAACGGTGTTCAAGTAAACGACAAGTATAAGTCGGTTCCGATCTGATATCCCCAGATGACAGGAATCAGATGGCCGACACATCAGAACGAAAACAATGTGAAAACAGGAAGTTTAGTTGAGTCCGTCAGTGAGGAAACACAATTCAAGCACAATTGCAGTGTTGTTTTAGAATAGCAAACTGACAGTGTGTTTGCGTGGGTGACGATTCACACAAACATATCTGTGAGTTTAACGTTCTGAAATGACGACTGGAAAGTAGAAAACAAAAGTCAGAAAGCAAAACCCTCTTCGTGTTCGTTCGGGTGACGATTCGAACGAATACGCGTGAAGGTGACGCGATCTGACGAAACGAAACCGATAAACGATTCGAACGATAATAAAATAAGGAAAATAAATTTAAAAGATTTCTTTGGAATTATTACCTAAAAAGAATTTTATAAAACTGTTCTGGTAAAACTACGCGTTAATGAGGTTTAACGGTCTGATCGCGAACGAAACAGTAAAAATAAGTAAAATATAATATTTTACGTTTTACAATTTTGAAGCTCATCAAAAATAATCCAAGAAAACTAAATTATGTGTTCAATTATTTAATTACGTAACCGTAATAACACGCGCGTAAAAATACGCGAAGACGAAAACCGAGCAACCGAAATGAACCTGAACACCCCCGGGGTATAAATACCCTAAATAAGGCTTCTTCCTCATTCAACACCTCCACTTTCTCTCTCTAGAAACCATTTCCGGCCACAGTTTCTCTCTCTACCATAACTCACTCAAAACTCAACCAAATCATCTCATTCTTGCGCCAAATCGAAGCTCTCGACATTCCCTACACAAAGGTACCAAGGATCGGCCCTATCTCCTTCTCAAACTCTCGAAATCTTAGAGAGAAGTTTCGGTTTTAGGGTTTTCTACAAACCCGACAAAAACTGAACTTTAGTCGGTTTAAAACACCCCTTTTTCGACCCATACACTTTCTAAATGAGTTTACTCATCTAAACCCACTCAAAACGACTATATATACGACTATACTCCGAAATCGTCTTCTCCCATGGCTGAAAACCCGTTCCAACGAATGGCCCATGAGTATGAGCCATTCTGCCGAATGAGTCGGGAGTATGAGAGGGGAGTATGAGTCGCGAGTATGAGTCGCGAGTATGAGTCGGGAGTATGAGTCGAGAGAATGAGTCGGGAGAATGAGTGGAGAATGAGACGGGAGAATGAGTCAGGAGAATGAGTGGAGAATGAGTCGAGAGTATGAGTCGGGAGTATGAGTCGGGAGTATGAGCCAGGAGAATGAGCCATTCGGGTGACTCATTCGGGAGACTCATTCGGATGACTCATTCGGGAGACTCATTCGGGTGACTGACTCATTCGGGACTCATTCGGGAGAATGACTCATTCGGGTGAAAACTCATTAGCATGAGCCATTCTTATGAAAATCACAATAATGAGTCATTTTCACTACACCAACTCAATTAACAACTCATATTTCAAAAAGAACAATCAAATAAGGGATCATAACTCAAATAACATTTAATCAAACACAAGACTGTGAATACAACATCAGTACAACAACAGCGAGCACGTGCATTCTTGAGTCTTAGTCAACCACTACAACAACAAGGTGAGTTCATATGCCCCTTTTCTTTAATCTTAACTGATTTTAAACTCTCGGGGCTGAGAAACATGCTTAACTTTTAATTATTTAAAAGTTTAATGTTTAACATATTGCTTATACTTTGATTTAGATAATACTTAATTGTTTATTATCGTTTATCATGGTATGCATGCTTGTATGATTATGACATGACAGGGATAATCAGATGAACAAGATAATATATCTTATTAATTCATCAATACATTAGAATAATATAGTTATAAGATTTTATCTTATAACACTCAATTATTCTTACATAAACAGACAATGAAACAATTACAAGTAAACATATGAATGTTATAAAGATATTACATATCTTTGTATTAACATTCGATACAAGAGTTAAGTAAGTGTAATAGGACAAGTCCTTTTAACACTTAGCTTTACAACTCAATACATAGTACAAGAGTACAAGGAACAAAGAATGATAATCATGATAACGTAACTTCATGATAACATCATTCACTCAAATAACTAACATAACTTAATAAGACAAGTTCTTATTTAACTTTGTTAATATCATGGAGTACATATGACAATGAGAACAAGGATACAGATGAACACAATTACAATTAGTTACTATTGACCTGTTGTATTATATCACTTCAATCATGTGCCAAATTGTACAAGTTAATCATGTAAGACCCTTTAATTCACTGACCAGTTAGTTTGACGTGACTGAACCGACGATAGCATAGTGGTACCATAGGTTTGACAAACCTCTAGCTTGTAGGGCTAGTATGTTGATCGTATTGATTCATTGGCCGGTAACGTATGACCGGTGACAGGGCTACCTCAAGTCAGGTTCTGGAAAGAGACACATGGTGATATTAATCTGCAGTGATAAGTAATTAATCCAGCGGAAATCCTATTGACTAGTAGGTTGAGAAAGTGATCTTCTCTCATGTTACACTACTAGTAATAGATTTCGTTGAGGACACTAGACATACAAGGTGGTAGAGGTAAATCGGATGCATTGAAATCTGATTACGTGAGGATTTCAATGGATTCCTTTTAGGCTCTATGCACTATAGTTCAAGAACAAATTGCAAGTGGTTAACAAACACTCTTAATATTTAAAAGTGTAACAATAGTTAACTCCACAAATATAGAATAATACAAGGAACAGATTTGATAAATCTAATATCCTTAACATATAATGGTTATCTAAACGTCGGTTCGATAACTACAATTACATCATTATATTATTCTATACAAGTTATCACAGGTGATTCAAGAATGATATGGATATGTGGATTGGGAATGGAAATCAATAGTTGTATTGCAAGTTGTGTGGAGTTCTAGTAGTGATGTGGTGGGATGTTGGCTAGGGCTTAGTTCCCTTACATATGCCCTATATATAAGCATCACTATTAGGATGAAATATTACTTGTAAATATAACTATTGAGAAGCCATTGGGTGAATAAGTGAACAAACGACATACAAGTAACAAAATACATATTATGATTGTGCATGTGAATGAATCAAGGTTTTCAATTAACATACTTATGAACTCACCAACCCAGTGTTGACTTTGTTTAAATGCATGTTTTCTCAGGTGACGAACAGGTTTAGTCACCAGATTTCAAGGTCTTAGCTAGAGGACTTTTAGAAGACCTAGCTATATTTTGTGTGATCATGCTTTTGAAATGACAAAACAATGAATCATATTTTGTAGATCTTGTACAGTTACAAGATATAAACACATCGATTCTTTTGGGTAGATTTACCTAGTTAAATTATGAACGATACATTGTAATTTAACTTTGTAATTCTATATCATTGTCATGTTTACATTTCTCAATTATATATCATGTGCTATGCAAACAATCTGATCATTTGATTATCCTTCAAGATATCGCGCCCTGGGAACCTTCCGCCCGACGGGAAAACACGATCCATTCCCGCCGGCCTGGGGTGTGACACCTGATGACACAATTGTAAATCTGATGATCCAATGTTTAAATGTTTAGCATTTTAATTGAAATAAGCTATTAAGAAAAACATAGGTATAATATTTTAAATATAGTTGTAAAACGTTTATAAAATTTGTTATTATGGAAGAACTTGTAACACAGACTCAGTGAGGTTGTATAAACATTTGATGAAAGTCTTTGATCACATGCTTCATCCCAAAAAAGTTATAAAACAGTAAAATAGGGGCTATGTTTTCACCTTCGTTGGTTGTGCAAGAAATTATGATTGATTACTAATGTTCTCACTTGTTGTAATTTGGTTGTATTGTAGTCCCTGATTGAGTTTGATATTTACATTTAATAATCTCTATGTATGACTTTATGTTATTTTATGAGAGAATGTTTAGGTAAGAATCTTTGCTTCTATGAATACTTTGCCATTTATATTCATTTGACTTTGGTCATAGTGAACATACATTATGATTAGGTTAAGCTAAGTTCAACTTGGAAAATGACCAAGTATGTATCATTTAGAGTCGAATAAAAGTTCACATGTCCCATTCAAACCCTCTGAATTTTGGTTCCCTTATGGTTTAAAGTACTTAGAATTGACTAAGTTAATAATATCTAAGCTTGAGTGGTATTGTAAGGCATCAATATTATCAATATCAATGGCAATGGTGGCTAGAACAAGGGTGGTCCATCGATACTCTTAGTATCGATGGCCTCTTTCGTTGAGGCATTAACCCTCTCAAATCTGTTGATGTCAATAACTCCCTTGTTCAATATCCTTGGACCATCTTGTTTTAAGTATAATAGGTGCTTTGATACTAAGAAATGTTCATCGGAAGTGGCAACATGGTTGGAAAGTTGAGTTTGCAATAAAGGGGATGCCCATCGATACTAATAGTATCGATGAGGTTAATATCGATGGGAAGTTTTCGAGACTATCAATATCGACCTGCCCTTGACCCATTTCACTTGGAGTTCATTAATGAAGATTAGTATCAAAGGTGTGGGTCATAAAGGAGTAGTATCGACACTTAACTATGGCAAGAGTTCCCAAGCCTCACCATCGATACTACCGGTTGTGCATGGACCTTAGTATCGACACCATGGCTTCGATACTAACAATATCAAAGAGGAACTGGTGTTCCCAAACATGGACTCCATTGAAATTATCATCAACAACGAGCTCCAAGCCCCATGCATCCTTTGAACTTAGTCAGTTTCGATGGATAGGTGTGGATAGCCTCCTACTCGTCGATACTATTGATCTTTGAACCCCTTTGCATCGATACTAACCCTTTTGATACTCCAGCCGCTTCTTAGCCTTCTCTAGATCAATCCAAGATGCTCCAAGATCCCCATTAGTCCTTGGGTTACAATTTCTTATGATTGGAACACCCAATAACCGGTTTTACATTCAAAGAGAAGGAATAGTAGAAAACCTAAATATCCGAACCTTCTCTCTAGATTTCGGTCGTTGAGCTTGTGTTTGAGCAGATCCTTTGTACTTATAGATTCCTTTTGTTGAGATGATTGTTTAGACACCAAATTTGCTTGATTTGGTGAAGGTTTGCTTTGGTAAAGTGTTGGTTTTAGTGTGAAATTGTAGAGAGAGATGATAGAAGAATTTTGGAGAGAGAGAGAGAGAGAAGAGATTTCTGCAATTAATGAAAGGTGGCAGGGGAAAATGAAGGTTTTTATAACTTGAGTGGTCTCACGCGCGTTCATGTTCGATCGGTTTCGCATTGACGCGTTATTTTACGAATAAAACGTAAATGTTACGTTTTCATTAAAAATCGTTCTATTTATCTTTTTAGGTAGTGATTCCTAATAAATATTTTATGTGAAATGTTATCATTAATTATTTTCAAAATCGTATCTTTTAACTGTTTCATCAGAACGTATGACTTTCGCGTGTACTAGTACGAATCGTCACCTGTACGAACACGACGATTGTTTTACTTTCTGTTTTGGTTTTCTAATTATAATATATAATTTTAAATGTTAAACCTACATATATATTCGTGCAAATCGTCATTCCCATGATAATACTGTTAGTTTAATATTTTCTAATGATACCTTTAATTGTTTTGAACTTGTTTCCTCACAATGTTTGTGTTCCGTCATTGGGTTATTTTGGATTACATGACTTATAAATTTTGTTGTCTGACATCGAATATTATCGTTACTGAGAGAATTCCCATGTCTTAACTGTTGTGTGCATAATTGTTTTACCTGTTCACAATAAATATTTACATGTTATTGACAAATGAACTTATAATTACAATCATGTGCTTACAAGTATCGCCTGTACTTACGATTACTGTATACATGTTACGATGCTTATGTGATATGTGTTATATATACCTTGGGTGTTATGTTATATGCATGTTACCATAAAGGAATGCCATAGTTGTTAATTGTCTTACTTACAACTAGACTAGGAATTGCCTTATCCTAAGACAACTTCATATTATGTACCTTAGACATTGCTTTAAGAAACTCTATTCCAAACTCATATATGCACAAAGAATCTTTAGATGATAGGTATTCAAACTCATTAGGCTTAATGCCTAATATTATTCATCAGACAATACAGGAATACCAATATTGATATTAAGATCCTATTAGAATTAAGTTGTGAGGTGGATATGTATAACTGAAAGAGTGTAGTACTGTTAGTTGGAATTCCTGTCTAGGAAATCTATTCGTATAAATTCCCTAGGTACAGTTGGACCTATCTAGCTTTCCTGGGGACTTCTAATGAGAGTACGATCACTTATAGGTCAAAGCATATCACACCAAACACCTTAAAAACTAAATGATACTAATATGTCACTCGATATTCAGTTTTGTATACCATTCCTTGTGTTTTCAAATGAGTTCAAATGCTTTGTTTATATGTGTCTTATTATCTGTTTAATTTTGATTTAAAACCTTGTTAGAATTAAGTTTGTTAAAGTCAACATGTAGTAGTTGGAAAGGTGAATACCGACAGTTGAGACTTCTGTCTAGGAAAGTGATTCGTATAATCCATGACGACGGACTAGTCTTGCTTACTTGGGATTCTTAATGAGAGTATTTGATATATAGGTTAAAGCATGTTACATCTTGCAAATTATATAAATTCTAAACAAGCCAAAAGATGTCCAACTTGGATACTACTCCATATTATTTAAATTCAAAATGATTCCAATACATTACATATAAAAATTCCAAATCCTATGATATCATACGTAAGATTAGTGATGGTGATTCATCACTACTTCTCACAATATATGATGTCACATCTCCTTGTTCTATGATACATATGTTATGATTCAAGAATGTTAAAATTGTACCTAATATATGTGATGGTGATATATCACTACATCTAGAAGTTTATGGTGTTATACTTCTTTGTTTGATAATATATATTTTTTGGTTCAAGTACTTAGTAATAATATACCTAAGATTAGTAACGGTGATTCATCACTACAGCTGAAAAGTTATAATATTACATACTTTATTTACTATAGTCATATTCATGAAAGACAATTCGATGACATTGAACTTATGATTAGTGATTTGTCACTAGATCTAAAAAGTTATGATGTCACATACTTTATGTAAATCCATGATAACTATAATTTTTTGAAACACACTTAAAATCAGTGCTAAAGAATCCTAACACATCATTAGATTTTCAATTTTGAATGCCATTCATTAAGTTTTACATTAATCCAATTAATTCACTTTTAATTGTTTCATTCAAATGAAATTTTATCTATGATTAGTAATATTTTATTACTAAATCTAAGATAATACAAATGTCACTAAGTCTAAATGAATTCCATAAACTCTAATCATTTCATATCCACTTCTTGATCGTTTCTTACTTTATTTATTTAGAATGGCTTGTCGTCAACATGCTGTTGAATGTAGGATGGCTATTGTAATCGTGAGGCAAATGTGCTACTATGGTGGCACAAATGTAACAATTCTTCAACATCAACACTGCAAATTCAACCGGTGGTTATATTGAAACTGTCCACCAACCCAAGTGCACGTTCAAACACTTTAATTCTTGTAATCCACCTAAGTATAATGGGTCGGATAGAGCAAACGGGTTGCTCTAATGGTTTGAAGAAATGGAAAGCACATTCCTCAACAGTGAGTGCCCGGGAAACTTGAAAGTTCGTTATGCTGCTGGGAACTCTTCAAAATAGAGCTCTGACTTGGTTGAATAATGAGCAAAAGATCTTAGCAGAAAATGTTACTACTGATTTAATTTGGGAACAACTCAAGGAACGAATGACAGGACAGTTTTGTCCTATAACAAGGTCAAAAAGCTCGAGGTTGAGTTCTGAGAGTTCAAGCAAGATAGTGGTGACAACATGACTTACAATAATCAACCCACCAACATTGAATTAGATAATTACCAAGTCGTCCTTATTTCTTTAATAATAAGAAAATATATTTTAAAAAATATTGTAGAAATGAATGGCTAAAATTGGTTCTTAATGTTCTTAAAAAGGAAATGGTTCTTATTAAATTACCAGCCTTTGTGTGTGTGTTAGAGTGATGTTCAATTGAGAATTATTGTTACTTGAGAACTATTTCTAACCACAAGTTAAAATGATATAAAAATAATGTCCCCTATAAAATAGTAAAATTACTTTTACGACTATTAAAACATGCGACTATAAATGGTTTTTTTTATTCTTTAGAACCTATTAGTTCTCAATTGAATCTATCCATATATATACACACATACATACACATATATTTGGCTTTTATTTTAGGTAAAACCAAAACCAACCAAAACTTTTGGTTTTTTTAAAAACTTATACCGTACTCTTCGGTTCCTATTTATGTTTGGTTATTTTGCTTTAATTTTTTTGGTTTTAGGTCGTTTTTTTGTTTCATCCACACCCTAACTAATAGCAAAAACAGAGCCGATTTGCACCCATCACATTGGCTGCTGCCACAATTAGTGCTGAAATTCTTAATCAAATCTGGTTACAAGCAAGCCTCTCACTTTCGCAAAATCACAATCATCAATCATTGCATCTTCAACAGTTTTTGTAATTGAGGCCTGGGTTTTAACATGTTCTGAAAAAAATTTAGCATTGTTATTTCAATTGATTACTGAAATCCAATAATTTGGATGATTCAAATTGATCGTATGTTTTTCGAGTGCTTTAGGATTTGGTTGAATTAAAGGTTTTTTGATATGCTATTACATTTTGTGTTTGTGGAAGAAACTTTGATTATCAGTATAATATTAAAATATCAGCGACCATCGGTGTAATAAACATTTTTTTTTATTTTTTTGACCTGTCACTAATTGACATTCAAGAGACAGTTTAGCAGTTGTTGCTAAACGATTATAAAACAATAATAATAATAATAATAATAATAATAATAATAATAATAATAATAATAATAATAATAATAATATTATTATTATTATTATTATTATTATTATTGAAGTTACAAATTGAATTAATTTAAGGATTATAGAAAACAGAGCCACACTTGCATTTCCAGCCTTCTGGCTCATAGTTGGCATATTGTGGACCAAAACGAACCGTAGGGACTTGAGTTGGGCTACATGGTGCGCACCCTCTACACTTGTGCTCACATCTTGGTGGTCTTGACCCAAGTCTACTTAGACTATCCACAACAGTGACCCAACCCAACCCAACCTTTTATTAAAAAAATAATTTCTCTCTCTTCAACCTACACAACCCAACCTAATTAAATTTATCACACACATTAACAACCCAACAAACCAACCAATAGAAGGATGCCATGTGTTTCTTTGGATACAAATGTTGGGTTGTGACCTTGGGTTGCTGAAGCAACCAGGTTGCCAATAAAAGTTGCATTTTTCTTTTCTTTTTTATTGAATTTGATGACCCACCCCTTCAAAAAATCACCACTGTGGGTGGTCTTAGCACCTCCTCTTTTCCCTTTTACAAATTTCACAAATAATAATATTAATAAAATGCAACATTTTGTTGATTTCTGAAAATATTAGAGGTCGCCAGATGCGTCATTTAATTTGTAAAATATATAAAATTCGTATTAAAAAAAATTATCATATCATTTTTTGGTAAAACTGAACATAATAGATATTTATAAAATTCAAATTAAAAAAATAGACAAAATTTATGTGCCACCCGATGCGTACAAAAAGTTAAAATAGTGATGACGTGTTACTCAAACCGTTTTGCCGCCTTTATTTATTTATTTATTTATTTTTTTTAATAGTTAAACGAGTCCTCGGACCCAACAACCCAAGCACTGCGTCCACAGACCGCTACCAACCCCCAGAAACATTTAAAGCCAGGTGTTAGCGAGTGTCGAATCGAGGAACCACCACACCATCTAGAAGGAAACTCACACTGAGAAAACCCCCTAGCTCACCCAGAACATTTTTTGCTCCAGACGAAACTCGAACCCAAGACCTCCCATTGCTAGTGGTCAAGGAGTACCATTAGGCTATAATCCCAATAATTAAACAATACTTATTTATTATTTAATTTATTTTCTAATTTCAGGTGCAGTTACCTCTTGCATGAAAACAGGACTCCTTGGAGATTGAAAAATATGGGCTGCAAAATGTCACAAAGTTAGAATTATGATGTTTAATTTCGGGCTCTTTTATGTAGATACACTACTTTTTATTTATACACCCTACTCAAAATATACGGCAATATATGTTAGTACGGGTCGTATAAAAGGGAGGTATACGACCCGTACAGATCTATATGACCCGTATTGCTTCCTGAAATTTCTTGGTAGTTAATCTCATCTACCATGTACAGCTGACCCATACACCCGATGAGTTGGCCGTATTGAGTGTGCTATACGGCCTGTACAGGCCCGTTTGACAACCTGACACAGCCGTACGATGACCGTATAGAGGGTGTAATAATAATAACACCCATTTATTTCCTTCTACAAAATTTAAAAATAATATGGGTTGTCAATCATGTCAGGTTGATAGGTTACGATTTGAATCTAAAAGGGTCATGTATTTTTATTCGTTTCAAACACACCCACTAAAATCATGTAACCTAACGTGTCTAATTTAATTAGCTAAACAACTCAAACAGGTTCTAATTAATTCGTAAACATGTTAAAATGATAGGAAGGTCAACACAACATAACCTATTATTAAACATATTTATCAAAAAAACAATTTATTTCTCTTTCACCTACACAACCATCTAAACTTATTTTTTTCCCTAGCTTTCTCAATCAACCCTTAAACTTAATTTTTTTCTCTCTCATGATTTAATTTAAAAATAAGTTATCAAAAAAATAATTTATCTCTCTTTCACCTACACAATCACCTAAACTTATTTTTTTTCCCTGCTTTCTCAATCAACACTTAAACTTAATTTTTTTCTCGCATGATTTAATTTAAAAATAAGTTATCTAAAAAATAAAAAAATAAACCAATAGAACATAATCATGTGTCCAATATATTCTGCAAATATTAAATAAACACTAACCAACTAAAATGTGTGTTTGTTTGGTTCAACAATGAAGTTGGTGACCGTTTTGGTCTTTTTATTTATTTTTAGTTTAGATAATTTTTAAATTTTAGTTATTATGATTATAAAAAGTTAAGGAAAAATACAAGATGAGATGTTTAACCAATGACGGAGGATAGAAGGGCCGAGCGTGCCCGGCCCCCTGTTTTTCGCGGGGTCGATATAACAGTATTTCGTCGGAGAATCATTTGATTCATTTCGTTTTCTTCCTAAAAATCATTTCACCCTCTCCCTTTTCATCCTTAAAATTCTTCGCCCCTCTAAGCTTTTTTCCAAGCCTCGTCACTGTGTTTAACAATTATAACTGGCTCAATAAATTAGAAAAAAGTTTAGAAAAAGGTGGCGACCAGGGTTGGTCCATTGACCTGATCGTGAACTTTGGTTGCCAAATTTTGATTTTTCTTTTTTTTTTTTTATTTGTAAAATAAAACATAATCATAATGAAGAATAAAAATTACACTAACCTTGGTTAAGTAGACCATTTGTGGATGCAAAATGGATACTCATCAGCCAAACAATGATAAACAACCAAATTCTACTAGCATTCATTTCAAACACACGTAGGACTTAGGAATAGGAATTAATGAGAATGTCTATATATATGGGTAGATATATATCATGTATGTATCTATGTGTGTGTATATATGTGTGTGTGAATGTTTTTGGCTGAGATGATAGAAGGACAGAGACAAATGGGGTTGTCAATTAAACTGATATCTTGACTGTAAAATTTGCATTCTGATATGACAAGTCACTTATGATACACAAAATCTTGAAATATGATGTTGTACACAGTGCATCAAAAGTAGTACACAGCGATAGCTGGACATGGCATTCTGTTTGCGTATTATAAATACTGCAGCAAATCTCAGTTAATAACACAACACACCTCACACCTTCTATACGTCTATAAGTGTATACGATGCGTATAAAATGGGCAATCATTGGGTGTCAGGTATTGTGAGTGTCAATGATTGAACTCGTATATAAGGCGTATAGACTTATACGCTTCGTATATATCCTATACGTGGCCCTATACATGACTAATTATTGGGTGTCAGTGTCAATGATTAGACTCATATACAAGACGTATAGGGTCGGTGAGGATGTTAAAACAAAACAGTTGAATGTGTGAATAACCAGCCCTTTACAAAAAGGTATTTTTTAACACATTAGTCTACTAATAACACTATTTTTTTATTAGTTTTTATGTATAAGTGGATAGATTTGATTTGTGTATGGTATATAGACGAAGAAAGCGTTTTTATTCATTAACACTATCGGTGAAGTTGAGTTGATGTTTGTACGGCAATTGAAGGCCTACAAAGCCATAGATGGTGATCTGTCTACAGTCTAAAAAAAACCATAACCAAAAATGAATTTTTCTTTTATAGGTTGAAAGAAAATTGAAAATAATTTTGTTAGATATATACTTTTAGAACCACTTTTGTGCCCCTTAAGATTTTTTTTTTTTTTTGAAATAAAACAACCGTTTAAAACATATTTATGTTCCAAAGACGAAGTCGTTTTTGAACTGTCTAACCGATTAGAAATCAGCTGGCCGTTTCTAAGACGTTAGATTTGAGGGAAGCCGTTAGGTATTAAGCCGTTAGATTCGAAAAGTAATATTTTATCTCTTATATTTAAACTTTTAAATAAATTAATAAGATAATTTTATTGAGTATTTATATTTTTCTAATTATGTATGTATTGCATGTTAAAATAAACAAATTAAGTTAAAACACAATTATTGACTTTTGATGTTTCTTAAGTTAAGTATTTATGACATGTAAATATAAATAAATTAATTACTAAATGAATTTATGAAGTTTTTATATATTTTTTTAATTTACTCATTATTAATAACTACATTGAAAAATAAACAAATAAATTAATTAGTTTTATTAAGTATATTTATGTTAATTGTTGAGTCTAAAAAACTGATTTTTAACCGATTATAACGGTTAATAACCTAATCAGTTTTACCAATTAGGTTTTTGGGCTCCTAGAAATCAGTTAGTAACCAAACTGGTTATAGTCAAAAACCTGTTTCAGAAATGTTGACTAATATTGGTTCCATAATTAACAAACCGGTATACTATTTTGTGCATAGATGTCTACATATGTTAGAGATTAATAACTTATAACCAATGATTGCGTATAACATTTTATTCCATCAAAATCCAATTTAAATTCAACGTAAACTTTCATTTATTAATGAAGTCATATCAATGCATTCCTTTATATATGTGAATTTGTTGAAAATATAATGTTTGAACCGATATTATTTAAAACCCAAAAATTAAGATCATTATGTATTTTTGAGAGTTCACTAATACGATATTTAATTTTATATGGCAAGACTTGCGCATATGAGCAGTAGATCGATGCTCGTGGTTGATTTTTAATATTCAGATAAACTCCTCATTCATCCAGTTTTGAAATACTTTATTGTGACATTCATATTTTTATCTACATTTTAGTTTGTTTTAAATACCTCAAAAAATATTGTTACAACGTGCTTAATTTTAACATGCTTTTATATAAATTAACTCCGAGTTGTCGTGCCGATACAACACAGATGATGGCAGCTAGTATGATAGTGTTGGAAATTTGAATATTATCAAATTTAATTTGAATTAAAATCAAGACTTTTCAAATTACTCAAGACTTTTCATATTTCATGTGTTGATTATATGTATTAATTCAAGACTTTTGGTATTTCATGTGTTGATTATATGTATTAATTCAAGACTTTTGGAATCCTAATCTTGTAGTATAAATACAAGACAATTGGTGTCTTGTTGGTTGGTTGAAAATGATATTACATACAATCTCACGAGAATTTCTAACTTTCTCAACTCTTCAAGCTTGTTTAAGATATTCTTTTCAGGTGCTGGGTTAATCCCGGCAGTACACAAACTGTTTCGGTTGTTGTACCCTGGGAGACAGACGCGTTCGTTTTGAGAAGAGGCGCGAAATCTGTTTTAAGAGAAGCGTATTGAATACGTGCCTCAACCATAATCATCAACATGTGTATTCTATGTCAATGAATAATAGGTGGAAGACATAGCGTATTGAAGTATTTGTGACCGGCTCGTCAATATTCTTGATTGAAGACTCGCTATTTGGAGTACCCAACGAAGACATGCATCAAAACATGTTTCGTATATAAATTAGTAATTTATATTCTTTTATTTTAGTCTTGTAACCGGTAATGTACTAAATTATTTCTTACGAATAACGAGTGTATCGTTATTATGTATATTTTATTATTGTTTTTAATACACCCCTAAATCGGCTCGTACTGCCCAGTACGGCTCGTCTTAGTACTTGGTCAAACATTCATTTCTGATTCATCGTACATAAATTCTCTGACATCGGAACAAAAAAAAAAGTATGAGTGACTTAATCGGAACAAAAAAATGTATGAGTGACCTAATCGGAACAAAAAAAAGTATGAGTGAGCTAAGTCGAACAAAGCTGAAAGTTGGTTACATTTGTATGACGTTTCCCTAAATAAAAAAACAAAATAAAATATTAAAAATTCAATATTCCAGATGGTACTCTTTAGCGTGGATTTTTTTTTGTAAATGCTGAAACTTTTTATTAATAACCAAAGTCAAACTAGCAAGGTGCTAGCAACTAATCCCAATACAACATACAACTAATATGATCAGTTCATACGAAAAAAATCTCCACTCATCCCAACCCAAACTTGGTTTTTCCGTCCTAGTTTTATACCACAAGAACCCTGTTCTTTTGACATCTTCAACCAATGTGACATCCGGTTCTCCTAACAACGTAAATATTATTATTATATAATATACTAGGTTATTAACCCGTATATCAAACGGATTTTGATATAAAATATTAAATAGTTAGTAATAAAAATTTAGCAATTAAAAAACAATAGTTTTAGATAAAATGATTAATTTACATATTAATAAATATTTTAAGTAATAAAAAAATAATTAAAATCTTTAATCATTATACAAATGATATATGACCTTTTAATGTGTAATAATTGATATCTTTGAAATAACTAATATTAAAAACTTCAGTTTCTATTATATTAAAAACTAAATTTTATAAATCAATAATATAAAATATAATTTTTGTAATTATTAAAGTTCAACGACTCAATTTAAATTAGCGTTAAACATAACGGAACAAAAATGTAACTTTTTCTGGCATTTTTATTACTTCTGATTTTAAATAAATTAAAAAACGTCATTAGATGATAAAAATCTCATTGTTTAAAAACTCCTTTTATAATATATTTTATTTAAAAAACATTTTTTAAGATAACTTACTTTTTACATAAATTTCGTTTTTTGAAAATAAAATATTTCTTACTTTAAAAATTTTGATTTTAGAATTTAATTGTGCTTTGTAATAAAAAGATAAATAAGATATTAGTTATTAATATTATATTATTTAATAAGAGAAATAATTTATTTAATAAGAGAGAGAATATAATTATTTAATAAGAGAGAGAATTAAGTGGAGTGATAAAGAGTTGACATGTGGCAATATTAGTGTAAGAAGGTGACATGTGTCATTAGTGATGTAAGAGGGTGACAAGTGGCAAAATTGTTACTCTTTTATTATAGAGTATAGATATGTGCTTTAGTTTGCCTTAAACCAATATTATTATACAGTAAGTTTAAAAAAAACGTAAAACAAACTAATTAAATAAGAGAATACGCTTATCAGAACAGAGCAAAAAAGTTATCTTTAAGCATAACAACAATGTAGAGATATAAATGATCAAAATGAATGTAAGCGAAATTTCGAAACAAAGCTCCGAATTAAAGTTATGACAAGCCGAAGTTCCAAGTGGTAGTCGAAAATCCGTGTATATTCATGAAATGATTAGATAAAAAAAATAATAAAATTAAATAAAAATAATATTAATAAAAATAAAACTTTAATAAAGAACACGACCGTGCCACATGAGACATGACCGTACCTATACATCAACTAATACATGTCGATTGGTGACATGAGTAGAGACATGTGCCATGACTGGAGAAACATAACACTGCACACAACCATGCCTATTGAGTTAAATATTTCCTATTATAGGAGACTGTCAAAAAATTAATAAAATATATTATATTTGACTCTACTCTGTTTTCAACGAAACTTGGGTAGAAACGTAGAAAATAATTAGTAGATTTCAACGGCATATTAGAAAGTTTTTAAAACATCATATACAAAAAGTTATAAGAGAAAAACAAGATTTAAGCTAAATTAATTAAATAATAATATAATAATAATAATATTAATAAAATAATAAAAAAATATCAATCAGAATTAAAAATGAAGAAAGAAGTTACATGCAGTATTCAAAATCATAAAATGGATGCATGTCAATTATTTAAATACGTGGAGAACAAATGTTAATTTTAATAATGACTAATCAAATTTATAAACGTTTATAAATAGTCTTTTGTTGAGAATTGAATTTTCATTTCTACAAAATAACAAAACTCTGTCAAAATACTCTCCTAAAACCCCTGAGCGAGTACGGTAGTTACTAAGGATTGTTAAGCGAGCATGTAACACCCCGACCGACGGCGGAATCATCGGGATGCCACGAGGGATGTGTAGATTGTTCAAAAGCTCATGGGCATCTAATTCAATCATCATATATCATTCAAAGCAATCAAAATAATTACACAAAAATCATGTTCGTCATGAATCAAATACATCAGTTACACAAAAGAATTAGTTAAACTAACTAAACTCTAATCGCCAGAAATTTAGTTAATTAACTAAGTCCAAGATCCTATATGATGATGATGTCCAAAATAGAAGAGATCATCCTCTTCATCCTACTTGTCTCCATCACCTGAAACATGTAAGAAATCAAGTGTCAACTACAAAAGTAGTTGGTGAGTAATCATAAGTTTTTATATTTAAAAATGTTTTAGTAAAATGAGTTTGAAAGTTTATGCTTAAAATGGTTTTATAAAATGCTTTGTTTAAAACGAATATAAAACTTATGATCTTCTTGAGAAAATCCATATGAATACCTGTATGAGATAATCCAACACACATCCATTAATTCAACAACCAAACACATATACAATCACATAATCACATAACCAATCATTCATAATCAATCATAATTAATCATAGTCAAACATAGTCAATCAATCCACAACAAATCAACCAAACTCAATCAATCATATTCTCAATCAATGTTCGTGACTATACATGATTCCTTATGTAGTTAACATAAGTTAATTACATGAATCATGGAGTGGTCGCTAACCACGTGACAATACATGAAGTCAAAGCAATTAACCGAAGTCAAGAGCAATACTTCACGGATGTGGAAACCCTCCACGTGACAATACATGAAGTCAAAACAAATAACCGAAGTTAAAAGTAATGATTTCACGGAGTATGAGACAATACATGTAATCTTTGTCATTAACCGAAGTCAATAACAATGTTTACACGGATTTATAATAATCAGTGGTAATCCATAATAATGATAATTCATAATAGTGAATATCATAATGATAAACAGGTATTATCCTTGTGTTATCAAAATAATATTTAAACCGGTATACATGTTTCACCTCCGAGTTTTAAAACTAAAACAGTTTAAAGAAAGGGAGGTTATGAGAACTCACCTGAAGTCCTTAGAATTCGTGTTCTCGTATTATGCGCGCTCGCGTATGTAAACTCAAAGTCAACTCAACAAATCTGTGATTATTGTGTTTCATGATTATAAGTATACGGGTCTTCATTTAATTAAGCTATCTTAAGTGTTTACTCAAAATTACTAGTGCCCCTTAACTTAGTTTCTATTATCAAAGTTAAGTTGGTAACACATGATTTCATTATTGATTATGGATTCATACATGATAGCTTAATTACCTAATGAAGATAATTCCATGATAAACCCTTATGTTACCCACACACATTCATATACAAATGTATATTTATATGTATGTGTACTCGCATGCATGCTTTAGATAATTCTAATCATCATGATATCCAAGTTAACAATATATAATTTAGATTTAAGAACCAAATTAACTTGTTCATCAATTATATTCAAGATATGAAATTTCTAAATTTATAATTTATTTTTATTAAATTAAAGGTGGCAAACTAGGAGTTCCTTGCATGCATGCATGAGTATTTCTACATGTACATCCACACTTATATATGTATATATATATACATGTGCTCGTACTCCCTCGTTCTATTACAATTATCTTAATTAAACGAAATTTGGTTTCCAGGACTCTAGGGTCAGCGAACCTTATGCAGCCCACAAGGTTCGGCCTATCATGGCCCAAGGGTTCGGCCAACAAGACCAAAGGCCCGGCCGGACAAAGTCCAAGGTTCGTTCTGCAAGACCAAAGGCTCGTGAATCCCATCAACTGGTTCGCTGAACAAGGAAGGGTTCGCGAGTCCCATGGCTGCTGTGCTAGGTTCGGCCAGCTAACCCTCGACCATATAGGTTCGTGTAGGGTTCGTGGCCTTCATGCGAGGGGGTAGGTTCGTTGCTGAGCAAGGATCAACTGAACCAGAAGGGTTCGCTGCCTCAGAATAGTTCGGCCAACCCCTTTGCCCGCCAATAAGGTTCGTGACACATCAAAGATTCCAGGTTCGTCTCTAGCTAGTTCGTCTAGGGTTCGGCTGAGACTATATCCGGACAAGAAGGTTCGGCCACCCCCTTGCTGTCACGAACCCTGGCTGCATCATCTTCATCCTCGACCTGCACTCGTTACAGTCCCTATGCAAACTCATTTCCAGCTTATATGGTTTCGTTTGTGTGTTTAAACTTAGTAACATCCACTCTCAAACAAAAGTCAAGTAACGACCATTTTAGAGTGAGAAACCGTAAGTAAGATGCAAGTTTTACCTCAAATCGTGGCTCAAACGTATGATTTCTTCGTATCAACTTGTTCCTCTCGATCACGCGGTCGTGTGGGCGCCAAGATTTCACGAATCCGTCGGGTAACGAAGGAGGAATCGTAGAGAGAAGTTGTGTGTGTGTTTTGTGGTGAAATTAGAGAGAGAAAGAGATATAGAAAAGTGAAGGAAATGGTGGATTCTTCCACCATTTATGGCTATCTCGTTCCCGCGTGTCTGGTCTCGTTTTTATCGCGATAATATTATGAAAACACTCGGTTTTAATGTAAAACATATTTAAATATAAAATGTTTAAATAACAAGATCTCGTTAATTAAATTATTTTAACCCATCTTTAGTTCGTAAAAATAATCTTGTTTTAATATGCGTAAATCATTATTAATTTACACCGTTCTTTTCGCAACATGTTTAAAGTCTTTTAAATAAATGGTTTCTCTTTGTAATAAAAATACTTTTAAGAATCATTTAGATAAGCGGTTCCGTTTATTTTCGTTAAATAATTAATTTACTAATTTATTTATTCGGACAAATTTTAGGTTGTGATTCCTAATAAACGTTTTAAGTCCACAATCATTAATTTACTATCGTTAAATATTATTTAATCATCTCGTCGAAACGCGTTACTCGCGTACGTATTCGTAAAGATCGTCACCTTTGCGAATCCGATGCTCGTATCGCATTTCGATTTGATCTATGATTTATGGAATATCGTTTTAGAATATTATTCCTAATAATTATATTCGCGTGAATCGTCACCCGCGCGAATACATTATTAAGTTAATATTTCTAAATTAATATTCGCGATTAATTAGCGTTCGTAACCTCACTTCGCATAAATAAATTCCCATTATTTAATAACTTTGATATTATCATTTCCCCAAACCAAAACCCACTAAACCCTAGTCACTGACACATCCATGATAGACCGAAATATGCATATATATAGGGCATATGTAAGGGTCAGTCGCAACTGCCCTAGCCACCGTCCCACCGCTATTTCGATAAACCATGACCATGGGTCCTTGACTACGTTTAGCAACCAGACTCCAACAAACTCCCAGTTCCATCACAAATCAATTCTCAACCAATAATCCTTCATCATCAGTAATACGTAACTGCAATAAACACTACGGGTCTGTGTAGTTGAATTACAACTAAACTTCCCGTGGTTTACGCGTATAATAAATTATAATCATGTATACCAGCAACAGTGATAATATCAGTAATGTCAATCAATAATCTCATAATCATTAATAATCATAAATATCCAGTCGTAACAGTACATTCGTACGGATGTACGGACGTACGGACAACCGAAAGTACAGTGATGTTACAGTCTCCCCTAGTTAAAGGAATTTCGTCCCGAAATTCAACTTGGAGTGACTGTAATAAATAAATGTGGGTACTTAAGCTTCATCTGATCTTCCCGCTCCCATGTGAATTCTGGACCCCGCTTCGATTCCCAACGTACTTTGACAATTGGAATTCTACTGCGTTTGAGTTGTTTAATCTCCCGATCCATTATCTCCACTGGTTTTTCAACAAAGTGCATGGTATCATCGATGCGGATGTCATCGAGTGGTACCTGAAGATCCTGATCAGCTAAGCACTTTCTTAGATTGGACACGTGAAACGTCGGATGCACATTACTAAGTTCAGGAGGAAGTTCCAATTTGTAAGCAACCTTCCCGATCCGTTCAAGGATCTTAAAAGGGCCAACGTAT
Organism: Mikania micrantha; assembly: GCA_009363875.1. Classification (NCBI taxonomy): domain Eukaryota; kingdom Viridiplantae; phylum Streptophyta; class Magnoliopsida; order Asterales; family Asteraceae; genus Mikania; species Mikania micrantha. The sequence continues at coordinate 107,546,309 of CM018693.1, read as the reverse complement.
CGTGGAGCAAGTTTCCCCTTCTTCCCAAACCGAACAACGCCCTTCCAAGGCGACACTTTAAGCAATACCATATCTCCCACTTCAAACTCTAGGGGTTTTCTTCGTTTATCCGCGTAACTCTTCTGTCTGCTGCGAGCAGCTAACAGATTGTCGCGGATCTGGCGGATCTTGTCAGTCGTTTCCTGAATAATCTCTGGACCAGTAATCTGCGAATCGCCGACTTCGGTCCAACAAATAGGTGACCGACACTTCCTGCCATAAAGAGCTTCAAACGGTGCCATACCAATGCTCGCGTGATAACTGTTGTTATACGAGAACTCAACCAATGGTAGATGGCTATCCCAATTGCCACCGAAATCGATGACACAAGCCCTTAACATGTCTTCCAATGTCTGAATCGTTCGCTCCGTTTGACCATCCGTTTGAGGATGATAAGCGGTGCTAAGATCCAGTCTTGTTCCAAAAGCTTCATGAAGTGATTCCCAAAATCGTGCCGTGAAACGGGCATCACGATCCGATATTATGCTTAGGGGAATACCATGTCGGCTAATGATTTCATCAATGTAGATACGAGCTAACTTCCGCACAGGGTAAGTTTCGCGTATCGGTAAGAAATGAGCCGACTTAGTCAATCTATCAACAATAACCCAAATGCCATCTTTACCGTTTGTGGTTCGTGGGAGTTTAGTAATGAAATCCATAGAAATATTCTCCCACTTCCACATCGGTATTTCTGGTTGTAACAACAATCCTGAAGGTCGCTGATGTTCGGCCTTGACTTTGGCACAGTTAAGGCACTTAGACACATACTCAGCAATATCCTTCTTCATTCCAGGCCACCAGTACAAGCCCCTAAGGTCTTGATACATCTTATCAGAGCCTGGATGGATTGAGTAACGAGATTTATGAGCTTCATCCATAATCATCATTCTAAGATCACCCCTGTTCGGTATCCACAACCGATTCAAGTAATACATTAAACCATCATCCTTAGTTTCCAACAGTATTTCAGCCCCGCAGGACATCTCATTTTTCAAGTCATCTTGAGCTAATGAGTGTTGTTGGGCTGTGAGAACATCATTACGGAGATTAGTGTGCACTCGGACACTATGAATCTGAACTTGACTTTTGCGACTAAGCGCATCTGCTACTACATTCGCTTTACCAGGATGGTAGCGAATTTCACAGTCATAATCATTCAACAGTTCAACCCATCTCCGTTGTCTCATGTTGAGCTCTTTCTGATTCAAAATATGTTGCAAACTTTTGTGATCAGTAAAGACTACACACTTCGTGCCATAAAGATAATGTCTCCATATCTTCAAAGCAAACACGACTGCACCGAGTTCCAAGTCGTGTGTAGTGTAGTTCTTCTCGTGAATCTTCAACTGTCTTGATGCATAAGCCACAACCTTTCCTCGTTGCATGAGAACACAACCGAGACCTAGGTTGGATGCATCACAATAGACTACAAAATCATCATTTCCATCAGGCAGTGTCAAGACAGGAGCATCACAGAGTTTCTGCTTCAAAGTCTGAAATGCCTCTTCTTGCTTTGGTCCCCACTCGTATGGCCTATTCTTCTGAGTCAAAGCAGTGAGAGGGACAGCAATTCTGGAGAAATTCGATATGAACCGCCGATAGTACCCGGCGAGTCCAAGGAACGATCGAATCTCCGTCGGTGTCTTCGGTGTACTCCAATTCTTCACAGCATCAATCTTTGCAGGATCCACGTGAACACCGTATTCGTTGACTATGTGCCCCAAGAATTGAACTTCCTTAAGCCAAAATTCACATTTAGAGAATTTGGCATACAGTCGCTCTTCTCTTAGGATCTCCAAAACCAACTCAAGGTGTTTCTCGTGTTCTTCCTTGGTCTTTGAATAAATCAGAATATCATCAATGAATACAATCACAAATTTATCCAAGTATGGCCTGCAAACACGGTTCATGAGGTCCATGAAAACCGCAGGTGCATTGGTAAGGCCGAAAGGCATTACCAGAAATTCATAGTGGCCATATCTTGTTCTAAAAGCTGTCTTGGGAATATCATCATCATGTACGCGAAGCTGATGATACCCAGACCTAAGATCGATCTTTGAAAACCATGCCGAGCCTTGAAGCTGATCGAAGAGGTCATCGATACGCGGCAGTGGATATCGATTCTTGATTGTAAGTTTATTCAATTCGCGGTAATCGATGCACATTCGGAATGACCCGTCCTTTTTCTTGACGAACAGGACCGGTGCACCCCATGGTGAATGGCTCGGGCGAATAAATCCTTTGTCAGTCAGCTCTTGTAGCTGGCTCGCCAATTCTTGCAACTCCGAAGGCGCAAGTCGGTAGGGAGCTTTGGCTACTGGGTTCGCACCAGGTACTAAATCGATCCGGAACTCAACTTGGCGTTCTGGTGGAAGACCCGGCAAATCATCTGGAAATACTTCTGGAAAATCTCGTATCACCGGAACATCTTCAATTCTCTTCTCTTTCTCTTTCTTCTCCACAATGTATGCTAAGAAGGCTATACATTTCTTTCTAAGGTACTTATGTGCTTTAGTGCAAGACATCAGCTTAAGACCTTTACTAGCAGTTTCTCCAATTATTCTCAAAGTTTCACCCGAAGCTAAAGGAATACGAATATATTTCTCATGACAAACAATCTCCGCTCTGTGGGTGGCTAACCAGTCCATGCCTATAATAACATCAAAGCTACCAAGATGCATAGGTATGAGATCAATTGGGAAAACGTGATCATTTAAGTTCACCGTACATCCAACGATAATAGTGTCAATATCAATAGTGTTTCCGTCAGCCACCTCCACATTGAACGGTTTATCTAAGTATGTGCGTGTTCTACCAAGCAAGCATTCAAAATCATATGAAACGAAACTCCTATCGGCACCAGAATCAAATAAGACAGATGCATAAGAGTTGTTGATCAGAAATGTACCGTTGACCACATCCTGGTTGGCTTGAGCAGCTGGAGCATTCAGTTGAAAAGCCCGGCCTCTTGCCACCCTCTGATTATTCCCAGTCAACTTTGGGCACTGATTTCTGAAGTGACCCACTTCACCACATTCATAACAGGCTCTTGCCTGTGCCTGAGGTACCTGGCGAATGGGTACAGCCGGAATAGGTTGAGCATGAGGAGCTGGCAGTGCAAGCGGTGCTTGTTGCATCCTTTGTGCTTGCAATGCACTCCTACAAACATTAGCATAGTGCCCAAACTTGCCACAGTTGTTGCAGACGCGACATGGCAAGTTAGGTGCGTGATGATACCTGCAAGTATTACATTGGGGAGTGTTCCCAGTGTAACTTCTTGCAGCAGAATTGTTTGATGATTGCTGTGCAGACTTCGCAGCAGGTACAGTTACCATGAAGTTCCTATTCTTTCTCTTCTTGTTGCTGCTTTTGGACGAGCTAGCAGCTTCAGACTTGACTTCAGCTTTGACTTCCTTTGCAGTAGTCTTGGTGTCAGTCTTCTTGTATCCTTTCCTAGTGAGCGTTCCATTCTTCACATGGTTATCAGTAAGAGTTGCAGATAGACGGATAGCAGCCTCCAGTGTTTTAGGATTACTCCCGTAGACCGTATCCTGAATCTGCACCGGCAGCCCGCCGATATATTTCTCAATCGCCCTATCCAAGGGTGTTACCATATGAGGCACCAGTAAACTATACTCATGAAACTGAGTATTGTAGATGACGTTCTCCCCGCTATCCTGCTTGAGTTCCCAGAACTCAGTCTCCAGTTTCCTCATCTCGCTTCTAGGACAGAATTCAGTGGTCATCAGAGTCTTGACCTCTGTCCATGTCAGTGCTAAGGCAGCATCTACTCCCCTAGTTCGCTTTTCCCCATTCCACCAAGTCAGTGCTCTCTTTTGGAAAACACTAGTGGCATAGCGAACTTTCAGATTTTCAGGGCATTCACTGTTGATGAAGGTGTTCTCCATACTCTCGAACCACTGCAGCAGGCCAGTGGCTGATTCAGCACCCGTAAATTTCAGGGGATTGCAGGAATTGAAGTGTTTGAACGTGCAAGTTGTCTGATTTGCACCACCTCGGTTCTGGTTGATGTTTTGGTTGGCCTGAGTCAACTGGTTCACCAACCCAGTGATGAGGTTAGCTAACTCTTGCATGCCAGGGTTGGCATTACCGTTAGCATCCTCAGCGTTCGTATCATCTCCGTTGTGACGGCGAGGCGGCATGTTTCTGAAGGAAATAGAAACATGTTACTACCGTTTACAACGTAATTTATACAAACAATGGTTAACTGAGTTCATTTAAGCAGTTAGGATTTAATATAGGAACTATATTTATCTCCTATCTGTCATTAAACTCAGAATGTGTACAATTCCCTATTATTTTACTAAGTGTCCTAGTTGGTCATAACTAGTGTTGACTAACTATTTCCTAGGTCCTATACATTCCTCACTCTATACTAACACTGACAACCTCCCAATGCAATGCAACAAGCTTATATATAGGGCATATGCAGAGGTAGATCGCAATCTCCCCTACACCGTCCCACCACCGTTCCATTGCACCACGATTATGCCCTTGCTAGTGTGTAGAGTGTGGCATGCAGTTCACCATAATCTCACTTCACAAACCTTATCCTTGGTAGGATAATTTTGAGTGAAGTGATCTCTAGTTCCCTTGGACAATTAGGTTTGCCTAATGTCTAAGTTCACCTGACATGTAGGCTTGCCTATTTCTAAGTTCACCTAATGTCTAAGTTCACCTGACATTAAATTTCCCCCAATTGTCTAAGTTCACTAAAATCCATATCAATCCCAATGTCAATAATCATCATTAAGGGTCCATATCATCACAAAGTGCTCTTATTGTCACTAAGTGTTCATATCCTCCCTATAGTTTATTCTTATCAAGTGTCCATACCATCACTAAGTGTTAGTATCCTCACTATGCGTTTATATTATCATCAAGTGTCCATATTATCACCCAAGTCCATATTCCATCACTAAGTGTTCGTATTGTTAGTCGATCCTATGCACCCTACGTGTCCAATCCGTGTGTTTCATAAGTGAATTTATAATATTCAGCAAGTATAATCATTCAAGAGTCAATCCATCAAACATATCATCAACAGTCCACAATCATATCCTCTCAACCACTCCTAGTAAGGTCCTAACAATACCCTAAGTTCCTGACACTGACAGACCCCCAATATACTACAAATGGTATATGTATAGGGCATATGTAGGGGTCAGTCGCAACTGCCCCAGCCACCGTCCCACCACCTTTGTAGTATACCACGAGTGTGTCCTTGTCTGGAGTTTATAGATCAAACAAATAATTCCTAAGGCAAGCAATTCATAAACAATTAAGTTCCTAAGCAAAGAATTTCCCAAACGGGTAGTTCCCACATTCTTCAATACTGACATCCACCTAATGTACCGTAAATGGTATATATATAGGGCATATGTAAGGGTCAGTCGCAACTGCCCTAGCCAACGTCCCACCACCTTTACGATACACCACGTGCATGTCCTTATCGAATCATTAGGGCACACGTAAGCAAGAAATTAATAAGCAGTATATATATATCAGATGTATAACAGGAGTTCAATTAACATGTAATAAACACATAAGCATGAAATCCTGAATATACTAACTAGTGTATGAATTTATTCATACTAGGGTATCCTACGGTTATAGACTAGGTCCACCATTTCTAGTAACCTAATTCCCTATAACCCAGGCTCTGATACCAATCTGTAACACCCCGACCGACGGCGGAATCATCGGGATGCCACGAGGGATGTGTAGATTGTTCAAAAGCTCATGGGCATCTAATTCAATCATCATATATCATTCAAAGCAATCAAAATAATTACACAAAAATCATGTTCGTCATGAATCAAATACATCAGTTACACAAAAGAATTAGTTAAACTAACTAAACTCTAATCGCCAGAAATTTAGTTAATTAACTAAGTCCAAGATCCTATATGATGATGATGTCCAAAATAGAAGAGATCATCCTCTTCATCCTACTTGTCTCCATCACCTGAAACATGTAAGAAATCAAGTGTCAACTACAAAAGTAGTTGGTGAGTAATCATAAGTTTTTATATTTAAAAATGTTTTAGTAAAATGAGTTTGAAAGTTTATGCTTAAAATGGTTTTATAAAATGCTTTGTTTAAAACGAATATAAAACTTATGATCTTCTTGAGAAAATCCATATGAATACCTGTATGAGATAATCCAACACACATCCATTAATTCAACAACCAAACACATATACAATCACATAATCACATAACCAATCATTCATAATCAATCATAATTAATCATAGTCAAACATAGTCAATCAATCCACAACAAATCAACCAAACTCAATCAATCATATTCTCAATCAATGTTCGTGACTATACATGATTCCTTATGTAGTTAACATAAGTTAATTACATGAATCATGGAGTGGTCGCTAACCACGTGACAATACATGAAGTCAAAGCAATTAACCGAAGTCAAGAGCAATACTTCACGGATGTGGAAACCCTCCACGTGACAATACATGAAGTCAAAACAAATAACCGAAGTTAAAAGTAATGATTTCACGGAGTATGAGACAATACATGTAATCTTTGTCATTAACCGAAGTCAATAACAATGTTTACACGGATTTATAATAATCAGTGGTAATCCATAATAATGATAATTCATAATAGTGAATATCATAATGATAAACAGGTATTATCCTTGTGTTATCAAAATAATATTTAAACCGGTATACATGTTTCACCTCCGAGTTTTAAAACTAAAACAGTTTAAAGAAAGGGAGGTTATGAGAACTCACCTGAAGTCCTTAGAATTCGTGTTCTCGTATTATGCGCGCTCGCGTATGTAAACTCAAAGTCAACTCAACAAATCTGTGATTATTGTGTTTCATGATTATAAGTATACGGGTCTTCATTTAATTAAGCTATCTTAAGTGTTTACTCAAAATTACTAGTGCCCCTTAACTTAGTTTCTATTATCAAAGTTAAGTTGGTAACACATGATTTCATTATTGATTATGGATTCATACATGATAGCTTAATTACCTAATGAAGATAATTCCATGATAAACCCTTATGTTACCCACACACATTCATATACAAATGTATATATATATGTATGTGTACTCGCATGCATGCTTTAGATAATTCTAATCATCATGATATCCAAGTTAACAATATATAATTTAGATTTAAGAACCAAATTAACTTGTTCATCAATTATATTCAAGATATGAAATTTCTAAATTTATAATTTATTTTTATTAAATTAAAGGTGGCAAACTAGGAGTTCCTTGCATGCATGCATGAGTATTTCTACATGTACATCCACACTTATATATGTATATATATATACATGTGCTCGTACTCCCTCGTTCTATTACAATTATCTTAATTAAACGAAATTTGGTTTCCAGGACTCTAGGGTCAGCGAACCTTATGCAGCCCACAAGGTTCGGCCTATCATGGCCCAAGGGTTCGGCCAACAAGACCAAAGGCCCGGCCGGACAAAGTCCAAGGTTCGTTCTGCAAGACCAAAGGCTCGTGAATCCCATCAACTGGTTCGCTGAACAAGGAAGGGTTCGCGAGTCCCATGGCTGCTGTGCTAGGTTCGGCCAGCTAACCCTCGACCATATAGGTTCGTGTAGGGTTCGTGGCCTTCATGCGAGGGGGTAGGTTCGTTGCTGAGCAAGGATCAACTGAACCAGAAGGGTTCGCTGCCTCAGAATAGTTCGGCCAACCCCTTTGCCCGCCAATAAGGTTCGTGACACATCAAAGATTCCAGGTTCGTCTCTAGCTAGTTCGTCTAGGGTTCGGCTGAGACTATATCCGGACAAGAAGGTTCGGCCACCCCCTTGCTGTCACGAACCCTGGCTGCATCATCTTCATCCTCGACCTGCACTCGTTACAGTCCCTATGCAAACTCATTTCCAGCTTATATGGTTTCGTTTGTGTGTTTAAACTTAGTAACATCCACTCTCAAACAAAAGTCAAGTAACGACCATTTTAGAGTGAGAAACCGTAAGTAAGATGCAAGTTTTACCTCAAATCGTGGCTCAAACGTATGATTTCTTCGTATCAACTTGTTCCTCTCGATCACGCGGTCGTGTGGGCGCCAAGATTTCACGAATCCGTCGGGTAACGAAGGAGGAATCGTAGAGAGAAGTTGTGTGTGTGTTTTGTGGTGAAATTAGAGAGAGAAAGAGATATAGAAAAGTGAAGGAAATGGTGGATTCTTCCACCATTTATGGCTATCTCGTTCCCGCGTGTCTGGTCTCGTTTTTATCGCGATAATATTATGAAAACACTCGGTTTTAATGTAAAACATATTTAAATATAAAATGTTTAAATAACAAGATCTCGTTAATTAAATTATTTTAACCCATCTTTAGTTCGTAAAAATAATCTTGTTTTAATATGCGTAAATCATTATTAATTTACACCGTTCTTTTCGCAACATGTTTAAAGTCTTTTTAAATAAATGGTTTCTCTTTGTAATAAAAATACTTTTAAGAATCATTTAGATAAGCGGTTCCGTTTATTTTCGTTAAATAATTAATTTACTAATTTATTTATTCGGACAAATTTTAGGTTGTGATTCCTAATAAACGTTTTAAGTCCACAATCATTAATTTACTATCGTTAAATATTATTTAATCATCTCGTCGAAACGCGTTACTCGCGTACGTATTCGTAAAGATCGTCACCTTTGCGAATCCGATGCTCGTATCGCATTTCGATTTGATCTATGATTTATGGAATATCGTTTTAGAATATTATTCCTAATAATTATATTCGCGTGAATCGTCACCCGCGCGAATACATTATTAAGTTAATATTTCTAAATTAATATTCGCGATTAATTAGCGTTCGTAACCTCACTTCGCATAAATAAATTCCCATTATTTAATAACTTTGATATTATCATTTCCCCAAACCAAAACCCACTAAACCCTAGTCACTGACACATCCATGATAGACCGAAATATGCATATATATAGGGCATATGTAAGGGTCAGTCGCAACTGCCCTAGCCACCGTCCCACCGCTATTTCGATAAACCATGACCATGGGTCCTTGACTACGTTTAGCAACCAGACTCCAACAAACTCCCAGTTCCATCACAAATCAATTCTCAACCAATAATCCTTCATCATCAGTAATACGTAACTGCAATAAACACTACGGGTCTGTGTAGTTGAATTACAACTAAACTTCCCGTGGTTTACGCGTATAATAAATTATAATCATGTATACCAGCAACAGTGATAATATCAGTAATGTCAATCAATAATCTCATAATCATTAATAATCATAAATATCCAGTCGTAACAGTACATTCGTACGGATGTACGGACGTACGGACAACCGAAAGTACAGTGATGTTACAGAGCATTTGCACGAGCAAATCTTGAGGTAACCACTTGTTACACTCTTATTTTAAAATTATTATTTAAATAGTATAGTCGATATACCGTTTGTTTAAAATCTTATTTAGACTATGTGTTGAAGCTATTTTCAATATTTTTGTAAAATACGGAGTATGCAAAGATGCTGCCCAAATATTTTATTAAAACATATATTTATATGACGAGGCTCTGCTCGATTTGAAACTCTAAAATAAAGTTTTATAAGCCGAAATTCTACACAAATATTTTTAAGAAAATCAAAAAGCACAAGCCGTTGCGTTGTCCAATTAAAGACTCGAGTCAGTATCTGAAAATATAAAGATAAATTAAGTAATCCCACTAGGGTACTGATGTTATTAGGAAATTAGTGGTAACGTGAGATAAGAATTAAGGAGCTAAAGTTGTGCGATTGAAGCGTAGATCATGTGAGTTCTATGAGCCATGTTTTACTGTTTTAAATACTTTGAGCTGATGTGAATGTTGTATTGATGATGTTTTAATATACATGATATTATATTAATGTCAGGATGTTTCCCGTTTATACCAATGTTAAGTCGCCATAATGCCGAATTTTCTGTACGTATTTTTCAAAATAGAAAAAGGCAACCCGAATCTTTGTTTTGAAAACAGAGTTACCTTTGGGTAAAACAGAGTTACCTTCGTGTAAAACAAAGCACCTTCGGGTGAACAGAGTTACCTTGGGGTAAAACAGAGCACCATAAGTTGAACAGAGTTTTAATTGTGAGGCCCCGATCCCAGCCGACCCCACAGAGGTTGGTTTCGTCATAACACATAGCTCTTAAACTAAAAACTTTCATAATCATACAGCGGAAATGTAAACATAGTTTGATAAACAGATATACAATCAAGTGTCTGTATCAAAACATATCGAATTGCCATAACCACCGGAATGTCTAACTTTATGCCACGGTTGCATCATGTCCTCTTGCATCCTCATTAATCTGACATACATGCTAAATCAAGTCAGCTTACACTGGTGAGTTCTAGTTTTACAATTCATCGTAATCGTTTTAGTACATAAAACATCATTTTCATGAAAACATCATTACACACACATAACCATAGCACACATTCATTTGTAACGTCATAACCATCGTTATCATCATAACCGTTGTCCTCATCATACCCACTGTCTTTAACAGTGGGCTTATGCCGGCACAAGGCTCCATGTTTATAGTCCGATCGACTCTTACCATGTTCATAGCCCGATCGGCTCTTACCATGTTTATAGCCCGATCGGCTCCGTGTTTATAGCACGGTCGGCTCTATGTTTATAGCCCGATCGGCTCTATGTGTATAGTCTGGTCGACTCCATGTTTATAGCCCGATCGGCTCCATGTTTATTGTCCGATCGACTCTCATGTTTATAGTCCGGTCGACTCCATGTTTCTAGCCCGATCGGCTCCATGTTTATAGTCCGATCGACTCCATGTTTATAGCCCGGTCGGCTGTTCATATCTTGATATAATCAGGTCGTCATTCAGACTTACCCCGTACAAGTATCGGAGCATCATCATTTATACATATCCTATAGCACATATAGGGACATCATACATGATACACTAGCATCATATCATCATTCATCATAATCATTATACATTTCATGCTAGCATCCTAACATCATTCATCATAGTCATCTTGACATCCTAAATATGTCATGCTAGCATTACTTTATCATATCAATTTCCTAATAACATAGGAATCATCATACTACATTATGCTAGCGTCATGTCATTGTATCATAACATCATGGCATCACATACATGTTACACTAGTACATATTCATCATATCATACATCATACTTTCATCCTAGCAGCCTAGGATTTCATCATAGCATAACATCTATAAGTACCATCACAGCATGTTATAATACAGTTCATCATCATATCTTACTAACACGTATTCATTATACTTAGCATACTTTCATGCCTAAATCATGCTAACACATAAACATGCATACATAGTCATGGCATATCATCATTCGTTCATCATCATCATAGGCACATAACATCATAGACATAACAATAAGCATGTATGCCAGCCCAAAACATTAAACATAAAATAGGGCGTCTAGAACTCACCTGATAGTAGACTCTTGTTTTCTTTAGTCGAACTCCTTAACTACGCCTTAAGAACCTACAACAGTACATCGTATCATTACATACTAATTCTTAGACTTAGCATGTATTCTAAGTCCTCATAACCTCCTAACCAGTCCCCAGTATTCGAGAACCCTTCTGTTCCCGAAATGCTTAAGTACTCGAAAGCCAGGACACTCGAACTATCACTTGTATTCGAAATACTGGTGTACTCGAGTCCCCATGAGTACACGAATTCCCATGTGTATTCGAAACTAGTGTACACGAAACTAGGGTACTCGAAACAAGTATACTCAATCTAAAGCACTCGAATCAGTGTACTCGAACTAGTGTTCCCGAACCATACCTAGTTTCGAGTATTCCCCTTTGTGCATATTTTCGAGTACACAGCTTTTCTGCATAATTCATTACATAAACTATTCAAGACTTGGGGAGCTAGTTACAAGTCCCTTAGGTTGTTACCAACATACTGGAACCTCAAAGTTCTGGACTTTATGCATAAAGGTGTGAGCTTTATGCATAAGTTCACTTTGTCTAAAAATCCTAACTTTTTAGTTTAGATCACTTACTTGATGATAAATGATCACTTCTGTGGATTCTCGTGCGTTTCCTCTTCTGTTTGGTCGATCAAATGCTCGATCCTTGAAGTTCTCGAAATCGCCCACCCCGAGTTCTTGGGAGAGAATGCTTCCAGCCAAAGGTTAGCACGTTTCCCAAGGCACTACTATATATTGGCAGTGTACTCGAAGTCCTGGTACTTGAATTTAGGATTTTCGAGTACAGATGCTTCAAGAACCAGAGCACTCGAATTTTGTTCGAGTATGCTTCCTTTGTGAACTTTCTTAGCTTATTTTTCGTCCATTTTCCAACAAGTATATTATCTGTTACGCATTCGCGAATCCAAATAATTTGTATTTAGAAAAATTGGGATGTTACATTAATTAATGAATGCTTTTGGTATAATATGATATATGTATATTGATGTATGATTTTATGAAATGTTTTTGAAATATATGGTTTGAAATGAAAATATGTTTACTAAACTTAGAACTCACCAGCTTAAGCTGACAACTTTTAACATGCACATCAGGTAGAGATGATGAAGCCTCAGCTAGTCGAGGCAAGAAACAGTTGGGATAAATGACACTGGATGGATGTTGGCTGCAATTTTTGAGAAGACTGACATATGTGTAGACTTTGTAAAATATAAATAAAAATGGTTGTGTAACAGATATGTAATTGGGTTTACTTATGTATAATATGTTTTATTTCTACTGCGATTAAGTTATATCTATTTAATCATTGTGCTTATAAGTAAATCCGATGGCATAATGTGTCACGACAGACGGGCGTTACAGCCAATTGATACAGTGACGGCCTTGTTCCATTGAACACCACTTAATTTCTCAACTCCACAAACTCCAACAAGCCGTGATAATTATGGAATGGATCACCTCCTTATGTTCCTCCTTTGCCAGAGTTGTAAAAGATAATTCCAATAGGTTCTTGATTTCGAAAGTAGATACAGGAGGCACCTTACACCAATCAGAAACTTCCTGCCAAAGAGCCATGGCAAATTCATACCCAATTAAAAGATGAACGGCAGTCTCCTCCTCCTTATTACATAATGGACGTATACTCGAACTGATGGAAATATTTCTACTAATTAAATTGTCCTAGGATGTTACAAGTCTTCCCTCCTTACAATAGGTTTCGTCCCGAAACCTGACTCGTTACATATCGAACAAATGAGGATACAACCTCCTCATTTCTTCTTCCATTTCCCACGTAGAGTTTGAACCCTTCTGATGCTTCCCCTGAACCTTGACTTGTCGAACTGTTTTGTTACGTAATTGCTTCTCTTTCGTATTCGTGATCGCGACTGGTTCTTCAATGTAGTTCAGTCGGTTATCCACCTCGATGTCATCCAAAGGAACATGTGCCTGCTCGTCTGCCAAACACTTCCTCAGGTGTGACACGTGGAAGGTAGGATGAATCCCGTTCAACTCTTCTGGTAGGTCCAGTCGATACGCGACCTTCCCAACCCTTGACTCTATCCGAAACGACCCGATGTACCTTGGACTCAAATTTCCTCTCTTCCTGAATTGAATGATTCCCTTCCATGGTGATACTTTCAGCAACACTCGATCGCCAACATTAAACTCGATCGGTCTTCGGCGCTTGTCAGCATAGGAATTTTGGCGATCTTGTGCGGCTTTCAAACGTGCTTTTATCACCCGTAGCTTTTCTGCCATATCGATTACGGCAGCCTTGTTTCCCATCTCTTTATGTCCAACTTCACCCCAACATACCGGGGTCCTGCATCGTCTTCCATACAGCGCCTCATATGGGGGCATTCCGATACTAGAGTGATAGCTGTTATTGTACGAAAAGTCCACCAATGGCAAGTGGTCATCCCAGCTTCCTCCAAAATCGATAATTCACGCCCTAAGCATATCCTCCAACGTTTGGATAGTCCTCTCAGACTGTCCATCTGTTTGGGGGTGATATACAGTACTGATGTTCAGTCTCGTTCCCATAGCATCATGAAACTGCTTCCAGAATCTGGAAGTAAACCTTGTATCCCGATCTGACACAATGGAGACAGGAACTCCATGTCGGGTCACAATCTCCTTCACGAACAACTCAGACAACCGTTCGGACGTATACGTTTCCCTGATAGGAAGAAAGTGTTCACTCTTCGTCAGTCGGTCCACAATCACCCATATGGTATCATGTCGTTTAGCTGTTCTCGGTAGCTTGGTGATGAAATCCATAGTGATGTGTTCCCATTTCCATTCCGGTACCTCAAGAGGTTGCACATATCCGTAGGGCTTCTGATGTTCAGCCTTCACTTGCGCACAAGTAAGGCACCTGTTCACATACTGCATCACATTAAACTTCATGCCCGGCCACCAATAATCTTTCCGATGATCTTGATACATCTTTGTCGCACCGGGATGCACAGAATAACGTGATTTGTGGGCTTCATCTAAAATTCTCGATCGAATGTCCCCATTTCTGGGCACCCACATACAACCGAATCGTACTTTCACACCATGGTCATTCTCTTCCAAGTTCTTGACTTGCCCGAAGATACGTTCAAAACCCACATTCTCTTCTTTCAGTCCCTCCTGTTGCGCCTGCTTGAGCTCGTTTAGAAAGTATGGCGTTATCACCAAACTATACGATTTTACTCGTATGGCAAGATGGTCAGTCTTGCAACTCAAAGCATCTGCCATCACATTAGCCTTTCCCGGGTGATATAAAATATCACAATCATATTCCTTTAACAGGTCAAGCCAACGTCTCTGCCTCATGTTCAAATCCTTTTGCTCGAAGAAGTACTTCAAGCTCTTGTGGTCGGTATAGATGGTACTCCTTACTCCATACAAATAGTGCCTCCATATTTTCAATGCAAACACTACTGCAGCTCAAGATCGTGGGTCGGGTAGTTAGCTTCATGAATCTTTAGCTGGCGCGAAGCATAAGCTATCACCCTTCCTCTTTGCATCAGTACACATCCCAACCCTTGTCGTGATGCATCAGCATACACAACAAAATCATCATTTCCATCCGGCAGTGCTAAGACAGGAGCTTGGGTAAGTTTCTCCTTTTGCACCGAGAACGCCTGTTCTTGGTTTTGACCCCATTCGTACTTTACATCTTTCTTCGTGAGCTTCGTCAGCGGCGTCGCTATCTTGGAGAAGTCTTGAATAAATCTCCGATAATAACCGGCCAAACCAAGAAAACTGCGTACTTTCGTAGGAGACTTCTGAGGGCTCCATTTCATAATCGTTTCAACTTTAGCTGGATCTACCATATTGCCTTCTGGGTTCACTACGTGACCCAGAAACTGTACCTCTCGTAACCAGAAAGCGCATTTGGTGAATTTAGCATAAAGTTTCTCTTTCCTCTGGATCTCCATTACCTCACGCACGTGACAAGCATGGTCTCCCTCGTTCTTTGAATAAATCAAAATATCATCAATAAACACTATCACCGATCGGTCCAACATTGGTCGACATACCCTGTTCATCAAATCCATAAATGCTGCAGGAGCATTCGTCAATCCAAATGACATAACGAGAAACTCGTAGTGTCCATATCGTGTTTGGAATGCAGTCCTTGGAATATCCTGCTCTCGAACTTTCAACTGATGGTAACCGGATCAGAGATCTATCTTGGAGAACTAGCTCGCACCTTGCAATTGATCGAACAAGTCATCAATTCTAGGTAGTGGATACCTGTTCTTTACGGTCAGCTTATTCAGTTTCCTGTAATCAATACACATACTCATACTTCCATCCTTCTTCTTAACAAACAGCACCAGTGCTCCCCATGGAGAGACACTCGGTCGTATAAAACCTTTATCTAGGAGTTCTTGTAGTTGGGCCATCATTTCCTTCATTTTGGTGGGAGCTAAACGGTAAGGTGCTTTGGCAACGGGTTGTGCCCCTGGCACTAAGTCGATTTGGAACTCAATTTCCCGTTCCGGTGGTAATCCAGGCAATTCCTCAGGGAATACATCGGGGAAGTTACGCACCACGGGTACATCATCAATCTTCCTCATATACGTACGTTCCTTAATCGCATAGGCCAAGTAGGCTACACACCCTCGCCTCATCATAACATCAGCCTTGATCATCGAAATGATCCTCGGCACATACATCGCTTTATCACCATAAACCGTTACGGAGCTCCCATCCATCGCATGTAAACATATCATCTTTCGTCGACATACAATGTTAGCCTCGTATTTGGCTAACCAGTCCATACCCAAGACTACATCGACACCTCCCAAGGTTATAAGAAACAATCGTACTGGGAACATATGACCTTCTATCTCAACATAACAATCATCTATAGCCTCAGTCACCCTGGTCATCTTACCAATAGTCGTCTCTACATCAAATACCTGATCTATCTTCTTAACCTTCCCAGATAACCCATCATAGAAAGTAGAAGACACAAAACTCATACTGGCACCAGAATCAAACAATACAGAAGCAGGAATATTGTTGATAGAAAAGGTACCTGTGACCACGTCCGGGTCCTCAACAACATCATCCTTTGTCATCGTGAAGGCTCGTGCTTTAGCCTTTTGCTTCTCCTTTCCTTTCTCCTCTTTCTTACCCGAGCCTGAAGCATCGGCCCGCGGTTGTCTGCAATCCTTGGACAAATGTCCAATCCCATTGCAGTTGTAGCATCTAATAGTACCGGGGAAATTGGCTGAAAAATGCCCCACCTTTCAACATCGAAAGCATAAGTTTGTGCCCGCACGACACGACCCAGAGTGGCTCTTGCCACACTTACGGCATAGGCATGTTTACTCTCGCTTGATCTTCTTGCCTGGAGACTTTCGTTGGTCTGTTCGACCCCTCTTAGTCCCGGAGGACTCCTTCACCCTGAATTCCTCTTTCATTGGCTCATCAGCCATCACATCATCCCTTACAATACCAATGAGTTCAACAGTGGAATCAGAAGTCTTTGGGGCGTTCGCTTTAACATGAATCCTGACCTTTGGAGGCAAACCCTCCATGTACATCTTCACCCTGCGTTCCTCAGTAGAAACCAAGTGAGGAACAAGTCTAGCCATCTCGTAAACCTTGACGTGTACTGGCGGTGGTTCAGACTTCCAGCTTTCAGAAACAGAAATTCCCTTTCAACCTTATCCAGCTCATTCTTTGGACAGAACTGTTTGGTTACCAGCTCCTTCAGATCCTCCCAAGTCATCTTTTCCATATCAGCTGCCGACTTTAACTGCTTGATGGTGTTCCACGAGTGAAGTGCCTCCTCGACAAAGGAGTGAGCTGCAAACTTGACAGCTTGATCAATTCGGCACTCACTGATGGAGATGACGGCCTCCATCGCAGAAATCCAGTGGCAAGTGGCCACTGCATCCTTCTTCCCATCGAAGGTGGGTGGGTTGCATCCTTTGAAGGATTTGTAATCACAACCCTTCAGTTTCCAGACATAGAATCACCGCTCTTTGTCTCGACGATCACAACATCCTCATCTCCCTTGGAGCTTTCCTTGGTTCCCTCAGACTTTTCCTTCAATGCTTCCTTTAATGCCTTAGCAATCATTGCCGGCATCTTCCCATCCATGATCTTGCAAACCTCATCGAAAATGGCCTTTACTACAATAGGCTCTAGCATGAATTCTCCATCATTTTTCGGCTGCTCACTGTTCTCACTTTCTTCTTCATTGGCAGGTTTCTCGGTTTCGACATGTGGCTCTTCAGCTCCCGATGGTTTCTTTCGCGGTCTACCCTTTGGTCCGGCCATCTAAACTATCTACATAATGCAACAATTGATGAGTCAGTACATGAATCAGTTTAGCACGAAATAAGTGTTGTAAATCGTTAATCACGTTGATCAGGTGTTATTAACCATTTACCCAACTCATAGGCTCTAAACGATTCCCATACCAGCTCCTCAATGTGCATGACAATATCTACCTTTACTAGCCATACATCTACATCTTAATTCGTACATAACCTTCAGCTCGAGGCATCCGTTCATCCGTGGTTGGCAATCCGCATTACTTAGTCCCATTCTCAGTTTAAGTCTTAGCATTTAGGATGCTAAGATCTCTCAAACTATGGCTCTGATAACAACTTGTGAGGCCCCGATCCCGGCCGACCATACAGAGGTTGGTTTCGTCATAACACATAGCTCTTAAACTAAAAACTTTCATAATCATGCAGCGGAAATGTAACATAGTTTGATAAACAAAAATACAATCAAGTGTCTGTATCAAACCATATCGAATTGCCATAACCACCGGAACGTCTAACTTTATGAGACGGCTGCATCATGTCCTCTTGCATCCTCATTAACCTGACATACATGCTAAATCAAGTCAGCTTACGCTGGTGAGTTCTAGTTTTACAATTCATCGTAATCGTTTTAGTACATAAAACATCATTTTCATGAAAACATCATTACAGACACGTTACCATAGCACACATTCATTTGTAACGTCATAACCATCTTTATCATCATAACCGTTGTCCTCATCATATCCATTGTCTTTAATAGTGGGGTTATGCCGGCACAAGGCACCATGTTTATAGCCCGATCGACTCTTACCATGTTCATAGCCCGATCGGATCTTACCATGTTTATAGCCCGATCGGCTCCTTGTTTATAGCCCGGTCGGCTCTATGTTTATAGCCCGATCGGCTCTATGTTTATAGTCCGGTCGACTCCATGTTTATAGCCCGATCGGCTCCATGTTTATAGTCCGATCGACTATCATGTTTATAGTCTGGTCGACTCCATGTTTCTAGCCCAATCGGCTCCATGTTTATAGTCCGATCGACTCCATGTTTATAGCTCGGTCGGCTGTTCATATCCTGATATAATCAGGCCCTTATTCAAACTTACCAGGTACAAGTACTGGAGCATCATCATTTATACATATCCTATAGCACATATAGGGACATCATTCATTCATCATACATGATACACTAGCATTATATCATCATTCATCATAATCATTATACATTTCATTCTAGCATCCTAACATCATTCATCATAGTCATCTTGACATCCTAAATATGTCATGCTAGCATTACTTCATCATATCAATTTCCTAATAGCATAGGAATCATCATACTACATTATGCTAGCATCATGTCATTGTATCATAACATCATGGCATCACATAATGTTACACTAGTACATATTCATCATATCATACATCATACTTTCATCCTTGCAGCCTAGGATTTCATCATAGCATAACATCTATAAGTACCATCACAGCATGTTATAATACAGTTCATCATCATATCTTACTAACACGTATTCATCATACTTAGCATACTTTCATGCCTAAATCATGCTAACACATAAACATGCATACATAGTCATGGCATATCATCATTCGTTTATCATCATCATAGGCACAAAACATCATAGACATAACAATAAGCATGTATGCCAGCCCAAAACATTAAACATAAAATAGGGCGTCTAGAACTTACCTGATAGTAGACTCTTGTTTTCTTTAGCCGAACTCCTTAACTAGGCCTTAAGAACCTACAACAGTACATCGTATCATTACATACTAATTCTTAGACTTAGCATTTATTCTAAGTCCTTATAACCTCCTAACCACTCCCCAGTATTCGAGAACCCTTCTATTCCCGAACTGCTTAAGTACTCGAAAGCCAGGACACTCGAACTATCACTAGTATTCGAAATACTGGTGTACTCGAGTCCCCATGAATACACGAATTCCCATGTGTATTCGAAACTAGTGTACGCGAAACTAGGGTACTCGAAACAAGTATACTCAATCTAATGCACTCGAATCAGTGTACTCGAGCTAGTGTTCCCGAACCATACCTACTTTTAAGTATTCCCTTTTGTGCATATTTTCGAGTACACATCTTTTCTGCATAATTCATTACAGAAAACTATTCATGACTTGGGGAGCTAGTTACAAGTTCCTTAGGTTGTTACAAACACACTAGAACCTCAAATTTCTGAACTTTATGCATAAAAGTGTGAGCTTTATGCATAAGTTCACTTGGGTTATCCCAATTCCATGAGTCGTTGTTGTTGACTTTGGTCACCCACAATGATTACATGTATTGCCATGTGGATTACCCCAACTCTATGGGTCGTTGTCATTGACTTCGGTCATTCATAATGATGCATGTATTGTCACTTATACTATTTGGAGATATTGATGATTGAGATTGGTTGAATATATGTGATTGTCTATTTGTGATTATTTGGGTTATGTGATTGTTGTGTTGTGTTTGAGTGTTGGATTATCTCGCAGGTGCACATGTGGATTCTCTCAGAAAACTATAACTTTTATAAACATTTTGTAAACATTTTGAAATATAAAAACTTATGATTACTCACCAACTACTTCATAGTTGACACTTGATTTTTACATGTTTCAGGAAATGAAGAGAAGTAAGTAGAGAAGGGTAGCTCTACATCTTTTGGACACCATCACTTAGGTTCTTGGACTTAGCCAAAATAACTGAAATTCTGAAGACTAGAGTTTAGTTAGTTTAGCTAAATCTTTTGTGTAATTGATGTAACTATCTCATGGTGAACATGATTTTTGATGTAATTAATTTGGTTGATTAATTGTTATGTGATGATTTAATTAGATGCCCACGAGCTTATGAACAATCTACACATCCCTCATGGTGCATCCCGACGTTTCCGCCATTGGTCGGGGTGTTATAGATTGGTATCAGAGTCTGGGTTATAGAGAATTAGGTTACTAGAAATGGTTGACCTAGTCTATAACCGTAGGATACCCTAGTATGAATTATTTTATACACTAGTTAGTATATTCAGGATTTCATGCTTATGTGTTTATTACATGTTAACTGAAATCCTGTTATACATCTGATTTACATATGTTACTTGCTGATTATATTTGATTAATTGTGCCCTAATAATTCGATAAGGACATACACATGGTGTATCGTAAAGGTGGTGGGGTGGTACCTGAAGCAGTTGCGACTGATATCTACATATGCCCTATATATATACCATTTACGGTACATTAGGTGGATGTCAGTATGGAGGAATAAGGGAACTACCTGTTTGGGAATTTATCTGCTTAGGAAATTATTTGTATAGGAAATTGCTTGTTTGATCTTTGATCACTAGACAAGGACACACTCGTAGTATACAACAAAGGTGGTGGGATGGTGGCTGGGGCTGTTGCGACTGACCCCTACATATGCCCTATACATATACCATTTTGTAGTATATTGGGGGTCTGTCAGTGTCAGGAACTTAGGATATTATTAGGAAATGTTGGAAAGTTGTTGATGGAATGTTGGTTGGATTTGGGTTGGATTGACATATTGGATGATCTCATTTGATGGACATATATATATACTCACTTATGGACACACTTATTGGACACGTTGGGTGAATAGGGTCAATAAATGATATAAACACTTAGTAACGAACAGAATATTTAGGGTTGGAATGGACAATTGGTGATAATATGAACGCGTAGTGATGATACTAACACTTAGTGATGGTATGAACACTTGATGATGAGATGTGGACATATAGTAAACTTAGACATTAAGGGAGTTTAATTGTCAGGTGAACTTAGAGATTAGGTGAACTTAGAAAATAGGTGAACCTAGTGTTAAGGTGAACTTAGACATTAGGCAAACCTAAATGTCAGGAATAATGGAACACACTTCACTCATAATTATCCTTCATAGGATGAGGCTGTGAAGTGGAACACTTGAGAAACATATGCATACCCTAAATCCTAACAAGGGCATAATCATGGTGCAATGCAACGGTGGTGGGACGTCGGATGATGCGACTGTGGTCAAGTCTACGTATGCCCTATATATAAGCTTGTTGCACTGCATCGGGAGGTTGTCAGTGTTAGTATAGGGTGGGAATTGTTTGAGCTTAGGAATATTTAGTTAATATTAGATATGACCAACTAGGATGCTTTAGTATAGTGTTAGGAGATTATTACATTGTTAAGAGTTTGATGACAGATAGGAGAAAAATATAGTTCCTATATATAATCCTAACTGTTAAAATGGACTCATTTGACCATAGTTTGTATAACTTACGTTGTAAACGGTAGTAACATGTTTCTAACATCCTCAGAAACATGCCACCACACCATCACAACAGAGATGTTACGAACAATGATGATGCTAACGGTAATGCCGACATCGGCATACAAGGGTTAGCAACACTTATTACTGGATTGGTGAATCAACTGACTCAAGCCAATCAGACTCTCAACCAGAACAGGGGTGGTGCAAACCCACCAGTTTGCACATTCAAGCACTTCAACTCCTGTAATCCACTAAAGTTTGCTGGTTCTGAGGGAGCCACTGGCTTGCTGCAGTGGTTTGAGAGTATCGAGAACACCTTCATCAACAATGACTGTCCAGAAAATCTGAAGGTGCGCTATGCCACCAGTGTTTTCCAAAAGAGAGCACTAACTTGGTGGAATGAAGAAAACGAACTAGGAGAGTTGATGCAGCCCTAGCACTGACGTGGACTGAGGTCAAGAACCTGATGACCACTGAATTCTGTCCTCGTAGTGAGATGAGGAAACTGGAAACTGAGTTCTGGGAACTCAAGCAAGACAGCGGTGAGAATTTAATATACAATTCTCGCTTCAACGAGTATAGTCTGCTAGTACCTCATCTGGCGACACCATTGGAGAGAGCGATCGAGAAGTACATAGGCGGTCTGCCTATGCAAATTCAAGACACAGTCAATGGTAGCAACCCTACCACACTGGAGGCTGCAATCCGCCTGTCTGCAACTTTAATTGATAATCACTTAAGGCTGGAACACTCACAAGGAAAGGGTATAAGAAGACTGATACCAAGACAACTGCAAAGGAGGCGTCAACTGAAGTCAAGACTGAACAAGGCAGTTCATCCAAAAGCAGCAACATGAAACGGAAGACCAGAAATTTCGTTATTACTACTCCTGCTGCTAAGTCTGTTCAGCAATCATCAAACAACACCACTGCCAGAAATTATGTTGGGACTACTCCTCAATGTAATATCTACCGATATCATCATGCACCTAACTTGCCATGTCGCGTCTGCAACAATTGTGGCAAGTATGGTCATTTCACAAATGTCTGTCGGAGTGCACCGCAAGCACAAAGGATGCAACATGCACCGCTTGCACTGCCAGCTCCGCATGCCCAACCAATTCAAGCAGTACCTGTTCGCCAAGTACCATCACAGGCGAGAGCCTGTTATGAGCGCGGTGAAGTGGGTCATTTCAGAAACCAGTGCCCGAGATTGACTGGGAACAACCAAAGGGTGGCAAGGGGCAGAGCTTTTCAACTGAATGCTCTGGCAGCTCAAGCCAACCAGGATGTGGTCAATGGTACATTTCTGATTCACATGTAGCATCAGTGCCGGAACCGTTACCGGAACAGTGAACTGCACAGTAATGTGCACAGTAACTCCGGTACAAACTATGTGAAACACTTATATGCTATTAACATTGTGATGCTTGACACTAAACTATTATGTTATTGTTCTGAGATCTGACTTAAACCTCATAGTTTAACAGTCGGAAAAACATCAGACAACACAGAACTGACACACAGATGCTTGATTTGATGCTATTATGTTTAAACGTATGCGAGGATAAACAGAACCAAACCATAACAGTTGTTGTTACATAATGCTAAACCGACGAATTATTCGTATAGGTGACGATCTGTACGAATAAATATGAAAGTTTAACGATCTGAGATGATGACTGAAAAGTAGAAAACAAAATCAGAAAGTGAAACGTACGATCGTGCATGGCCACGAACCTCCATGAGCAACGAACCAAGATCAACGAACCTAGCCTCATGTCATGGCCGAACCTTACCTGCTTGGCCAGCGAACCAATACCAGGCTGAACCCTCTGCATGGCGAACCTAAAGACCCACGAACAGGAGATGGCCAGCGAACCTAGTCTTCGAGGGAATCACGAACCTCCCATCTTCACGAACCTTACAGCTCAGACCTACTACCACGAACCTAAGGAGCCGAACCCATGGCAGGGACGAACCCCCAACCAACTGAGTCATGAGGTTCGCTGGAATTAGAAGCCATGGTCACCATTCGGCTCCAGATACCCTCTCGGCCACTTGATTATTCGGGTAACACATCCATTAATATGGCCCAAAGTCATACAATCGGCCCACCTTATTTACTTTGGTCCATCATAGTTCAAGTGGCCCAAAGAGTTCGTGGTTCGGCCCAACATCATCATATGACCCACTATGACTAGTTTGGTCTAAGGCTAGTCTCACATTCGGCCCAATCATTTGGCCCACATGTTATGTCCATCTATTGGGTGCACTTAGAATCATTCGGCCCAAGGCCCACACACATTTCGGCCCACATGATTTAATAGGAGAACAAATGTTTGAAATTGATAAGGGAACTAACATGCATAGTAATCATGGTGTTATTACTACAAAGGTGGCAAGTTATGACCATAATGAAATTCAAAAGGCTAAACATGGTATGCTTAAAGGTTGTTAATTTTCAACCTAAAGTCTAAGTTTATACTTAGGACACTTGATAACATGAAACTAAATCAAATTGAACCTTAGATCGATAACGAAGTGTTTGACCTAATTAGGCTAAGGGTTTCTAAAGTCACTAACAAGTAAACAGGGCCGAATGATGACCGAGACTCACAAGTGTTAGCCAACTTTAGGGCTAACACATACGCACATACACATCAACCATAACTCATACTTATAAACTATGAACAATGTGAAATCAATACAGGATCGTGAAAACAATAACAAGTACAACAACGAGCGCGTGCATTCTTGTTTATACTTAGTCAACCACTTCAAACACAAGGTGAGTTCATTTGTCCCTTTTCAAACATATTTGTTTTTACCTCGGGACTGAGAAGCATGTTATACATTTTATACAATTATTGAAATGTTTAATAAATGCTTTTATACTTATTCATGATGCTTAAACTATACGTTCGGTGCTTATGCTATAAACTCAATGCTTAAACTATATGCTCAACGCTTATGCTATAAACTCAATGCTTAAAGTATATGCTCAACGCTTATGCTATAAACTCAATGCTTAAACTATACGCTCGATGTTAATGCTATAAACTATATGCTTAAACTACAGGCTCGATGCTAAAGCTTGAACACTTACGCTAATGCTAATACTTCATACACTCATTTTAAATGCTAATACTACATACACATATTCTAAATACTAATACTTTATACATGTCAAAAGTTAATAACTTATACTTTCAACCTTAAGGCTAATGTTACTTACATTTATACTTAATTGCTTAAAACTCTTGAAGCTTTTAAATACATAAGGAAGACAAACACTAAAACTAGGAATGCTTTTGAAAACTATACTTGTGTAAACTTGAAAACTTAAAAAGACTCACTTATTCAAAAGGCTATAAGGACTTTTAAGCTTGAAATACTTGAACACTTGAATGCTCGATGTGCTTGAAATACGTGAACACTTGAATGCTCGATGTGCTTGAAATACTTGAACACTTGAATGCTCGATGTGCTTGGAATACTTGAACACTTGAATGCTCTATGTGCTTGGAATACTTGAACACTTGAATGCTCGATGTGCTTGAAATACTTAATCACTTGAATGCTTGGAACGCTCAGACAACAGGCTGATTGACCGCCGCGTGTTGACCTATGTGTCAACCCCTACTAGTCATCAGTAAAACTATGGGAATGCTCTAAACTTGTATGCTTAAGCTATCGGACATCGTAAGACAAACTGTTGGCCATTGCGTCTTGACATTGGTCAAGCCCTACTAGTCATCAGTGTTCTTCATTGTAGGACATCGTAAGACAGACTGTTGGCCATCGCGTCTTGACATTGGTCAAGTGTCACACCCTAGGCCGGCGGAAACGGATCGTGTTTTCCCGTCGGGCAGAAGATTCCCGGGGCGCGATATCATGAGTGATAATCAAATGATCAGATTGTTTACATAGCACATGATAAATAAATAAGAAATGATAATACATCCATGACATAGAATTACAAGATTAAATTACTATGTATCGTTCATAATTTAATCTAGTAACAGCTAACTCCATAGTAGTAGGGTGAGCAGCAATCACATGTCCTCGGATGCAGGGCGGTAATCCACCAACGTACCGCTCTATCCTCTTCTCTAGTGTTGGCACCACATCAGGTGCCAAAGTGGCTAACTCATGAAATCTGGTGGTGTAGGCCAGATGCCCACCACCAATCATTTCCAGGTTGAGCAGCTCCGTCTCAACCTTTTTCAGTTCGTTCCTCGGGCAAAACTCTGCCCTCAGCATCGCCTTGAAATCATCCCAAGGCATGGACAGAGCCTCATCCCTGCCCCTTGTCTGAATCTGGGCATTCCACCAAGTTAACGCCCGCTTGTTGAATGACCCAGTAGCATACTTCACCTTATACTGCTCAGGACAGTTACTGATCTCCAGAGTTGTCTCCATCTTTTCAATCCATTGGATTAATCCAACGGCTCCCTCGCTGCCACTAAAGCTTGGTGGCTTACACCCTACAAAGTTTTTGTAGGAGTAGTCCTGATGATGTCTGGTGTTACCACTGCCTTCCCCAGATGAGTTGGCAAGGTTGTTGCTGTTGTTGCTGTTGATCCTGATCATCATGTCTGGAATCACTTCCTTTCGTTGACTGGTCAACAGTGTGGCCAGTGCTATCGTAGCAGTGTCCAGCTGATGGTTGGGTGGTAGCGGAGGAGGAGGTGGAGGTGGAGGTGAATGTGGAGGAGAGTCAGGTGGTGTTGGTGTCGAGGAGTGTGGTGCTGAAGTCTGCGTAGTCGGTTGCTTCCTGGGCGGCATTCTGATCATAACCGAAAGAAAATCGGTTAGTGCAGTGATCAGATGCAGAAAGCACATGCAAATAAGATCTTATGTCAGATAATACCTACATGAGGGTCCCTAGGTTATAGTCTAGGCCAAACCGTTTATGTAATATGACCTATATTTCTCTATAACCATGGCTTTGATACCAATCTGTCACACCCCGAGCCGACGGGCTGGATCGACTTTCCCGCCGGGCGGAAGGTTCCCGGGGCGCGATATCTTTGAGTGATAATCGAATTGATCAGATTGTTTGCATATCACATGATGTATAATTGAGAAATGTAAACATGACAATGATATAGAATTACAAAGTTAAATTACATTGTACATCATAATTTAACTAAGTAAATCTAAATCAAAAAGAATCAATGAGTTTATATCTTGAACTGTACAAGATATACAAAAGTGATTCACTGTTTTGTCATTCCAAAAGTATGCAATCAAAAATAAGCTAGGTCTTCTAAAGGTCCACTAGCTTAGCGCTTGCATATATGTATCTACATCTGTTCGTCACCTGAGAAAAACATGCAATTTAAACAAAGCCAACACTAGGTTGGTGAGTTCATAAGTTTAGTAATTGAAATCATTGGATTGATCATACACACATCCACAATGTTATACTTGTTACTTGTAATACTTAATTCACATGTTCCACCCAATGGCCTCTCCTTGGTTATATGTACAAGTAGTGTATCACCTGATTAAGTATGCTTATATATAGGGAATCACGAGAGGGTCAAGCCCAGACGCTATCCCACCACATACTCAGTCAAGTTCCACACCACTTGCGATACAACTAAAGATATCCATTTCCCGTTTGTTCAACGTGTCTGATATGTATTCGTTTGTTGTATCAATTATAGAATAATATCGTGTGAGGGGTTTAGTTATCAAAACGAAGTATTGATAAACCCTCGATTAATTAAGGAATTTAGATTAATTAAATCTGATCCTTGTATTATTCTATTTCTTGTGGGGTTAACTGTTGTTCACTTTTAAATAATAAGAGTGTTAGTTAACCAATTGTCATTTGTTCTTGAACCATAGTGCATAGAGCCTAAAAGGAATCCATTGTAATCCTCACATAATCAGAGTACAATGCATCCGATTTACCTCTACCACCTTGTATGTACCGCGACCTCAACGAGAGCTATTACTAGTAGTGAAACATGAGGTAAGATCAATTCCTCAACCTACTAATCAATAAGATCCGGTTGGATTAATTACTTATCACTGCAGATTAATATCACCATGTGTCGCTTACCAGAACCTGACTTGAGGTCGCCCTGTCACCGGTCATACGTTACCGGCCAATGAATCAATACGATCAACATACTAGCCCTACAAGCTAGAGGTTTGTCAAACCTATGGTACCACTATGCTATCGTCGGTTTAGTCATGTCAAACTAACTGGTCAGCGAATTAAAGGGGCTTACATGATCTACTTGTACAATTTGGCACATGATTGAAGTGATATAATGCAACAAGTCAATAGTAACTAATTGTAATTGTATTCACTTGTATTATTGTACTCATTGTCATATGTTTTCCTTGGTATTAACAAAGTTAAATAAGAACTTGTCTTATTACATTATGTTAATCGTTTGCGTGAATGATGTTGTTATCATGAAGTTACATTATCATGATTATCATTCTTTGTTCCTTGTTCTCTTGTAATATGTGTTGAATTGAAAAGCTAAGTGTTATAAGAACTAGTCTTATTACACTTACTTCATTCTTGCATCGAATGATATAGTGAAGATGTGTTATCTTCATATCATTCTTATGTTTGTTCTTGTAGTCATGTCATCATGTTCCTTGTAATTGTTTCAATGTTATTTCTTGTAAGAATAACTAAGTGTTGTAAGAGATAATCATACAACTATGTTATTCTATTGTATTGATGAGTTATGATATTATAATATCATCATCATCTTATTTTCCCTGTCATCGTGTAATCTTACAAGCAAGCATACAATGATATATGATAATAAACAATTTAATATCATTTAATCAAAGTATTAACAATATGTAAGCAAAACTTTTAAATAAATAAAAGTAAAGCATGTTTCTCAGCCCCGAGAGTTTAAAATCAGTTAAGATTAAAGAACAGGGGCATATGAACTCACCTTGTAGTAGTTGTGGTTGACTTAGCCTAAATGAGAATGCACGCACTCTTTCTTGCACTTTGTTGTTGTGTTCACGATCCTGTATTGATTTCACGTTGTTTGTCACTTATAATTATAAGTTCTATATGATTTGTGCGCGTGTAGGTGTTAGCCCCAAAGTTGGCTAACACCCGAGAGTCTCGGTCATTGTTCGGCCTTGATTCAATGATTGTAGTTTACAAAATCAATTAATCTCATTAAGTTAAGCTTATCACATCTTGTTGTTGGTTTAATGTTCACTTGAAATGGTTGGTTATGTAGTCACAAGGACTAGGTCACATTGTAAAGGTTGGTGTTTAACAAATCCTAGGTATAAAACCTAGTTTTACCCTCTAAACCTCACATGCGTTTATTGAAAGTACTTGCTTCTTTATTGTCTGATATGTTCCTTGCCACCTTTGTAGTATTTACCTATCTATCCTTACGTGTTATCCAAAATGTTGGGTTTATTAGGTTTGTCTACAAATTGACCCATGTATGTTATCAACTACATAAGTTTGTTACTTCTTTAGTTATTTAGGCCGAACTAGATCATAGGTCAAAGCAATGTGTTATGGCCCAATTCAAGGGTGACCGTATGAGTGCTTAGGCCATTTAAAGGCCGTGGTTCGAGTGATAGTCCTGGACCGAGTAGTACATGGGTTGGGATAAATGTGGTATATTCAACACATGGAAGATGGGCCAGACTATTGGGCCAAAGAAATGAATATGGGTCGCACAATTGGGCCAACTGTTGTGGGCCGATTATGTATGCATGGGCCGAATATATGATGTCAGGTTAGTTCTTTGGGCCAAGTGTGGGTTTTCCTTGGATTCGAGTGGGGTGTTGGCCACTGTTGGGCCGGATGGTGCCATCTGCTCGAATGAGATGTAGTTCAAACGAATGAAGATGGTCAAATGAATATGCTCGGCCGAAGGGAAGGTGTGTTGTCCGAATGACATTCGGTGTTGGTCGAATTATTGAGACTTGGCGAATGGAGATGATCCCCGAATGAACCTAAGCGAATGACCCTTGGCCGAATGATGGTTGATTGTCGAATGGGTAAGGTCGAATGAGTGTAGTCGAATGAAGGGGATGCCAGGCCGAACGAATGAGTGTGTACGGCGAATGGGACTTGACTGCCGCATGAGGTTCATCGTGCGAATGAGGGAGGACCCGACCGAACCAAAGCCACGAATGACGGTGAGAGTATGAGGGTCGAATGGGAAAACTCGAATGAGGATGGCGAATGAGAGTCAGTCGGTCGGCCCTTTGTTCATTCGTCCCTTGTTCATTCGGCGAGCTGAATGGCTCCTTCGGCCATGGTGTCAGTCGCAGCTAGTACCATCCCAAACCACAACCCCATGTTGTTTTCGAAGTTGGTGTAAGCTAGAACTAGTTCTGGTGGTGATAGTATGCAAGGTTAAGGGTGATTGACCGGTTAAAATGGGTGGCCGACTAAGGGTTTTAAAAACCCTAATTTCGTGATTCTTTGCAGCTTATTACCTCGTAATCCAGTGGTTATCTCTCTAGATCGGTAGTACTTTCATGTAGTAGAGATCAAGAGCTTCGTGAAGGTTCAAAAATGGGGTGATTTGGTGAAGAAATGAGTGAGATATGGAGGAGAGAAAGTTGAAAATGGGGGTTGAGGGTGAAAACCGGGATTAGGGTTTTTGGGAAGAAGAAGAAGTGAGAAATGAGGGGGAATGCCCTCATTTAGGGTATTTATACCCCGAGGGTGTTCGGGTTCGTTTTTGTTGCTCGGTTCGCGTTTTCGTTGCGTTCCCGGAACGCAACGCGCGTGTTTACGGGTTTTAAATAAGGATAGTTTATTTATTTAATTTTGATGAGTTTCAAAATTGTAAAATGTTATTTATTTTATTTTATTAAATTATTTTCGTTCGTGTCGTATTTTCGTTTTCGTTTCGTCAGATCGAGTCACCTTCGCGCGTAATTCGTTCGAATCGTCACCCGAACGAATACGACGATGGTTTTGCTTTCTGACTTTTGTTTTCTAATTTTCAGTCATTATTTCAGAACTCTAAACTCACAGATATGTTTGTGTGAATCGTCACCCACGCAAATACACTGTCAGTTCGTTATTCTGAAATAACACTGCATTTATGTTTGAATTGTGTTTCCTCACTGTCGGACTCAACTAAACATCATGTTTTCACTTGTTTTCGTGCTGATTTGTCGGCCATCTGATTCCTGTCATATGGGGATATCAGATCGCAACCGACTTGTACTTGTCATTTATTTGAACACCGTTGCAAATCTTGATTCGTTGTATTATTTGTACTTAGGTTTTCACCTAAATACTAACAACTATTGTTTCAAATGTATGTTGTACTTATTGTATTTAAGTTTACACTAAAATACGTACAACTGTGTATTGTAATCTGAATTCTGTTAATACGATAGTTGTTCATGTACATGTATTTACACATAGTATAAAGTGAAAGTACACATACCGTACGGACTTGCCGGACGATCTGGCACTTGATGTTACAGTCTCCCCTTGTTAAAGAAATTTCATCTCGAAATTTAAGCATCAAAGTCGGGCTCTAATTCTCGAACAGATGGGGATACTTTGTTTTCATGTTGTCCTCGCGTTCCCAGGTAAATTCTGGTCTACGCTTGGAGTTCCATCGAACCTTTACAATAGGGATACGGCTTCGTTTCAGTCTCTTGACTTCACGTTCCATAATCTCTACAGGTTTTTCGATGAAGTGTAATTGCTCATCAATTTGTATCTCTTCCAACGGTATGATCAATGTTTCGTCTGCTAAGCACCTCTTGAGATTTGATACATGAAACACATCGTGTACTCCGCTGAGTTCATCAGGGAGTCTGAGTCTGCATGCCACAGGACCAATGCGTTGAGTAATCTCAAACGGTCCGACATACCGAGGTGCTAGCATGCCTTTAGCACCAAACCGAACTACGCCTTTCCATGGGGACACTTTCAACATAACTCGGTCACCCACATCGAATTCCAAAGGCTTGCGCCTTTTGTCGGCATAGCTCTTTTGGCGGCTACGTGTTGCTTGTAATCTCTGTTGTATCTGGGCGATCTTATCAGTAGTTTCCTAAATAAGTTCAGGCCCAGTGATTCTGTTGTCTCCCACTTCGGTCTAAGAAATTGGAGACCGACATTTTCTACCATAGAGTGCTTCAAAAGGAGCACATCCAATACTGCTGTGGTAGCTATTGTTGTAGGAGAACTCAATGAGTGGTAAATGTGTATCCCAACTTCCACCGAAGTCTAGGATGCATGTCCTCAACATATCCTCTAGGGTTTGAATGGTGCGCTCGCTTTGTCCATCCGTTTGTGGATGATAAGCAGTGCTCAAGTTAACACTTGTCCCTAAGGATTGTTGCAATGATTGCCAGAACCGCGAAGTAAATCGACTGTCCCGGTCTGAAATAATAGACAATGGCACTCCGTGCCTTACTACTATTTCATCAATGTATAGTCTTGTGAGTTTCTCCATCTTGTACGTCTCCCTGATCGGCAAGAAATGTGCGGACTTGGTAATCTGAATTCTGTTAATACGATAGCTGTTCATGTACATGTATTTACACATAGTATAAAGTGAAAGTACACATACCGTACGGACTTGCCAGACGATCTGGCACTTGATGTTACACCCAATGACTTCATCGAAACTGTTACTAATAATTTGACATGAGAGAAAATAAATTCCTCAGTCTACTAGTCCACAGGTAACGATGGATGATGTACATCTGTGTTGTTACTGATCTCAATGTGATTAACAAAGTTGAATAAGAACTTGTCTTATTCCGTTATGTAAATCATGATACGAATGATATTGTCATCATGAAGTTACATTATCATGACATCATTCGTGTGAACCCATATGATCACCATAACATCCTTAAACCGTATTCAGAACAAGTCTTAATACTTTTAAGTCATGCATGGCGGTTAAAGAATCAATGCGATCATACTATCACATAGTATGTTTTTAAGGTATAGATTAAGTGTTATAAGAAATTGACTTATCACACTTGATCCATTATAATGTGGAATGATATTAAGAAGATATTTTATCTTCTAATCATTCATGTGCAGTGAAGTGTCAACATGTTTCACTGTAGTAGTTCTCATTGTTTGTTTGTATATGAATTGTCTCAATGTTTACTCATGTAGGAATAACCAAGTGTTATAAGATATAATCTTACAACTATGTTATTCTAATGTGTTGATGACTATGAAATTCCATTATCATAATCATCTGAGTTTCCCTGTTATCTCATGATCATACAAGCATGCATACAATGATAAGCGATAATAAACAGTTTAATATTATCTAAATCAATGTATAAATAACATGTTAAGCAAAACTTTTAAATAAATAAAAGTAAACATGTTTCTCTGCCCCGAGAGTTTAAAATCAGTTAAGATTAAAGTAAAAGGGGCATATGAACTCACCTTGCAGTAGTAGGGTTGACTTAGCTTAAAAAAAGAAGAAAGCACGCGCTCCATGATTGTATTTGATGTTGATTTCACGATCCTGTATTGATTTTCACGTTGTATTTAACTTATAGGTATAATTCGTATAGATTTGTGCGCGTGTATGTGTAAATCTTAGCATGTGCTAACACCCTTCAATATCGGTATTAATTCGGCCCTTGGGTCACTTGTGATGAATTACTCTAACATTTAACCCCCCTTAGATTAAGTTTAGTATACCATGCCATTTGGCCTGCACAACTATATAAATTCCTTAATACATTTGAGACTTCTTTAATATGAATTTTTGTTTACCACTTGACATTAGTTGAACTCAAAAATGGTTTTTAGTTGTTACTTGTGATTGTTGACACACATAGTCACCCTTGAAATCTTTAAACTCCTAAATTACATAAAGATTATACTCGTGTAGTTAGTTATACATGTTAGCTCGTATTTCACCACAAGATCCGAAGGGTTATGTGGGCCTAGCACATGGGCCGGCTGTTGAAAATGGGCCGAAGTAATTTCTTGGGCTAGTAAGTTAATTGGGCCACATAAGTTGAGTGGGCCGAATAGGGTGTGTCCTGGGCTGGCTAGAACCTTAGTGGGCCTAAGCGTTGATATTGGGCCGAACATATAGAATATATGCGTGTGTGTGGCTGCACTGTGAGATGGGCCACGAATAAATTGTTGGGCCAAAAAGGATTTCGTGGGTTTAGATCAAAGGCCATGACCATAGGCATGGGGCCGAATTCACAATAGGGTGGGCCGTAGCAAAACAGGTGATTCGCATGTGGTCAATTGAAATTCCTTAGACGACAGTGAACCTTTTGTTAAAAAGCCATAGGTTCGTTGATTTCACATAGGGTTCGGCTGGGTTTCCTCGCATGGGGAAGGTTCGTGGGCCGTAGGGTTCGGCTAGTCATTATAGGTTCGCCATCTCAAAGGATTCGGCCGGCATAGCATGAAGGTTCGGTGAATAACATGGGCTGAAGGTTCGTGATGGCCATATGAGGGTTCGTTCAAAGGAACCCACAGGTTCGCAGCCTTAAGGTTCGTTCCATGCATGATGTGAGGTTCGCAGGGTACAGGTTCGTTGAAGAAAGGTTCGTTTGTGTTGAAAATGGTTCGGCACTGTGGAGGCAGCAATGGTTCGTGACTTGGCTCAAGGTTCGGCCGGCGTGCTGCTTAGGGTTCGGCTAAAGCAGCTGGGTTCGCATGATGATCAAGGGTTCGTGAGTGATGGCCGTTGCATCCAGGTTCGCCAAGTAAAAGCTTCGTGAGTCATGCATGGGTTCGGGGCACATGAGGGTTTGCAGCCTATGCTCACGTTCGGCTGACTTTGTTGACAACAAGGGTTCGTGACTCAAAGGAGGGTTTGGCCATATCCAGTAGTCCAGCGAACCTGCAATGTTTCCCTTCTCATCATCGAACCCTTGGAGTGTGGTTGGTCCTGGAGCTTCCCCATCTAATCCCTGCCTTGCCCGAAGCCTTGCGGTGTTGAAATGATAGGTTATGGTCGAGGTTGACATAGTTTTTAAACCGGTTGGTGGCTAAACCGAACATAGAGTAGAAAACCCTAATTTTCGTGTGTTTTCTTGAGCCATACCTCGATTTCCAGTGGTTAACCCTTCCCTGCAAGTTATGATGGATTTAAGCTTGAATGTGGTGGTGTTCTTGTAGAGAGAGAGAACCGAATTTGTAGAGAGAGAGTGAGTAGGTGATTGAGTTATGAGAAATAAATCCTTGTAGATGGGTTTTTATTCCCCAAGGGTATTCGGGTTCATTTCGGTTGCTCGGTTTGCGATTTCGTCGCGTATCCGGATTTTTTACGCGCAATTAATTGTGATAAATAAAAGAAGGTTATTTAAATTATTTTGATGAGTTTCAAAATTGTAAAATGTTATTTATTCAATTTTATTAAATTTATTATCGTTCGTGTCGTGTTTTCGTTTTCGTTTCGTCGAATCGCGTCACCATTGCGCGTATTCGTTCGAATCGTCATTCGAACGAACACGACGATGATTTTGCTTTCCGACTTTTGTTTTCTACTTTCCAGTCATCGTTTCAGAACGTTAAACTCACAGATATGTTTGTGTGAGTCGTCACCCACGCAAACACCCTGTCAGTTCGTTATTCTGAAACGACACTGTGTTATTGTTTTAACTTGTATTTCCACACTGTCGGACTCAACTAACATCCTGTTTTCACATTGTTTTCACATTGAATTGTCGGCCATCTGATTCCTGTCATCTATGGATATCAGATCGCAACCGATTTGCTTTTTGTTATTCACTTGAACACTGTTGTTTCTCATGATCTGTTGTGTTAACTGTACTTAAGTTTTCACTTAAATACACACAACTGATGTTTCAAATGTACGTTGTACTTACTGTATCTAAGTTTACACAAAAATACGTACAACGATTTCTTGTATTTAGGATTCTGATAATACAAGTAATTCTTATACACATAGAATTACACATATTTACTGTTTATAGTACACGTACCATACGGACTTGCCGGCCGGTCAGGTACTAGTTGTCACATCAAGCCCTAGTAGTCATCAGTGATCTTCTTTGTCAGAATCATGTAAGACAGACTGATTGGCCGCCGCATCTTGACAGTGGTCAAGCCCTACTAGTCATTCAGTGTTCTTCTTGATTCATTCACGGTTATGACGAGTGACTAGGATGATTTTGGCTTCTTCTAGCTGACTTTGTGTCATCTTGGGGATTCCTCTATCAAAACACCGATGTCGCGAGTCTTACTTAGTTCCATTATGGATGGATGCTGAATTCCTTAGGGTATTCAGCTGTCCATAATGGTAACACTCAAAACTTGATGCTCTAATACTACTTTGTGCGTGTTGAAACTTATGATCAGAACACTTAAAGCTATGACGGGATTTAATGGTAGGTAAGACGCTTAATTATCATTAACAGCAATGTCCTATGTGGCTTAGTATGTGGTGGGATGGCGTTTGGGCGGGTTGTAGGCTCGACTCAGGGGTATGCCCTATATATAAGCATACCGAGCTGGATGATACAGGTGATGTTAATGAGATTAAGGTTGTTACCGAAGGGATTTGGGAATGCTATTGGGTAGATAACCTAAACTTCTAAACGGGATGCTGGAAACTATGATGGAATTGAATGGTAGGTAAAATGCTTAATTATCATTAACAGCAATGTCCTATGTGGCTTAGTATGTGGTGGGACGGCGTCTGGGCGGGTTGTAGGCTCGACCCTTTCGTATGCCCTATATATAAGCATACCGAGTTGGATGATACAGGTGGTGTTAATGAGGTTAAGGTTTTACCCAAGAGGTTGCGAAACTATTTTTCAAATACTAAAACTATATAAACTCACCAACCATTGTGTTGACTTTGTTTTTCTTACATGCTCTCTCAGGTGACGTACAGGAATAAGCTAAGGCTCAGGATTGCATGCTAGGATGCCCAGATAGAGGACCAAGTAGACTTTTGGAAAAGCACATATTTTGTCGTTGATACAAATCACTTTTGATATCTTGTACAGATACAAGATAGTAACGTTTGATTCTTTTGATAGGTTTACTTAGTTAAATTACTAAGCATTGATATTTGTAATTTAACTTTGTAATCCTAGTTTAATGCTATATTGTGTTTTAGTTATTCTTAACATTGATGCTATGTAAACAATCTGATCATCATGATTATCACTCACGATATCGCGCCCCGAGAACCTTTCGTCCGACGGGAAAGTCGATCCGTTCCCGCCGGCTCGGGGTGTGACATAACAACTCTTATGCATCTGTCTTATTTGATTCTGGTGCGGATAGGAGTTTTGTTTCATATGATTTTGAATGTATGCTTGGAAGAACACGTACAAACTTAGATAGACCGTTTAACGTGGAAGTGGCCGACGGAAACGCTATTGATATTGACACTGTTATTATTGGATGTACTGTGAACTTAAATGATCACGTTTTCCCAATTGATCTTATACCTATGCATCTTGGTAGCTTTGATGTTATCATAGGCATGGATTGGTTAGCCACCCACAGAGCGGAAATCATTTGTCATGAGAAATACATTCGTATTCCCTTGCCTTCGGGTGAAACTTTAAGGGTTTTCGGGGAAACTTCTAGTAAAGGTCTTAAGCTAATGTCATGCACTAAAGCACACAAGTACCTTAGGAAGAAGTGTATAGCATTTTTAGCACATGTTTTGGAGAAAAAGGAGAAAGGAAAGAGCATTGAAGATGTTCATGTGATAAGAGATTTTCCTAAAGTATTTCCAGATGACTTGCCGGGTCTTCCACCAGAATGTCAAGTAGAGTTCTGAATCGACTTAGTACCTGGTGCGAACCCATTCGCCAAAGCTTCGTACAGACTTGCGCCTTCGGAGTTACAAGAACTGGCGAGCCAATTACAAGAACTGACTGAAAAGGGATTCATTCGCCTAAGCCATTCGCCATGGGGTGCACTGGTCCTGTTTGTCAAGAAGAAGGACGGGTCATTCCGAATGTGCATCGATTACCGTGAATTGAACAAGCTGACCATTAAGAATCGATATCCCCTGCCGATCGTCGATGATCTTTTCGACCAACTTCAAGGCTCGGCATGGTTTACAAAGATCGATCTTAGGTCTGGTATCATCAGCTTCGCGTACATGATGATGATGATATTCCCAAGACGGCTTTCAGAACAAGATATGGCCATTATGAATTTCTGGTAAAGCCTTTCGGCCTTACCAATGCACCAGCGATTTCATGGACCTCATGAACCGTGTTTGCAGGCCATACTTGGATAAATTTGTGATTGTATTCATAGATGATATATTGATATACTCCAAGCGCAAAAATGAGCACGAGCAACACCTTAAGTTGGTTTTGGAGATCCTAAGAGAAGAGCGACTGTATGCCAAATTCTCCAAGTGTGAATTTTGGCTTAAGGAAGTTCAATTCTTGGGACACATAGTCAATGAAAAGGGTGTTCACGTGGATCCTGCGAAGATTGATGCGGTGAAGAATTGGAGTACACCGAAGACACCAACGGAGATTCGATCATTTCTTGGACTTGCCGGTTATTATCGGCGGTTTATTTCAAACTTCTCCAGGATTGCTGTCCCTCTCACTTCTTTAACTCAAAAGGACAAACCTTATGAGTGGGGACCAAAGCAAGAAGAGGCATTTCAGACACTGAAGCAGAAACTTTGTGATGCTCCTGTCTTGACATTGCTTGATGGAAATGATGATTTTGTGGTTTACTGTGATGCATCCAACCTAGGTCTCGGTTGTGTTCTCATACAGCGGGGAAAGGTTGTGGCATATGCATCAAGACAGTTGAAAATCCATGAGAAGAACTACACTACACACGACTTGGAACTTGGTGCAATCGTGTTTGCTTTGAAGATATGGAGACATTATCTTTATGGCACTAAGTGTGTAGTCTTTACATATCACAAGAGTTTGCAACATATACTTAATCAGAAAGAACTTAATATGAGACAACGGAGATGGGTTGAACTGTTGAATGATTATGACTGTGAAATTCGCTACCATCCTGGTAA
Organism: Mikania micrantha; assembly: GCA_009363875.1. Taxonomy (NCBI): domain Eukaryota; kingdom Viridiplantae; phylum Streptophyta; class Magnoliopsida; order Asterales; family Asteraceae; genus Mikania; species Mikania micrantha. The sequence continues at coordinate 107,507,164 of CM018693.1, read as the reverse complement.
AGAGAATGTAGTAGTAGATGCGCTTAGTCGCAAGAGTCATGTTCAAATACATAGTTTCCGAGAGCACACTAATCTTCGTAATGATGTTCTCACACCCCAACAACACTCATTGGCTCAAGATAGCATAAAAGATGAGATGTCTTGCGGGGCTGAATTACTATTGGAAACTAAAGATGATGGTTTGATGTACTATTTGAATCAGTTATGGATACCGAACAGGGATGATCTTAGGATGATGATTTCGGATGAAGCTCATAAGTCTCGTTACTCAATCCATCCGGGTGCTGACAAGACGTATCAAGACCTCAGAGTCTTATACTGGTGGCCTGGAATGAAGAAGGATATTGCTGAATATGTATCCAAGTGCCTAAACTGTGCTAAAGTCAAGGCAGAACATCAGCGACCTTCGATATTGTTAGTGCAACCATAAATACCAATGTGGAAGTGGGAGAATATATCCATGGATTTTATTACCAAACTCCCACGAACCGCAAGTGGTAATGATAGTATTTGGGTGATAATTGATAGATTAACCAAGTCGGTTCACTTCTTACCAATACGCGAGACGTACCCTGTGCGGAAATTAGCTCGTATCTACGTTGATGAGATCGTTAGTTGACATGGAATTCCCTTAAGCATAATATCGGATCGTGATGCTCGTTTCACGGCGCGATTTTGGGAATCACTTCATGAAGCTTTTGGAACAAGATTGGATCTTAGCACCGCTTATCATCCTCAAATGGATGGACAGACGGAGCAAACGATCCATACATTGGAAGATATGTTGAGAGCTTGTGTCATCGATTTCGATGGCAACTAGGATAGCTATCTACCACTAGTCGAGTTCTCGTATAACAACAATTATCATATGAGCATTGGTATGGCGCCGTTTGAAGCTCTTTACGGTAGAAAATGTCAGTCACCTATTTGTTGGACTGAGGTAGGCGAATCACAGATCACTGGTCCTGAGATTATTCAAGAAACGACTGACAAAATTCACCAGATTCGCGACAATCTGTTAGCTGCTCGCAGTCGACAGAAGAGTTACGCGGATAAACAACGGAAACCTTTAGAGTTTGAAGTTGATGATATGGTATTACTCAAAGTATCACCATGGAAAGGAGTGGCACGATTCGGGAAGAAGGGTAAACTTGATCCATGTTATGTTGGCCTTTTAAGAATCTCGAACGGATCGGGAAGGTTGCCTACAAGTTGGAACTTCCTCCTGAACTTAGTAATGTACACCCGACGTTTCACGTGTCCAATTTAAGAAAATGCTTAGCTGATCAAGATCTTCAGGTACCACTCGATGACATTTGCGTCGATGATACCATGCACTTTGTTGAAAAACCAGTCGAGATAATGGACCGTGAAGTTAAAAAGCTTAAACGCAGTAGAATTCCAATTGTCAAAGTACGATGGGAGTCTAAGCGTGGTCCAGAATTCACCTGGGAGCGGGAAGATCAGATGAAGCTTAGGTACCCACATTTATTCACTACGGTCACTCCAAGTTGAATTTCGGGACAAAATTCCCTTAACTAGGGGAGACAGTAACATCACTGTATTTCAGGCACTTCATTACATAAATGTTTGTACTGTTAAAGCCTGATATGATATTGATAATCACTATGAATTATTTGTTGATATTATCACTGGTATACATTATTGAGAACGTATATTATCACAATAAGCATAAACTCTGGGAAGTCTAGTTTGAAACATAACTAAACAGAACCAGAGAGTTTATTTCAGTTGAACTCACACGTTATGGATTGTTGGTTTGAAATGGTAGTGGTATAGGATTCTATAATCAAAGATAGGCAAGGATATAATCATGGTCTATCGAAGAGGTGGTGGGATGGCGGCCGAGGCAGTTGCGACTGACCTCTATGTACGCCCTATACATAAACCATCTTCGGTTTATCATGATTATATCAGTGTTGAGGCTTTGGTGATGAGAATCCGAGGTTTTGGATTGGAATGGTAAAAGTTATGAGTTAGTTATTATTTGGTTACTAAACATAGTCAAAGACACATGGTCATGATTTATCGAAATAGTGTTGGGACGGTGGCTGGATAGGTTGCGACCTACTCCTATATATGCCCTATACATAAGCATATTTCAGTTTATCATGGATGTGTCAGTGATATGGTTTAGTGGGATTGGATTGGGAAATTTTGATATTAAAGATAATATAATAATTAAAGTATTATTGAAAATGATTACACGATGGTGAGGTTTCGAATATAACTTAAACGCGAATATTATTTCAGAAATATTAACTTGATAATGTATTCGCGTGGGTGACGATTGACACGAATATAATTATTAGGAATAATATTCTGAAACGATATTCCATAAATCGTAAATCGAATCGAAATACGATACGAGCGTTGGATTCGGAAAGGTGACGATCTTTACGAATACGTACGTAAGTAACGCGTTTCGACGAGATAACGAAATAATATTTAACGATATTAAAATAAGAATAATAAATTAAAAACATTTATTAGGAATTACAACCTAGGACGGATACGAATAAATTGTGTTATTAAATAAAGGATTTAATGAAAATTAAACGAAATCGTTTTACGAAGCAACATTTAATTAAAAATTATTTTTATTAACACAAAACATAAGCATTTAAACATTTTATGTTTTAAATATGTTTTACGAGAAAAACCGAACATCTAATTATTTTTACCGCGAAATAAACGAGATCGGGCACGCGGGGATGATACGCGGTATAAAGAAAGATGAACTACTTCATCTTCTTCATTTTCACACTTACACTCTCTTTCTAAACACCCCAACCCGCCACCCCTTTCTCTCTCTACCTTCTCTCTAGATTTTCTCCTTCATTTCTCAATGGTTTCAAGAGATCTTGGTGCCAAAACGTTTGTATGATCGAGTAGAACGAGAACCCACGAAGAAATCCAACATTTGGTCGACATTTTTAGGTAAATCGCGGTTTTATTCTTGTTTCTCACACTAACAACAATAGGTTTACATTCTTAAATGTTAAACGATTCCCACACATTTTAAACCCTAAAACTAACTAATATGGATATGAGAGAGTCGTGGGAACAACCTGTAACAAGCTAGGATCGAAGAAGAAGATGAGGATGAACAGTGGATCGTGAAGGAAACATGTTGGCGAACCCAGCTGGCCTAACCTCCTTAGCCACGAGCCTGCATGAATGTGACGAACCCTTCCTTGGCTGCGAACCTGGGTACTCTTGGCCGAACCTTCAACAACCACCCAAGGGAACCACGAACCTACAGTGGGTCATGAACCTTGGTCCTAGAAACCCTAAATGCAACGAACCTTCAGCCGAAGCTAGGGTGGTACAAAGTTTCGATGTGGGCCGAACCTTAGGGTGAAGGAATTATGGAGTTGCGAACCTCCCTTATAGGCAAACCTGTGTTAACCGAACCTTAAACCATCTAACCACCCCTAAGCAGCGAACCTGACCTGCAACCCTCCATCTTGACCGAACCTTGGCTTAAAAGAACCTATGAGTTTAGCCGAACCCATGGTGAACGAACCTTAGGGTTTTTGGAGTATGATAGCAGCGAACCTAGGGGCTGTGGTTGGAATTAGGGTTGCTAAAACTTAAATATTCTAACTAAAGGTTGGGGATGACTAAAAGATCAAGATGATAGTGTGTAACCATGCATGCATGAATAATTTGGGCTACCACCTTTTATAATATACATAGACTTTAAATTATGAGCTTACATGGCTTGAACTTTTTATGAGAATAGCTTAAATATGATTTCATTAAACTTAAAGTGGAATTTTATAATTTAGATAATGGTGGTGGAATTAAGTAATCATGCACGTATGTATGGATGTGTGTATGAATAAGGATAACATTTTTTTAGCATACATATCTATGAGGAGTATACATAAGAGTTCACAATTAAATTATCATCATTAGATAATTCAAACTAACAAGTTTAAAATTTTCATTTTATGATGATCAATAATGAAACTTTAGGTGTTACAATTTAACTTAGATTAAATAACTAAGTTAAAGAGACATTTAATGATTAAAGGTAAACACTTGTGATACTTGAATTAAATGAAACGCACATACTTATGAACATGAACGCACGATAATTACAGGTTGATTGAGTTGTCTTGATTTCACGTACGCGAGCGCCCATATTACAAAAATATTGAATCTGAGGAAATTCAGGTGAGTTCTCATAACCTCCTTTTTAAATCATTTTGTTTTAAACTCGGAGGTGGAACATGTATACCAGATTTACATATTATTTTGATAACACATGGATGACACATGTTTTATCATTATGATATTCATATTATCGGATTATCATTGTTTATGGATTGTCACGGATTATCTCGGATTATCACAACTCCATGAGTCATTGTTTTTGACTTCGGTCATCCGTAATGATTGCATGTATTGTCACTTGGGTTATCCCAATTCCATGAGTCGTTGTTGGCTTCGGTCACCCACAATGATTACATGTATTGCCACGTGGATTACCATAACTCCATGGGTAGTTGTCAATGACTTCGGTCATTCACAATGATGCATGTATTGTCACTTATACTATTTGGATGTATTGATGATTGAGATTGGTTGAATATATGTGATTGTCTATTTGTGATTATTTGGGTTATGTGATTGTTGTGTTGTGTTTAAGTGTTGGATTATCTCGCAGGTGCACATGTGGATTCTCTCAGAAAACTATAACTTTTATAGACATTTTCTAAACATTTTGAAATATAAAAACTTATGATTACTCACCAACTACTTCGTAGTCGACAATTGATTTTCTACATGTTTTAGGAAATGAAGAGAAGTAAGTAGAGAAAGGTAGCTCTACATCTTTTAGACATCATCACTTAGGTTCTTCGACTTAGCTAAAATAACTGAAATTCTGAAGACTAGAGTTTAGTTAGTTTAGCTAAATCTTTTGTGTAATTGATGTAACTATCTCATGGTGAACATGATTTTTGATGTAATTAATTTGGTTGATTAATTGTTATGTGATGATTTAATTAGATGCCCACGAGCTTATGAACAATCTACACATCCCTCGTGGCATCCCGACGTTTCCGCCATCGGTCGGGGTGTTACAATCGCCTCCTTATGTTCCTCCTTTGCCAGAGTTGTAAAAGATAATTCTAACAGGTCCTTGATTTCGAAAGTAGATATAGGAGGCACCTTACACCAATCAGAAACTTCCTGCCAAAGAGCCATGGCAAATTCATACCCAATTAGAAGATGAACGGCAGACTCCTCCTCCTTATTACATAATGGACATATACTCGAACTGATGGAAATATTTCTACTAATTAAATTGTCCTGAGTAGGTAGACACCCCAATTCTGCTCTCCATACAAATACATTTGCTTTAAGAGGCACCCAGTCGCTCCAGTGAAGTGCAAAGTTAGGTTTATTGTACCTTTGTTCAATCAGCCGCCTTTTAAAGATTTAACAGAGAAAACCCTGTCTAAAACTCCTTGCCACACCCAACGGTCCTACAAATTCTTTAACTCCACCTGACTTAGGAAGACTTTGCATGAATTTAGTTCATCATACTCATATTTCGTTGACAAAGCACGAGACCAGCTCCAGGTTGGTTTTAAAACATTATTGACCTTTGCAATTCTATCTTTCACCAAACACTTCTTTTGAGAGTCAAGTTTAAAGAGATTAGGAAACTTCAAAGTTAAAACAGAGGGGGATCTCCCCCACCCATAGATCGATCCAAAAAAGAAGAGCATGTTCATCCCCACCATCTCCTTTATACAAAATCTTTAAATTGATCCCAAGTTTAAGAAATATTCCATCCAACTTTGATATATTGTTCCAAGTACTCGAAAACAACGATCTACTAGGGTACCACGTTCCCAATACGTGTTGAATTATGGATTCCATATACTACCTTTCTTCATAAATTAAGAGGTTCTTTCTTATACATCCACCACCACTTTGCAAGAAGACATACATTAATATCCCGTAATGACCCTATCTCGAGCCCCCCTTTATTTTCCGTAGCCATCATCTTATCCCAATTGACCCAGTTAATCCTGAACTAATTATTTTCTTCCCTCCAAAGGAAAGCCTTCCTTATTTTATCAAGTTTTTCGAGAATCTTAATTGGAGCTTTATAAAGAGAAAAAAAATAAGTAGGCAAGCTATAAAGAGAATCTTAATTGGAGCCCCCCTCATTAGCGTCAATACGTTGTGTGTTTTTGAACAAATATTAAAATGTAACTTCGATGTTAGGTTTATTGTACCTTCGATGCTTCTTTTTTTGTGATAACAAAAATTTGTTGACACGTCCTATTTTCCAAACATGTCTATGTATAAATGTTTGGTTTTAGTAAAAACAGTTTATGTGGTTCTTGTTTTGATGTATGTGTGTTATGTATAAGTTTTGGGTTTTAGTTAAAATGGTTTAATTTATAAAAATGTGAGAAGAATTTTAGTCACTCATAAACCAGGTCAAACGAAATCCAAATGAACTCATTCCAGCGGCGTTATAACCTACTATTCGAACTCTATGATCTTGGCTTCTTGGTTCATATTTCATTGTTTAAATTTTAGGTTAAAAAATGTATCTTTTCAGCTTACCGTATCTTTTTTTTCTTCATCACTATGTGTTTCATACTCGTTGTCACTATGTATATCATGCTCGTCATTGTTCGTTAAGGTTTAGTATCATCGTTTAGCTTTCGGGTCTAGATTTTAGGGTTAGATCCCAAAGTATAACTTTTTGGTTTTAAAATTTATGTTTTACAACTTATTATGTCTTTTTGTTTTGTCAATTTGTCTTTTCTACTTGTCACTATGCTTGAGGGTTTAATTTATGATTTAGTTTCAGCCTTTATGATTTAGGGTATAGATTTAGGATTTAGCATTATGATTTAGTTTTTAAGGTTTAGCTTTTATGGTTTTCCTTTTAGATTTTAAAATTTATTTTTCAGTCCATTAAGTCTTCCAGGTTGTCATTGTGTTTTTCTTGTTCGTCATTGTGTCTTTCTTGCTAATCATTATGTTTTATATATTTTTTTGGTTTAGGATTTAAGGTTTATGACTTGATGAGCTGGTTTATGAGTTTTTTAAAAATCATTATCACCTTTCTTTACATATTAATGCATTTTTAGAATAACATATTCTTATGTATAATATTATACTGTTAAAAAAATCTAAAAGTAAAAAGTAAAAAATAGGTATATGTTTAATACATTCAACACAATGACTTTTATTGCAACATGTTTTAAAAACATTATCCTGTAACATATGCCTTACAAAAATTTTATTTTTTATTTCTTATAATATCAATATTACATAGACAAACAAAAGATTAAAATAATTTGACTATCACACCATGTTTTTATAGATTTTGTAGGACCTCATAGGAGCTCGGAAACAATCCGGTTCCAAGGGAAATCTGCTTGACAGCCTCTGGAATAGTGCGGAATCCTATTCCAGGGTTTTCCAATCGAAATCAACAGCAACCGTGGTGAATCGAGTGAGTAGAATCAACGTGCGAGTGAGAATCGATCACCACGGGTTGAGAATCGAAGTTGGACGGTAAGAATCGCTCAAAACTTCAAGGGTTTGACACTGGAGTGCACTAGGAAGAATGAGGACTCTGAAAAGTTAGGTTTCAAATGATTTGAAGTAGTATTTATAGAGTGTAGTCATTCGGCCGAATGAGTGGCCGAAGCAGCTCATTCGGCGAATGACTATGTCGAATGGTGATTAATACAAAATTGAACTAGGGACATATAATGCGTCTACAAACTCCCCCTTGGACCTAGTTCACTTCTTGGAAGTGTCTTTCTTGAAATATTTTTCAGAAATGGCTTTCCAATCTGCACCAGCATGAATCTTTAAGCATATGCAAATTCGGATAACCCTCATGAACTGAAGTGCCTGTTCCATGTCCTGTATATCAAAGAAAATCTGATGACGATAAAGTGCTTGGACATCTTTGTGGGACAAGTTAGTCAACCACATTGGCTCAAAAATCCGTACTGTCTCCCACTTCTTATCGTTGCACAGAACAACTACTGCCTCTCCAGTCCGTCCATCATAATACCACCATCGGAAGCCCTCCATAAAGTCTTGTCGCATCTTCCTTAACGGAATCTTCTTCAAAACTTTCGGAGGTAGCCACTTCAGGAGAACTTTGTGCTTCTTTGATTGACTGTCAATCTCAGGCAGATAGTATCTTTCAGGCTGTTGTGGTTGGAAGTTCACCCATTTCTTCCTGTACTCATACTGAATTTGTCGAGAGAACCAGGCTGACATTCCAGAATCATCAGAATATAGCATCCTCAGACGTGCTAACTGATTGACTTCAAAAACTGGCAACGTCTTAAAATCGTGAGGATGCTTGAAATAGTCAATGCCTCTTTCTCTTTTCACAGCATAGCACCCAAGATCATGTAAGTATGCCCAGCTTAAGATTTGACCTCCAGCCTTGTAGCCTTTGGTCCTGTATACTTTCTTGTGCGTAGCTGGCATCTTCATTGTGCTCTCTTTTTTCAAGACCTCCCAGTAGGCCTTCCATTCCTCTTTTCTTCTCTTTTGATCATCATCTTCGGCTTTGCTAACCTCAACTTGTTCTTCTAAGTATCGGATCAGTAGATCTTCAGTGGCTTGATCAAACTGATCAGTGAATGTTGGCAGCTTGCCCTCAGCTGATGTATACTTTGGGTATTCTTCATCAATGATGTCTTCAAGTATAACCTCATCTACATCATCAAAGGCCTCTGGAGTAGGCTCATCAAACACTGGAACAGAAGTATCATCAGTGATAACCTCATCTGGGTTTAGCCTGAACAGTTCGGCTATCTGCTCCTTTGATAGGCAATGTATGATCTCTCCCTCCTCTTTGTCATAGCTGACTGAGTGTTGTACGATGCCTTGAGCGTCAAGAATCATAGTAAGTGTCTCATCTAGTTGACGTCTCACAGGCACAGCTTCGACTTCCTCAGTAGCTGCTGATTCTTCAGTCTGTGTAGGAGGAGGTGGAGGAGGAGCCTTTTTCTTCTTGTCATTTGCACTTTTGGACCGGATTTCAGATGTAGAAGGGGCTTGATCATCATCATCATCATCATCATCATCATCATCATCAAAACTTGATGAACCAGAAGACCCACTTCCTGATCCGTCCTGATCACTATCTTTATCAGAATCTTCATAGTCAACTTTCTCCTCATCAGATTCTTCTTCCTCTTCTTCCTCTTCCTTTTCTTTCTCAGAATCTGAATCATCAGAGTGAGCAACAGTGCCTTCGATCCTGGGAGTCCTATCCTTGAGACTATCAACCTGATCAGCTAGCCTAGCATTCTCAGTCTCTAGGGACAAGATCCGGTCACTGAGATCGGTGACAGTCAATGCCAACTGATGATGCTCATCAATATACTTCAAGAGTTGCTCCTCTTGCTGAGCAGATCTAGCTCTTAGATCAGCTCTCTGATCAGCAGCTTGAAGAAGCAAGGTATCATGCTCCTCTACCCACTGTGTGAGCTGGGTAATAATCAGTTCCTGAACTTTATTCTTCTTTTCTTGTTCCATGCTCCTCTCCATCAATCTAAGTACCATACTGTTCAGTGTGCTCAGCTGATCAACAACTGAAACAGTAGGTATGAACGTGTCAGCTCGTGAAGTGGAGGGACCAGTAGAGGCAACAGTGAAAACAGGAGTCTGGATCATAGAGGTGGTCAGAGGGGCAATGGTAGTACGTACTGGAGTAGCCCTTGACCTGGACAGTGAAGAAACTTAGACAGCTGCTACTGATGTAACAGTAGTTGTAGCAGCTGTCGCCAATTCTGACCTCCTCTGGAATGAAAATCTAGATCTCTTTCTTCTCCCTGCCGGAGAAGATGTAGACTGAACAGCTGCAACAGACACAGCTGCAGTGATAGGAGCAGAGGAACGAGGAGGAGGAGAAATATCAAACTCAGGAATAAATGAAGGATCAGTGATCTCCTCTATCTCAGCTTCACTCCTCTTCCTCTTTCTCTTCACCAACCTCCCACCAATCCAAATACTCTCAAACTCCTCATCTGGAGTATCCTCTAAATCAAAACTTTCATCTCCATCAGCACCAGCTCCACCCTCATCGTCACTTGAGTCCTCTGACTCATCTCCATCAGCAGCAGAGGTTGTGCCAGTAGTATCAAGAGGAGTAGTCACTGTGGAGGTAGTAATAGCCATGAAGTCCAGCTCCAACAGTGAATCAACATCTACATCCTCATCATCTGCCACAGATGTACTCACACCTACACCAGCAGTCACACTGACAGCCTCAACTAGGCTAACATCATCAGTGGTAATAATAACATCAACATCAGTACTCACACCAACAGTGCTCACAACAACAGAGCTCACACCAGCACCACCATCATCAGGCACAACGATATCCTCCATATCTGAATCAGAACCATCATGTCTCCATCTCTAACCAATAGGAGCTATGTAATCTGTTCTAGAAAGATGACCAAATAAAGATCGAGCTGCAGGCTTCCTTTCCTTGCCTCTGTATGACATCACTCTGTTGAGAGTGATGTCATTCATGTGCTCCAACCTGATGATGTCTGCATTGATCTTGGGCAATTCAGGTAACTGTGCATCTATCAACTGCTGCAGGAATCTTGGATACATCAAGAATTTCTTGTCTCCCTTCAAATACACATTCTCCTTCATATGAGAGAAGACCATCTCAGAGAAGTTGAATGGTCTATTCAGCACCAGGGCGACAAAAGCACACTGTATCGTCTCTCGCATATCATCAAAACCTCCTCTCCTGGATCCAAGACAGTGAATCAGTACATGAGCAAGGTACTTGAACTGCGGAGACATGAATGCTTTGTTGAGGATCCCTGCTCCAAGATCACCCTCGTACTTGCACCTCATAAAGCATCCACGAACTAAGTAACGGTCCAGCAGATATGGCTGATCAGGTGTATCCTGGAAACCACAAACCCTCCTGATGTGCTCAGCCGACACAACAACATCATGTCCCAACACCTTGCCTCTAATAAAAGGAGGTTCAACCTCACAATCAATATCTGCAGAAGCCCAGAAATCCTACTGGTGAGAGTGATATGGCACATGTATAGTAGAAATGGCTGTAAAGATCCTCGAACGCCTCAAAAATGTGATGATCTCTGTGTAGTGTTTGGCGTTCGGAGTGGTGAGATACAAATGAGCACAGATATTGTTCTTCGTCACTGATTTATAACCTGCCATACTGAACACCAAAGAATATACATGTTAGTTCATTTCAGTTGAACAAAATATAAAAATCAGATAATAGAATCAATTGCAACAATTTGGTCGAATGAAACTGAATTAGGCGAATGGGTTCTTTGACCGAATGAGCCATTTGTCGAATAAGGTTCAATCATCGAATAGACCTCATTCGCCGAATGAGCTAAAGACAGAAAGAGTCATTCGTCGAATGAGATTCATTCGCCGAATGAGATTCATTCACCGAATGAACTTCATTCGCCGAATGAGGTTCAATCATCGAATATACCTCATTCGCCGAATGGCGTCATTCGGCTCTCTGTTCAAGTTCCAACCCCTTTTGACAAAAAGTTCAAATCAGCTTCAAAAATTCACACATTCATGCTCAGACATGACCGACTAAGGGTTTTAAAACATGTCATTTGTGATGATAAGTCCATTTCAACCATTTATTTCAAAGGCGAAAGCAAAAACCCTAAAACCCTAAAATCAGTTCCATTTTCGATGATTTCACGGTCAAAATTGGTCGATATTTGATCCACATGTACCTGAGATGATAAAAAGCAAGATTATCAGTAGCAGGATCAAAGAAAATCACTAAAAATTTGTGGACCGAAGAGAGAAGTTGTTTCGGGCGAATGTGAACACACAGTAAAGAGCGAAAGTGGTTTTTGGCGAATGAGGTAGTTCGCCCGAATTACTGTTTATATAGGGTCACTCATTCGCCGAACGTGAATGGAGAATAGGTCATTCGACATTAGGTCATTCGCCGAATGAGACTGACGAATGAGTCATTCACCGAATGAATTGATTCTGTCATGAGTGATTCGGCCGAAAGACTCATTTGCCGAATGAATCATTCGGTCGAATGAAAGATTTTTACTACCATTCAGGCGAAAGAAAATTTTGGTCACAAAACACAAGACACTTTAAAAATTTTACATTCTGATCATCAAAACTTATGCCTTTTATGAAGATAAGTCTGGTTGGTTCAGGATTCAGATGAGACAGACATCTGAACCTACAAATGATCATTTAAACTGAAGTTGAACATGTAAAATTTTTTTGTAATTTTCGGAAACAAAATACGACTGTACAACTAGCAACTAAATACAAACACATGTTTTTGTGAGAAGTCTATTGAGAAACTAACACACACCTAATCATATTATATCAGCATCACTGAATGTTTCACTTCAAACACACTTGTCCTATAATTATGAATACTGATATATTTGTCCAATCTTAAGCCTGACTTTACATAACTTCTAAACAAGATTTATGATCACTCATGTTTTCTGATTGAGTTACCCATTTCATTTCACTATTTAAAGATCAAAATCAGTTTATAACTCATTTCAACACATCTTAATACCAGTCATCATAAATTCTATAAGATTCCAATTTTATTATATAATTTTTTTTATTTATTTTTCTTGTTCTATCCAAATGGACGGATTCAGCTAGGTTCGTCCCAGCAATATGGCACGTATATGGAATCGAACTTATTTTGTTTAAGTATTTCTCAAGCTTAATACCAGCTTGCTTTTATTTTTCTTCAAGCTTAATACCAGCTTGTTTTTGTTTCTCTTCAAGCTTAATACCAGCTTGTTTTTGTTTCTCTTCAAGCTTAATACCAGCTTGTTTATGTTTGAAACCTCATTTGATTCTATGATGACCGGTGTATGCTTGATTTGAGTCAAAAACTATTTCTCACTCAACTGGTTTTCTAAAACAGATCCCACAAATCAAACTTTCAAAGTCATCACAAATTGTCTATTCATTTTGTAAAATCGGCCTATCAGTACATCACATTATAATTCTCATGTGTTTTCAGCTTTCACATTTACTTTAGCTTCTATGACATGATAGATTAATGTATTAATTTCTTAAAGAAGACTTTCTCATTTTTCATAATTTTTTTAATATTTTTGGTTTTTCAAATTGCATACTTTTTCTCCCCCTAAAAACCTAAAACAGAAAATCTTTTTGTATATATATATATATTTAGAATAATGAAATAACAGGAATACTGAATTAAAAAAATAACAGAAATAACGATGAAAAACAATGATCATTTGTTAGATTCAGATGAAGGTAGGACTTCATCCTTTTGGAAAACACCATTAGCCGATAACAGATATAAAAATCTGGGTTTATCAAAAGCTTTTGTGAAAAGATCGGCTTTCTGGTGATCAGTGTGAATTTTAACAACATCGATTAATTTCTTTTCAAAACAATCACGTATGAAGTGATATTTAATGTCGATGTGTTTTGTTTTCGAGTGCTGAACAGGATTTTTAGTGACAGCTATGGCAGCAGTGTTATCAACATATATAGGAGTGTTAGATTAGTGTAACCCATAGTCCCTGAGTTGCTGTTGGATCCAGATGATCTGTGAACAACAACTAGCAGCAGCAATGTATTCAGCTTCACAGGTTGAAGTAGACACCGACGTCTGCTTCTTGCACTGCCAGGTAACTAATCGGGTTCCAAAGAACTGACATCCTGCAGATGTTGACTTGAAGTCTCTCTTGCAGCCACCATAATCCGAGTCACTGTATGCAATAAGCTCAAAATTATCATCATTAGGGTACCATAAACCAAGATCCGGTGTACCCTTCAGATAACGCATAATCCTTTTCACAGCAATCAGATGAGACACTCTTGGTTTTGATTGATAACGTGCACATAAGCATGTGGCGAGCATGATGTCTGGCCGAGAAGCAGTGAGATACATAAGATAACCAATCATTCCTCGGTACAGAGTGGCATCAATTAACTCCCCCTTTTCATCTGGTGTAATCCCGTGATTGACAGCCAGTGGGGTACCAGCAGGTTTTGCATCTGACATACTAAACCGGCTCAGTATATCACCAACAAATTTAGTTTGATGTATAAATATTCCTGCCTCAGACTGATCCACTTGTAATCCCAGAAAAAATTTCATCTCTCCCATTGAGCTCATTTCGAACTTCTCTTTCATAACCTTCTCAAATTCTTTGCACAGACCATCATTTATTGAACCAAAAATGATATCGTCCACATAAAATGTACCAAGAGTAGATCACCATCCTTTTCTCAAATAAACAGTGTACAGTCAATGACACCTCTTCTGAACCCGTTGTTCAGAAGGTGAGTAGATAGTGTCTCATACCATGCTCGCGGTGCTTGATGCAATCCATATAAGGCCTTGTCTAACTTGTAGACTTGGTCTCGATGCAATGGATCCTCAAACCCGGGAGGTTGACTGACATACAATGTTTCACTTATCACACCATGAAGAAATGCACTCTTGACATCCATTTGATAAACTTTAAACTTCTTGAAGGATGCATAAGCCAAGAAAATGTGAATTGCTTCAAGTCGAGCAACTGGTGCAAATACTTCATTATAGTCTAAACCTTCAACTTGTCTGAATCCTTGAACAACCAGACGTGCCTTGTTTCGCACAATGATCCCATGATCATCCTTCTTGCAACGAAGAACCCATCTGGTGCCTATGACTTTCACACCTTTTGGTCTGTCAACAAGTTTCCAGACACCTAACTTCTTAAATTGTAGGAGTTATTCTTGCATTGCATCAACCCAAGATTCTTCCTTGAGAGCGTCAGTGACAGTACGCGGCTCAACTTGGGAGATGAAACATGAATGGGCACAAAAGCTTACATCTGCAAAATCAAGAATGTCTGCAAGTCCCCCTGAAGAAAGTTGGTTTCTTGTCTTAACCCCATCTAATGGACTTCCAATAATATTTTCTTGAGGATGAATCCGATTAATTCTTCCAACAAGCTGAGCAGGAACTTCAACCTGTGGATCAAGATTGTTCAGATTCAGATCCTCAAGACCTGGGACAAGATTGTCAACATTTGGTTCAGGGGCAGCTGGAGGAACTGGGTTGTCGTCTGTGTCTGAGCTGTCATCGTGTCTGTCCTGTAGGAATTGAAGTGGATGAAGGTTGCACTGGTTCATCAGGTGCATTTTGTGCATCATACATCATCTGAACAGCAACATCTTCATCAGTATACATGGGAGACATATTGAAGGAGTCAAATAGATCAGAATAGTTGAACATCCAATCAGGACCCTTCCCAGGTGGGGGCATAGAATATCTCTGAACATCAACATGGTACCACTCTTCCACATTGTGAGTTGATCTGTTATAAACTCTTTTATTTGGAGTGTTGTACCCAAGAAAGTACCCTTCTTCCACCTTTTCATTAAACTTGTCTTGCTCATGTTTCTTAAGCATTGTGCATGGTGCACCAAATGGCTCAAGATACTTAAGATTTGGCTTTCTATTATGGAGCAATTCGAAGCAAGTCTTCCCATGTCTCTTCACTATCAACACTCGATTCAGAGTGTAACAAGCATTTGCTACAGCCTCATTCCAGAATTGAACTGGAAGAGACGAATCTGCAAGCATAGTCCTAGCAGCCTTAGTCAAAGTCCTGTTCTTTCGCTCAGCAACACCATTCATTTGGGGAACATATGGAGCACTAAATTGCTGAACAATACCTCGTTCATTACAAAAATTCTACATGCTGTGATTTTTGAACTCTGGCCCATTGTCGGTTCTGAGCATGCGAATCTTGAGCTTATAAAGAGATTCAAGTTTGGTAACCAACACTTGAATGCAGTCAAACGTTTTAGATTTCTCCTTTAGAAAGAAAACCCAAGAGTATCTGGATTATTCATCAGTGATGACAAGACAGTATTGATCCCCAACTATACTCTTGCAGTTAACAGGACCAAAAAGATCCATATGGAGCAGCTCAAGTGGAACAGTGATTGAGTGATACTTCTTTGGTTTGTGAGACTGCTTGACTTGCTTGCCCTTTTTGCAGGATACACAGACATCAGACAAATTGAAATTTTTCAGACTAACCCCTTCAACCAGATTGTTGTGTACCAGGTGATTCATCTTGCGTAGACTCAAATGACCCATCCTCTTATGCCAAAGAATTGAATCTTTCTCCGTTGCCTTTGACATAAAACATGAAGCTGTGGAGGATGTAGTTGAAGCTGTGGCCATATTGAGTACATACAAGTCTTGCTTCCTGGGGGCAGACATCAAGATCCAATCTTCAGGGATAACAACACCTTGCTTTAGAATGTAGCATTTGGAGTCATCAAAAAAAACCTTGTACTTTTTATCACAAATCTGTGATACAGAAAGAAGATTATTCTCCAATTGCTTGACATATCTGACTTTGTCAAATGAAACTTGCCCATTTGATAAAATTCCCTCTCCCGTGATAAAACCACCTTTGTCACCGGCAAAAGCTACATAACCACCATGAACAGAATGAACATCTGAGAGCAGAGAAATATTGCCAGTCATATGCCTTGAAGCCCCACTATCGACAATCCAGGAGCTGTTTAGAGCAGCTGTTGGGGCAACCTGCACAAAATAGAGACAATTAGTTCATTTTGGGAACCCAAGCCTTAACAGTCTTGGGTTGACCCAAAGAGTCTCGGATCAAAACATCGATCCATTTACCATCTGAAATAGTCTTGTCTGAAGTGGGTGTAACTGAGGTCTCAGACTTGACCTTCCAGACTGCATTTTTACTGAAAGAATTTTTCAGATAAATGGATGATGATTTAACTTGATTAACATTTACCATCTTGGGAACATTCAAGTTCACCAATTTCCCTTTCCTCTTATCCATAGGTTTAACTTGTGTGAATTGTTTGGATTTTGTCTGATCTGACTTGGATTCAAAGTTGACAGCTTTGATGAAAACCTGATTTACTTTTCTGGTTGGTGCAATCTTTGGTCTAACCAGGTGTGGACAAAATCTGACTATGTGTCCAGGTGCACCACACTCAAAACAAACATTGTTACCCTTTTTATGAAAATGTTTTAATTCAGAGAAAGACTGTCTTTGTGGTTTGAAAACATTTGTTTGAGACTTGTTCTGATTAAAACCCAAACCCTTTCTCCCGTTAGGAACAAGATTGTCAATCTTGTTTGACACACATGCTTCATTTTCTTTTGAAGCTTTAACAAAGCTTAAAGCTTGATAAATCTTTGATGATGAGATTGGGTCGCCTTTCATAACTACAGAAGATTTAATCTGAGTAGTAACACGATCAGATGAATAGTCAGATTCAACCTCAGAATCTGAGACCCAATCTTCAACAATCCCATCCTCAAGAGATTCCTCTTACAAGGAGGAACCCTCATCAGTAATCATCCCTATTGGATCAATTACTAATGGAGTTTTAACTTGAAAATCTTTAACATCTTTGTCATCGGGTGAATTGACAAAGTTGTTCAAGATTGGTGGAGGACAATGGTGATAGCTAACTTTTCCCTTATCCTTATGATTAGCACGTTTGCTGATCATGTGCTCAATGATATAAGATGCACTCTCATAGCTCTTGAGCTTTTGTCCTAGAGTCTCATAATCACACTCAACTATGGCTAACTTCTTCTTTATCTCATTGATGGTATTGAGATAAGAAGTTATAGCATCTTGCTTGTTAAGAACAGCAATCTCAGCCTCATGAAGTTGTCTGTTTAAAAGTTCAATTTTAGCTTGAAAATCATTCTCATTAGATTTTAAAACTTTGTTTGATTCAATACACTGGTTGAGATCACTGATCAAAGCAGCATTGTGATTTTGATAAGAAAGGACCTTGCTTTTAAGGTCAACACAATTAAAACAACTAGAACAAGAAGATGAACAATCATCAGATACCTGATCAGACTGTGAAGTTGCAGCAGGAGTAGCAGATGAGTTTACCATCAAAGCAAACTGAGTAGGAGATTCTTCAATATCAGCATCAGAATCAGATTGAGTGTCAGAATCAGACAAGCTTTCAGATTCTAATCCAGAGGCTTCTTCTATCTTGACCTATGCTCCTTCAGAAGTACTCTCTTCATGTTGATCATCTAACTTCTTGATCTCTGCAACACATGCTTTATCTTGTCCCCCTTGTTCAGAATTGAATCTGAAATCCCAATTTTCACCTTCATTCTGATATACCATCAAAGCTTTGCCTGCAATTGAAGAACTAGTTTGAGCAGGAGAATCAATAGGGACAAGTGTTCTTTCTGGATTTGTTGCAGAAGACTTTTGATGATGAAAAGGATTTTTGTTTCCAGCTTTCCTTGGATGTTTGCATTGTCTAGCAAAGTGACCCTTCTCCCCACAGTTGTAACAAGTGACAGAAGTCATGTCAAATCCAAACTTAGACTCCTTGTTCAAGTTGATGTCTTTACCAGTTCTTTTCACAAACTCCTTAGCTCTTCTTACAGCACTTGCCAAAGCCCACATGATGTCAATTCTTTCCATGTCATCTGGATCTATCTGAGAATAGTCATCATTTGTCAGATAAGGATTGCCAATTTGTCCTGCAACCAGTCCATCATAAGAACTAACCAAAGTGGACAACAGACCCATATGCTCCTTAGCAATCTCAACTGTGACTTTATCAAAGTTCTCTGTCTTCAAACTTGTAACTGGTTGATGATGTTCCTTTTGAGAGCTGGATGAAGAGGATGATTGACTAAAATGAATCTGAGCAGAAGATGGAGCTTTGGTAGTCTGAGAAACAAAAGCTGTCTTCAGTGGAGCATGAGAAGATGATTTCTCAACAGTAGGAGTATAGTGATACAATGATGGATCTTGGACTTGAGCAACTCTCTTTGCTTTCCACTTGTTCTCTATTTCCTGCTCCTTCAGCTTCTGAATGAAATCATTTATGTCCATATGTGTCATCATCTCATTTTGCTTAAGCACCATTAAAAATGACTCCCACTTTGGAGGTAGAGCATCTGCCAAACACTGGATCTTTTCCTGAGTAGTAGTCTTGACTTCATGATTGAATATTTCACTCAACAGATGATAGAATCTGGCAATCAAATCATCCAAAGATTCATTCCTAACATACATAAAACTGTTAAACTCATTTCTCAAAGCCTTTGACTTGATGTTCTTCAAAGCATCATTGCCTTCATACCGTTGCTGCAAAGCGTCCCACAAATACTTAGAAGAAGTAAACTGTCTGAACTGATGGAAGATATCAGTAGCAATGGATTGAGATAGAATAGCATAAGCTTTCTTCTCATAATCATATAGCTTCCTCTGAGGCTCAGTCATCCGTGTGACTAGCATAGGAGTTCCATCTTCATTCAGAGGCCTCAGATAACCTCCTTCAATCATCATCCATAAATTGGTATCCACTCCATTGATGTGAATCTCAAATCGGTACTTCCAATGAGGATAATCATCTAAGGACAGTAACTTGGGAGCTTTGTTGGAGTTTCCCGTCTCAGTCTCAGTCAACAGTAAAGTCTGAATGCGATGATTCTGATTAGCCATCAATGCTAAATCCTCTATTTAATCAAGAACAACAAGATTCAACACTTAGAAAAATTTGCAGACTGATGGCCGAATGAAGATGCTTGGAGCGAATGTCGGGGCCCGAATGAACAGATTCTAGCGAATGAGGGCGATTGAGGATCTGAGTATGACTATAAGGGCGAAAGAACCTATTCGGCGAATGAAGGGTCGAATAAGCTATTCGCCGAATGTGGGTTGAGTATGAAGCTATTCGGCGAATGACACTGGCGAATGGTGCTATTCGGCGAATGAGACTTATTCGGCCAAACTTATTCGGCCGTCATGCTCATTCGGCCGATCTGAGGGTTTTAGCAACTAAAATCGCAATAACTTTAGATTTAGACCAGATCTAAGTACCAAATTTGGTACCGAACACCATGATATGATTATGAACCAATTGGGATTGAAGTTTGGACAAAAATCCACGGATTTGGAATGTCACGGTAACTTTTCGGCCAAGGCAATCAGGGTTTTGTAGGTTTCGAAAATACAAACTGAGATCCGATGATTTTGAATGGAAATCAAGCAGAATCAAGAGCCAAAGCTCTGATACCACTTTGTAGGACCTCGTAGGAGCTCGGAAACAATCTGGTTCCAAGGGAAATCTGCTTGACAGCCTCTGGAATAGTGCGGAATCCTATTCCAGGGTTTTCCAATCAAAATCAACAACAACCGTGGTGAATCGAGTGAGTAGAATCAACGTGCGAGTGAGAATCGATCACCACGGGTTGAGAATCGAAGTTGGACGGTAAGAATCACTCAAAACTTCAAGGGTTTGACACTGGAGTGCACTGGGAAGAATGAGGACTCGGAAAAGTTAGGTTTCAAATGATTTGAAGTAGTATTTATAGACTATAGTCATTCGGTCGAATGAGTGGCCGAAGCAGCTCATTCGGCGAATGACTATGTCGAATGGACATGTCAATCGAATGAGACATTCGGCGAATGACTCATTCGATCGCCTGTCATTCGCTAGTGCGTTCATTCGGCGAATGACCTCATTCGTTAGAGTCATTCGCTCGAATGGTCAGTACACATACTTAAACATTAAACATTACTAAATCAAATCAAACAAACATATAATCAACATTAAACATTAAGATCAACATATAAAGACAACTTCCATTAATATAACTTGAACTTTACATGGTGATTAATACAAAATTGAACTAGGGACATATAATGCATCTACAGATTTGTTAAAGTGAGTTTTAACACATAATTATACACACTAACTATTAGACAATAGTAATAGTATTTGGCTTATATTTGTTATTTATTTTTAGAGATGGTAGTCAAGTGTAATATATATATTATATATCTTGTTGCAATCGATAATAATTAATAAAATACAATTTCTATTTCACGTTCCTAAATAATCGTAGCCTTCACCAGTGTGGAGAAAACATCACAAAATTCTCATAAATTCGCCTTCAAATTATCCCCTACAAACTATGGGTATTGGAAAGCCAGGATACACTTATTCCTAGTACCAACAATTTATTCGTTTACATTGATGGAACGATTAAATGTCAATTACCCTTCTGTTGATAACGTCAGTCACCTTCATTAAATTTCTAACGATGCACATGTATGAATGATTCTTATCTCTACCATCTTCGATTCATCCTTTCAATATGTGCAAGGAATCACATCCTGAGATATGTGGCTTTCCCTAGAAATAGCCTATGCACCAACAAATTCTTCTCAAGAATATACTCTCAAAACTCAAATCCTACATATTGAGATGAAAGGTGATGAAATTCCTCTCACGTATCTCACACGCATGCAAGAATATTCAACAGCTTTAGCAAATATAAGTGAAACAATCAAGGATAAAGATCTGGTAATGCTTATTATCTCTGGACTTCGTGATGAATATAATTTGGTTGAAGACAAATATGTTCAATCTGTCTCCGTATGTTGTTTTCAATGAACTTCATGGTCTTATTAGTGACCATGATTACATGATCAGCCATACCATTCGTCCATTCCCACAAGCCTTCACAGCCTCTACCATGGATCCCTCTTCACGATTCCCTGCTCTCCCACAAACTCAACTTCAAATACTACAGCAGCTCACATCTCACATCGGTTCCAACTTCACTCAGTGCTCAAAATAATAAACCTCAAGCCTTTCTTGCAAATCGCCAATCCTTAAATTATCTTGGAAATACACGTGGCAATTCACGTGGTAACAATTCCTGTAGAAGCTACGATCAGAACCATGAAGACTCCCGAGGCAACAACACTGGTCAATCTCGGCAACCATATTTTGCATGGGCCTCCACACAAACACAATGTATGGTCACTGTACATCTCGTGCACCATCTCACGCTAAATATTATCACTTCTCTGAGAGTGATCCCAATTTGGTACTACAAGGTTTCCTAGCAATAGATCAAACAACAATGTTACACCAGGCTTAGAAAGTTTGGATAACTCTAAAGATAATATGGCATCGACTCTCTACATGTTGGTGACGGTAATCCTTTACCCATCTTTCACATTGGTTCTTCCAAATTTTAGTAACCCAATATAAACCTTAATCTTTATAATATTCTTCATGTCCCTGACATTAAAAAGAATTTATTTTTTGTTCAACAAGTTTGCAATGATAACAACGTTTTCTTTGAATTTCACTAGTCTTTTTTTTGTTGTGAAGGACGAGTCTACATAAGCTATCCTACTCACACGTCCAAGTGATGGTGGGCTTTACTCTATTCGGCTTCCCAAATTAAAGTCTCTTACAAATTAAAGTCTCTTCCACATCTCTCGTTCACTCCAACTAAAGCTTCATCAACCATTTGGCATCAAAGACTTGGACACCCACATGCTCGTGTTTTTCAATATATTGTTTCTAGTTTTTCTTTAGCAATTTCTACCAGATTGTTTTCATCTTTATGTTCTTCTTGTTAGTTGGGAAATCTTCCAAATTATCTTTGAACAATTCAACTTTTCATAACAATAATATTTTGGATTTGGTTTGTTGTGATATTTGGGGTCCTGCCCCATCACTCTCTTTTGATGGAGATAGGTTTTATATGTTATGTGTTGATCGCATTCTAAATATATGTGGTCTTATCCTTTAGCTAACAAATCTGATGTGAACTCCACATTTAAATCATTTGTTAAAATGGCTGAAAGACAATTTAACACTAAACTTAAAAATGCGCAAACTGATTGGGGTGGGGAATTCCGTAATCTTGCCCACTTCTTTTCTTCTCTGCATTCTTCCTCAATGCTCATGCCCTCATACAAGTGAACAAAATGGGATTGTCTAGCATTGTCATCGTCACGTTATTGAAATGGGTCTTGCTCTTCTTGCTCACTCTCACACTTCCATTCGTTTTTGGAACTCTGCCTTTGAAACAACAATCTACTTGATAAATCGCATGCCCGCTCAAACCACTTCTAACCAATCACCTTTTGAGCATATTTTCAAGTGAACCCCAAATTATTCATTCCTTCGAGTCTTTGGGTGTCAATGTTTCCCTTACTTACGCCCCTATAATCGTCACGATGGGTTTTCGATCTACTCCCTGTGTTTTCCTTGAATATAGTCTAGTTCATCATGGATATCATTGTCTTGACTTGTAAATTGATCGTGTTTATAGTGCATGACACTTTCGATTTAATGAACAGCTCTTCCCTTTCACCCATGTCACCTCAATAAATCACACTTCTTCACTCGAGCCTTATGTTTCTACTTATCCTACATCTGTTTCAACATTTTTCCTCTTCACCTATCACTACTCGACTCCCAAATTAGCCATCTTCCTTTGCCCTGACCAACCAGCCTCTTTCACCTACTCATCATACCCATTCCTCGGTTCAACAGTCCATGCCGAAACCTGCTATGCAGGCCCATTTGTCGGTTAACCCTAGTCTGGCCACTATTCCACCTATCGGTGCACCCAGATCTCGACCCATTAATTTGAGGCCTAATCCCAAACCTCCATCTCATTACACTCCTTCGGCATATCACACATCTATCAGCCCACCTTCATCATTTGAGCCAACCACCTTTACCGTTACTAACCGGTACCCCGAGTGGCATCAAGCCATGCGTGAAGAGTTTGATGCTCTTGCTAAGAATGGAGCATGGTCTTTTGTTCCCTATGTTAAAATCACTAATGTTATTGATTCCAAGTGGGTCTACAGGTTGAAGAACGATCAGAATGGTACAGTTACTCGCTACAAATCTCTACTAGTCTCCGAAGGATTCAATCAAAATCCATGTGTTGATTTTAAAGAAACATTTAGGTGTTGTTTGTTTTTGAAGAGGTAAAATATATGCAGTCTGCAGACCATATCTGCAAACATCTGTAGAAGAAGAGGTGGATCAAATGTCTGAAGTCTGCAAGAAGAAGAGTGTTTGTTTTTTAACGCCTGTTGACTGTTAGAATAAATTGGTGTGTTGGTGTGCAGACGGTGGTGGGGGGTGACACGTAGCGATGGTGGCGGTGGCCAACGATGATGGTGGTAGCGGGGGTGACCGACGGTGGTGGTGGTGTACGGACGGTGGTGGCCAACAATGATGGATGGTGGTGGGGGTTACCGGTGGTGGTGGCCGACGGTGATGGTGGTGGGGGTGAACGCCGGTGGTGGGGGGCGACGACGACGGATGGTGGTGTCTAACGGTGGTGGCGGTGGTTGTCGACACTGGTAGATGGTGGTCGACGCTCACTGCAGACCTTAGAAGATCATAAAAGTGGTCACATCTGCACCAAGAAGAGCACGCGTAGACGTTTTTTAATGAAACATATTCGGAAAAAAAACAGTCTGCAGATGCCAATGTATGCGCGTGATCTGCGCAGCACAGACAAAAGAGCCTGCGCAGATGTTTTTAAGAAAAACAAATAACACATTAGTCATGTTACTAAGGCTTCCACCATTAGAGTAATTTTATCACTTATTACAAATTAGTAGCCCCTTCGGCAATTAGATGTTCAAAATGCCTTTCTTCATAGTGACATAAAAGAAATTTTTTACCTCATAAACCACCTAGTTTGATTGACAAAACTCATCTAGATTATGTGTGTCTACTTCATAAGTCTTTGTATGGCCTTATACAACAGGCCTGGTTCCAGCATTTATCAACTGCACTATATCATATTGTTTTCATGGGTTCTTAGCAATGTTTTAAAAACCGGTATTTTAGGTGCATCGGATTTGGCTCAAAAATGGTTCAACCGGTTGAACCGGGTTGTACCTGATGGTTCAACCGGACACACTAATTAACATAGAATTCTATAAATATACAACTAATACTCAAATAAGTTTCCAAAAAGTATACAAATTCATCCAAAAACAATTTAAAACGTATTCAAATTCATCCAAAACAATCTAAAAGTACTCAAATTCTAATAATTTTTTTAAATAAAAGTGCATAATAGGATTATGACATTGGCGTGTTAAACGCATCAAGTTCACGATCGCTTAAAAGCCGAAATTTTATGTTTTTTTGAAACCGGAAATACCGGTAAAACCGGATTAAACCGCCGGCACGATCGATCGAAGGAACCTACATAATACTGAAGGATTTCGTACCGTATTAATATGGTCGAACCGGTTTTTAAAGCATTGGTTCTTAGACTGATCCTTCATTGTTTACTATGAAGACAAAAGGTACACTTGTTTATGTTCTAGTCTATGTTGATGACATTATTGTCACTGACAATAATACTACAATCATTAACAATGTCATCTCTCAATTGAATGCTTCTTTTGATGTTAAAGTTTTGGGTGATTTACATTATTTTTTGGATAGTGAAATTGTATCACATGGAAAAAACATCGTTCTCTCACGACGTAAATACATATATGATATGCTTACCATAGTTGGGCTCTCTGAATGCAAATTAGTTTCTACTCCTATGAGCAGCTTAGCTCTAGGTGACACCCTCTTCTAACAGATCCGACTCAATATCGTCAAGTCGTAGTAGCTCTTTAATATGTGCACTCTCACGACCAGATATCACCTTTGTAATGAAAAAGTGTGTCAATTTATGCATGCTCCGACAAAATATCATTGGTCCACTGTCAAACGAATTCTACGTCACCTTAGAGATGCATCTCATTATGGTCTCTTCATTAGACATGATTCAGTCTCCACAATTCAGACTTTTACTTATGCTACTTGGAACACTATTCTTAAAGCCTGCTATGATATTGATTGGGCTGACTACCCTGATGACCGTCGATTCGTCGAGGGGTGGGGGGTGCTACCATTTGTTTTAGGATCTAATCTCATATCATGAAATGCAAGAAAATATGATGTTTACAAAAACAGTCTAAATCCTTGACAAACTTAACCAGTATATTCCCACTTTTCAATAGATTCTGATGAGAAAGAATAAACACAAACCTTACCCATATCCCAGTTGGGATAAAGAGACTGCTCCGAAGTAGTCCTCGGCTCAAAGTATTATTTGAAGTTAATCGTCACTTTTAACGTTATTTTTACAAAATATGTAAAATATTGTTAAAATTAATGCAATTTTACTTTGGCCTCTTGAGAACCCACACATATATACATTATATTTGTAACCCGCAAATGGGCCCACACAAACATAAACTTTATACTAATAATAAAAACAACTCTATAAGAATGTAAAAGTTGAAACATCTATCAATGATAAATACCATAAAACAAAAAAATTTAAACAAAAACACAGAATTAACAATCTTAATTCTCACACGTGTTTTAAGGTCTAGATATCAAATATGAACCAAACCGGATCGGTTCATAACCAAATCATGTTTGTTTGAATGAAAGGATAGTAGGCTTGAATCACTAACTCAAAAGGTTGAATTTGGTCACAGTTAGCATTAAGACCAAACCAGCTCTAAGCTGTCACAAGAAACAAATACTGTCACATAATCCACAAGAAACAAATATAGAGTCTGGTGGTTCTTGAACAAATATGGTGGTTTTGTAGACTGTCTGATCAAAAAAACGGCATAAATACTAGCCTCAAAGAATATAAAAAGAAACACTGATAACTGGTTAATAACTTGTACCCAATACAAAATGTGAAGGCCTGCAAACTCTGAAAACTGAACGGATCCAACAAAATCTGCAGTGGTTAGTTGTACAAAAAAGAATAGGGATACACTGATAACTAGTTATTAACTTATGATTGAAACAATGTGCACCGAATCTTTAAGTCAGATTAACTAATTTCCTGCAGTAATCCCAAAATCATTTTTTGAAAAATAATTTATTTGTTTTTTATTTTATATAAGTGAAAAACTCATGGTCCCACCAATAATACCCTTGCTAACCAACGAGACCAAGTAAAAACGTAAAATGCATATTGCACAAGAAAAATGACAAAACCCAAGAGTCTTCAGAGCTAAGAGTGATTTTTTTGTCTGCAAGTAAAAAAATTAAAAATATAGGCATTGTTGCTTGCAATTCAGTTGTATATTATAACCAAAATCAATCAGATGTCAAGTATATTTACACAAAATCTGAAGCCCAAGAATCAAGCTTTTAGCAATCTTTAATTCCATTTCACACTTGCCACCAGTTAAATTCTTCATGGTCAAACTTTTGATTTTACACCAGAGTCTAACTCGGATGCAAAAGCTAAAGTTGACTGGAGCGCTTTCTGTGATGTACTTGACATGAAAGACATCAAATGAATTGGTGTTTTTAAGGAATTTGATCTATCTGTTGGAAAATCAACCTTGGCTTCGTTGACCACCTTAACCGATGGACCAGGCTTTAACCCCTCACCCACGATATCACTTGACCGAGACTTTACAACTCCGCTGCTAATTCTGAAAGAATATCTACTGCTTGAGTAATCCAAGCCAGGTTTTTTACCAAATGAAAGAAAATTAATTCCACGGGGGAGTATCGTGGGCGTTTTGGAAATTTCTGCAGAAGCCTGTACCAGTGAGGGCATTGTTGTCTTTTCTTTGGAATCTTGAAATTGCAGGGGCATTTTAGTAATTTCCTTGGACTCACAATCTATCTTCGGAGACGGGAGTGATAACTTACCTTGTGAAAAGAAGTTTATGCCTTTTGGTGGTCGAATAGATTTTGGCGTAATATCAACAAATTTGGGTACTGAACAAGATTTTGTTTCTATTTGTTTAGAATTAGAATTTGACGAATGTTTTTGTTCAGGCTTTGACACGTTTAAGGAGGATTCACTCAGTTGTGCCTGAAAACAATAATAATAAAAAGACCAACTTAATATAAATCCTTCTAAAATTGCTGTCAGACTTCAATATACGTGTGCGCGCGCGCGTGTGTATGTATGTAGGGTTTGCGGAAACCCAAATAACTCCGACAAGATCAACCCAAATCTTTGGAGTTTTTGTTTTCATGACAATTTATTATATACATACAACACCAACTTACTATAAATATGTCTGAAAGTGCTCTCAGATTTGAATATATATATATGTGTGTGTGTGCATACATATATAGAGGAAAGAACAAATAAAAAGTCTATTTTGCCTAAAAAGGCTAAAAAGGATTTTTAAAACATCTGAAACCAACACAAACAAACTCCGATTGAACTCATTTTGATTGCATTGGAACCGTCTCATTGAATTCTACAACATTAGCTTTTAGGTTTTAGCTTTAACTAGTTTTAGAGTTTAGGTTCTAGAGTTTGGTTTTTAGCTTTTATCTATAAGATTAGGATTATTTTTTTTTAAGTTTTGATTTTAGTATTAGGGTTTATTGTTTATGATTTAAGGTTTATGTATTAAAGTTCGACAAGCCGGTTCTAATGATGTAAAAATATATTCAATCGAAGTTTGTGTCATTTTTCGAGTTTTTGAAATCTTTTTTAGCCTTCTTAGGCAAAATAAACTTTTTAAAAGAACCTTCCCATATATATATAGGGGATGGTTCCATTGTTAACCCACCTTAATTGTGGTAACCCAATAACTTCGACAAAAAATGCCCGAATCTTTTGTTTTTTTTTCATGGTCTTTATTATACATATTTAGAGGGGGTTTCTTTTTTGTCTTTTGGCTAATTCGCAATGCAAATCGGATTTGCATCGGTGTAAAAGTTTTGCAATTTTCTAAATGTTGCGAAAATTGCTAAACTTTTACACCGATGCAAATTCGATTTGCCTTGCGAATTAGCCAAAACACAAAAAAGAAACCCCATCTAAATATGTATAATAAAGACCATGAAAAAAAAAAACCAAAGATTCAAGCATTTTTTGTCGAAGTTATGGGTTACCGCAATTAAGCAGTGTTCTTATTTGAACCAAATCCTATATATATATATATATAGGGTAATGTTCTAATACTAACCCTCTCTTACGGCGATAACCCATTATCTTTTCCAAAAAATAGCCGAATCTTGAATTTTTTTTTTTTTAAACATCATTGTAACACAATTTGAACACCATGTTCTTTTATGAGTTTGGGCTAATTCATTACCGTTTGGGCTCTTACAGTACTGTAGGTGTTTAAATATTTAAAACTTACAGTACTGTAGCAAAAAACTTACGACGATGATATTTTTTAAACGGTGATGAATTAGCCCAAACTCAAAAAAGAACATAGTGTTCTAATTGTGTTACAATGATGTTCAAAAAAAAAAATTCAAGATTCGGCTTCGTTTTGGCAAAGTTAATGGGTTATCGCCGTAAGAGAGGGTTATTATTTGATCCCAATCCTATATATATATATATATATATATATATATATATATATATATAGGGGTAGGATCAAATAAAAAGTGTATTTTGCCTAAGAAGGCTAAAAAGGATTTTTAAAACATTTAAAACCGACCCAAACGAACTCCGATTGAGCTCATTTTGATGGCATTGGAACCGTATCGTCGAACTCTATAATATTAGCTTTTAGGTTTTAGATTTAAAGTTTATCTATAAAGTTTAGGTTTTAGGGCTTGATTTTTAACTTTTAGGTTTTATCTTTAGGCTTTATTGTTTGAGTTTAAAGTTTAGGTTTTAGTATTATGGTTTATGGTTTGGGTTTTAACGTTCCGGGTTTAAGGTTCGACAAGACGGTTCCAATGACGCAAAAATGAGTTAGTTCGGAGTTTGTTTGAGTCGGTTTTCAATTTTTTAAAAATCCTTCTTAGACTTCTTAGGCAAAATACACTTTTTAGGGGAACCTTCCCCTATATATATATATATATATATAGGGACTTATTCTATTAAGAACCATAAGAACTAATTTTGTACCACATATTTTAAGGGGTATAAAAGTAATTTCCTTTTAAAATAGTGGAAGTTACTTTTATACCCTTCTAAATTTGTGGTTAAAATTGGTTCTTTTAGTTCTCAACTTTAAAAAGTTCTCATTTGAACATCCCCCTATATATATATATATATATATATATATATATATCTTCTTCTAGGTTTCATAATATCATATTTAAGCATTTAAAATACTAAAAGTATCATAATTACAAATTTCAACAGGTAAAAAATTTACTTACAAGTGTATGTTTTTATTGAATAAACAGATAAGAATATAACATTATCACCATGGACCATCCAAACAATGTTCTCTTTGTTTATTCAATATAACAAATTGTTAAAATAACAAACTTTTATTTTTGAGTTAACTACATGGATGGTGCGTGGTTTGTCGATATTACATGGAAGGTCGTTAACTTCGAAAAAATACATCGTTGGTTAGAACTTTATACAAAAATCTAACACCGGTGATTCATGGAGTGAATGACCATTATATATTAGTGTTATATTTTTTAAAATAGCTAAAATACCCTTATATTTAAAAATTAAAATAATTAGAATAAATACAAATATCTTCAATACCCAAAATACCCACCACTCATCATCCATCATCTATAAATAAAATAACCACCACCGTTCTTTATAAAAAATTCAACACTTGTGCCTTCTTCGTGTCTTCTCATCCTTCTTCATCACAGTTGATTCCTGACCTTTTATCTCATCTCCCCCTACCTTCCCTTTCTTCCTTGATTGTCAATTTTACTCCAAAGTTGATTGGTTTTCAAAACACAGTGAATCACGCGAGGGACGCATATTGCGAAAGTTGGCGCAATATCCTCGCAATATGGAGACACAAAGCATCAGATGCTATGATGCACTCCAAGCACCACATCACGTGCTTTGCACGCAATTTAAAACTAAGCTCGTAGGATGGCGAAATCGCAAATGGCATCGCAAGTTTTTCTTTTGAAGGTTATTTGGGTTCCATTAGAAAATGATCAACATAAAGTGGAAGTTCTGATTCGGATGACCTAGCTTTTGAATGACTGGATAGAACAATGGATTGCAAATTTTGATCAATTGGAGAATTGAATACCTCTGTGGTAAGATAAAACCCAGATCCTAAAGAACTCTGAAATTAAGTAGTGTAGAGAACACATTTACAACAGCGATCACTCTGATATGGAGTCGATAGGATGAGGTGGTGGCGTTGGGAATTTCAGCAAATGTAGACAGCAGGGTATGGGATCTTGATTTGCAGATCTAAATACAGTGATGGGGGACAATGGAGGTGAAGGTTAGTGAGGTGTTGGCCAGAAGCCTTGACGAAGAAGAAAGGATGGATTTGTTTGGTTGCCGTAACACTTGCCTCAAGGTGATGGATTTGTGTGGTGGGAGGACTAGGGAAGGGAAGGGAAGAACTGCTTTGTGTGGGTGGGTGTTTTTTTTACTTCAGGGACCATCGGTGCTATAATTTTGCAAATATTTTGGACCAACCATGAAATTTTTCGAAGGATCATTTGTGTAATATTGACATACCACAAGAACCATCAATGTGATTACCCAGTGTTGTAAAAATCAAGATTAATCAGCCGATTAATTGGTAGGTGGCCATTAGCCAATTAAATTTAGGCTAGTCGATCGAAAAATCGCTAGGCGGTCAAAGTTGGTCAAAATCGGACCTAGTCGGGCCTAGTAGGGGCTAATCAGGGCCTACTCGGGGCTAGTCGGATTAATCGGTCCAAGGGCAAAAAATCGGTCTAACAGGGCAAAAATCGGTCTAACAGGGCAAAAAATCGGTCTAACAGGGCAAAAATCGGTCAACATGCCAATAATTTTATGTCTAAGCAGAAAATTTTGGTCCAAGCCCAAAGAAATTGTGGTTTTTCTTTTCCCGGTCTCAGTCGACTCTCAAAATCACGATCGATCGGTCAAAAAACAGCTATGCACGATCGGTCTCAAGCAACTCCCAAGGATGCTTGCAACTCCCAAGGATGCTTATGTTAATGTTTGAATTTTTTTTTTAAGTATTATATTTATATTGATATGTGTATTTGTATGTATATCATAGTTATCTAATGCGTAAGGCGCCCTCAAGGCGATTGGTCCCCGCCTAGGGCCTAGGCGTTAAGCGCCAAAAAAGCGGGGGCCTGAGAAAAAAAAACGACCTTTCCAAAAAAAGGGATAATATCATATATCCCCTTATTAAACATCCAAATTACATATATCCCCAATGTTAAAGTAAAACTACAAATATCCCCATGTTCCAAAATTGCCCCTTAGTAAGAGAAATATGTAAATTGTTTTTAGTTACTTCATTAAGGGTAAAATAGAAAATACATAATGTTTTTTTAATAAAATGGGTAAATATGTAATATATTTGGTTTAGAAAGGGGAAATATGTAATTTAGTTTTATAATTGGGTAAATATGTAATGAAAGGTTTTTAGTAAGGGGAAATATGTAATTGGCCCTCCAAAAAAAATCTAAAATAAATTATAAAATAAAAAATAAGACTAGAAATCCCAAAAGTTCTCACTAACCAAACACAATGTTCAAAATATCAAATAGCAAAATCATCCCAAATGAAAAAATCCCTCAAAACAAAAAGTTAATAAAATAATAGATAATATTTCTTCATAACCAAAGTGGCGCCTAACTTTCCTAATTATGTTAACTTATAATTAATTTATATATTTTTCATAAATAAAAAAAAAAAAACAAGTTACCAAGTGGCGCCTGACTTTTCCAATTATCAAAAGCGGGATTTTACCGCCTGGCTTCAGATTGGAGCCTAGGCGCTCAAGGCGCTCGCTTTTAATAACTATGATGTATATATATAAAATTTTGAAAAATTCTATATAAAAATTCCAATCCGATTAATCCCAATTAATCTCTAGTCCCTACTTCGCCGGCGGACTAGCGACTAGCGATTTCTCCAACCAACCATGTGATTAACATTTTATTTTATCTCCTATGAAATGGAATAATATAATGATATTAGTGGTTTAAAAAGTTTAAAACGATACATGAAATGTATTATGTATTAAGGATATATATATATATATATGAAATTTTTAAGAAAGATAAAAGAGTTGTATTTTCGTTAGATGAAATATACAAAAATACCTCATGAGAGAACATACAATCTGAACCTCGATTGCAAGACCCTTTAGTTTGATAGTTATTGCACGGGTATTTGGAGAGTTGGTGATCGTATGGACAATCGTCGCCTTTCATACAAGTGTGGCGAGCAAAATGACAACATGGCTGTAAAATAAAAAAACATCAATCACCAAAAACAAGTTATAAATTCACTACTAGAAAGACTATTTGGTAACAAGTCGAAATGTGTTCGGGTTGAAAAGGAGGGTCATCATCAGTGTGGGAGGAAACAGGTCGGGATGGGTTGGCACCCTATTTATGTCTATTAACTGACGCATTTATGTTACAATAATAATAATAATCAAAACCTTTGGGTGCCTTTCAGTTTGTTAGACCCGTTCCCTTTTAACCTATTTTTTTTTTCGTGAAACTGTTTCAAATGGACAACCAACCTGACCCATTCATAAATTAATAGGGCGAAGTTACAGAGCAAGCTACTGTTTCACCAATATTATGATAAGATAAAAATACTGGAACATAATACTCATGATGGTCTTCTATTTTTCAAACACAAATTATATATTCCTGATTTTTCTGAGTTGAGGCAGACTATCTTATTTGAAGGCCATAATACTCCAATGGCTGGTCACGGTGGCTTACCGAAAACCTTCCAAAGAATCAATTCTTATTTTTATTGGCCTCATTTGAAAAGAGATATTCGTTTATATGTTCAACAGTGCCTTGTTTGTCAAACCCAAAAATATGAAACTTTTTCTCCTGCAGGTCTTCTACAACCACTGCCTATTCCTGAACGAGTGTGGGAAGATCTTTCCATGGATTTTATTGTTGGGCTTCCACCATCTAATAAGTTTGACACTATTTGTGTGGTTGTTGATCGCTTCAGTAAGTATGCCCATTTTCTGCCCTTATCACATCCTTTCACTGCTAAAGGAGTGGCTGCGTTATTTTGTCGTGAGATTGTTCGCTTGCATGGGTTTCCACGTTCTATCGTTTCTGATAGAGATGTCATTTTTCTGAGCAACTTCTGGCAAGAGTTATTTCGCCTGAGCCAAACCAAATTGAAGCTGAGTTTCGGGTACCATCCACAGACGGATGGTCAAACTGAGGTAGTCAACAGATGTTTAGAGGCTTATCTACGCTGCTTTGCGCATGAGCAGCCAAAAAAATGGGCTTCTTTCTTAGCTTGGGCCGAGTATTCCTACAACACAGGTTTTCACTCTTCCATTGGTACTACTCCTTTTTCTGTGGTTTATGGTCCTCCTCCTCCTCCGATGATTCCTTATGTCCTTGGTGAAACAAACAATGCTGAATTGGAGGCTCAATTGCTTGACCGCGATGATATGCTCAAACTCTTGCGTACTCAGCTTCTGAAAGTTCAGGATCGGATGCGCAACCAAGCAAATCACAAAAGGCGTGATGTCTCTTTTTCAGTGGATGACTATGTTTGTTTAAAGATTCAACCTTATCGACAGAAATCTCTTGCTAAACATCGTTTTGAAAAGCTGGCTCCACGTTTTTATGGTCCTTATCGTATTCTTCGCAAGATTGGTTCTGTCGCTTATGAATTACAACTTCCACCTGACTCCAGAGTTCATCCGGTCTTTCATGTATCTATGCTTAAACCCGCTCGTGGATCTTTTGACCAGCTACCTCCACCGCCGTTACCTATTACTAAAGATTGGGAAGTCTCCTTGCAACCACAGGAAGTTTTGACTCATCGCTGGATCAATGTTGCGGGTACTAAATCTTTGGAACTTCTAATTTTATGGGCGGATCGACCAGCTGAAGAGGCTACTTGGGAATGCTATGACTTGTTCCACAATCAATTTCCAGATTTTAGCCTTGAGGACAAGTCTTTTTACCGGGAGGGTTGTAATGATACACCTCTTCGAGTGTATTCACAGAGGAAATCGAAGCAAGTTACATCGGATGAGGTGGCAGCTGCTTATTTGATCGCAAGCTTCAATTGGGATCCTTTTGCACAGCCAATCAAATTAGGAGGGAAAGCAGGCAGCGGTTCTCAGTTCAAATAATTAGGAGGGAGCAGTTATCTACGTAGTAATATTAGCAGGATTATGTAATTTTATGTTTTTCATGTTGTTTATGTTCTTGTAAAACGTTAACTGTTTGTGGAGATTTACCCATCTCGAATAGGGTGTTATCTTTAATATATTATCAAGCTTCCTGCTAGATTTGTGATCGTATCAATATTATTATTATCTAGGGTTTATTAGCATGAGCCCAATTAAGGTTTCTAGGGTTTCTTACATTCTCTATGTATGGTAAACACCTTGAGTAATGAATCAATTCCCTATTCTATAAACTTACATGGTATTAGCCACCTTGACTCTCTACTATCACTACCACAAAGGGTTGTATAAATCGCTAGGCGCTAGTCAGGCAGTGAGACAAGGACTAGGGATTAATTAATTAGATTAAAATTTTATAAGTAGGTTTTCAAAACTATATGCATATATACAAAATTTTATACATAATTTTTCAAATACTTAAAGATTTTAACCAGTTATTTCATAATTTATGGGCTAATTGATATCTATTTTATTTTTCTTCCTTTTAAAAAGCCCATAAACGTTTTTAGTTCTCTTAAATAAAGCCCACAAATATATTTTGTTAAAACTCAATAAAAGATAAGACCCATAATCAAACTAACACACTAGGGCAACAAAAACACACCTCACCTTTTCCAAATCTCTTCCACTGAAATCGTCACTGAAATTGTCCATTTGCTGGTGAATTCTTTGAAGTTTAAGAAGCCGCGTGAAGAGGTGTGAACGATTTCTGGTCAATTGAAGGAATCTAGTGTTTTAAAATCGTTGATCGATTAGGCCCCTAGCTCCGATTAGGCCGATTTCTCTGACTTGGTCCGATTACTCCCGACTACTGATTCTTCTCTTCGATTTGAAAAATCAAAGCGTTGCTCTGCTCGGCCGACTAGCGACTAGTCAACGATTAATCCCCCAACTAGTCCGATTATTACAACCATGATGCCACACCCATACAAATAACCGACACAAGTCGTCACTGCTTGGAGAAAAACCCTAGACAGGGCGACATGCCACCAAAGCCGTTAACTTGCCCCTGTTATCATTAGTTTCCTGTTTACATTATTTCTTGCTCTAAATGTAGGTCTAGTCCACTATTCCTAAACCTTTTTTTCGAATAGCGTTCACATCTCATCCTTCTCGATTGTGATTTTTTTTCTTTTTGCCAACGCCATTACCCACATCAAACAACGCATTGTTGTGTTGCCCTCTACAGGGTTTAAAAAGTCGGTCCAAGGCGCACCTCTAGGCGTACGCCTCGGCCGAGGCGTCCAAAAATAGCCTAAGAGGCGTAGCCTCAGTAGGGGGAACAAAACCTAAGCCTCAGGTTGTTCGAGGCGGTTAAAGGCGGTGAGGCTTAAGCCTCACTGAAGAAACCCTAAATGAAGTAAATCACGTGGACGTCGCTCGTTCTCTTACGAATTCGATGAGATCTGCTCATCGTCACTCAGGTTCGCTGGAGTCGTGATCGTCAGAGCTGTTGCTTGCTCATCGGTCGTCATCAGCTCGACACTCCGAATCAGATACAATTGAATTTGATTTCTTTTGCTCCTCGATCCAAGGTCGACTCACTGACTCAGGTTCGTTTGATTTCGAACAAAGTTATTACCTCCGTTTCAATTGATTTATTCTGCTTCTCAATCCAAGGTTTCTTCTGCTCCTTCAAACAAAGCTATGTGACCTATGTTGATTTCTTATGCTCCTCGTTTGATTTTTTGAAAATATAACCCCTCAATCTTTATTTGTTAATATTTTGGTCTCCAAACTTGAGCTAAAAATTAAAATACTACTTTTGGTTGTATTTATAGCTTTTATATATTGTACATGAAGATTATTAATAAATTAATTTTTAAATTTATACATAAGAAGTATAAAGTTAACGTTATATATACAAAAAAAAATAATGCTATATATTAACATTTGTTTTTTGTTAATTGTGACTTTTATGAAATGTGTCTATAATTTTAATTATTTTTTAATATTATTTTGAGGCTTACGCCTCGGTCCGCTTCGAGGCTCGGTTCCGTATTTTTTAAAAACCTTGGCCCTCTATCATTATCCAATAACACCACCCAATTTTGTTGCCGCATGACACCCTCACACCGTGATAAACCAAAGTGTTTATATTATTGATTTCCATGACTAATACTGAGACTACAATGCATCCTATATATAGGATTAGATATTACACCTAAGTACCATTAGGAAATAACAAGTATTAAAATACAATCTAATAGTACTGTCTAACATCCCCTTGCAAGTTTTAGGCATGAAATGAGCTTCAACTTACTTGGACCTTAACAACAAAAGTATTTGTGATGACAATGCATTTGTAACCGCATCAGCTATCTGATCATGTATCTATCGGATCATGCATCTATCTGATCATGTGTGGATATGACCTGAACTTGAAATTTTCCTTGAGCAACCTTTTCTCTTACAAAGTGAAAATCAACTTTGACATCTTTAGTGCGAGCGTGAAAAACCATATTAGCGGAAAAATACGTGGCACCTAAATTATCACACCAAAGAGTGGGTGACACTTTAGTAATAATTTCAAGCTCATGCAATAGAGCTTCTAGCCATGTTAGTTCTTTAACAGTGGCATAAAGCCTTTATACTCCGATTTTGTCGAAGAACAAGAGAATGTACATTGTTTGTGAGCATTCCACACATAATAAAAAACAACCGGTGATGATTACAAGAAAGTAACATAGTAGGACCCCAAACATTACAATACACAATCTAAAATATTATTATTGCGAAAAGTTGAAAAACTTAAAGACAGTTTGGAGGTTTTCCCAGTTGACTAGAAGAGCATAAAGAGGGAAATAGTTTTGAAAAAAATAGTAAATTATAACAAGAAACAATAGAATGGAAAACACGAGCATGTGGAGGTCCAAGAAGTTAATGCCTAGTAGTTGAGGATGCTTTAGTTGCTATGAAGGAGACATGTGGAAGAGACTTCAACAAAGACAGACGAAGTGAGTAAAGGCCATGATCACTTGGACCCATGAGCTTGGTTTTAAAAAGCGTGCCTAGGCGCAAGGCGACCTCAGGCGCCAGGATCATCGCTTTTACAAACCTAAGGCGCACTCGGTACAGGAAGCGATCGCTTTTGCGCGCTCCAATCGCTTTTTCTCAAGCACAAGGCGTGCACTTCCTTGTCAGGCTTCTGATTTAGGAACGGGAAAAGGTAGAACTCATGAAGATGGAGATGGAAACGACAAACCTGGGAGGCTGGTGCATCAAAGAGATCGAAAATCCAAGCTTGCTGCTTGACGGAGACGAGAATGGAGGCTTGTTGTCTTACCTTTTACGAATTAGGGTTGCTGCTTGAAGGTCACGTGAAAAAGGAGACGATGGAGGCCGCTGCTTGAAGGAGGGGAAAAATAAAGTGCCGGTAGTTTTGGAATTAGGGCACTCCTTTTATTTCTTACCTTTAAGTTCAATTTATTGTACTTATAGCTAGGTTAGTTGTACATTAAGTCTATCTTATAGATTTTGTGCTTTTTTAAGTTGTACATATAGATTTTTTGTTTTATTAAACTATATATGAAGCTTATTTTTGTTTAAAATTGGACAACAAATAATAAAAACCTATGAGAAAAATATATTTTTATATATATAAATACATGGCGCTTCGCATACGAAAATCCCGCCGCTTTTGCGCTTTGCGCTTCGGTTTTAGACCATGTCGCTTTTCTGCGCTTCTCGCTTTTCTGCGCTTCTCGCTTTTTAAAACCAAGCCCATGAGTAGGATAGTACGTGTCCTTCACACCAAATAAAAAAGACGAATGAAATTCCATGAAAAAATAGAGTACAGCAAGAACATCTATAAAGATTAGGGGTCTTGTTGGGAGAAAAGATTAGTGAGGAACCAATATGAAAAATGGGAAGAGGTTACCATTGCCAACATGAAGAGAATTGTTACCAGAGTAGACATCATAGTTATCTAAACTTGTTAACTCTGGTGTGACATGGCTATTAGACATGTGTCTTGAAATCACGTGGATCCATGTACTGATTTAGCTTCAGAAAAATGTTGTATACTTAGCCTGAGGCTT
This sequence comes from Mikania micrantha, assembly GCA_009363875.1. Classification (NCBI taxonomy): domain Eukaryota; kingdom Viridiplantae; phylum Streptophyta; class Magnoliopsida; order Asterales; family Asteraceae; genus Mikania; species Mikania micrantha. Next base: position 107,468,085 of record CM018693.1, on the reverse strand, counting down.
GGTTTTAAAAAGCGAGAAGCGCACAAAAGCGACAAGGTCTAAAACCAAAGCACAAAGCGTAGAGCGCAAAAGCGGTGGGATTTTTGTACGCGAAGCGCATAGTTTTAATATAATTTTTTTATATATTTCTCATAAGTTTTTTTAAATCACCTACCCAAAATTAGTTATAAATAAGATTTATATATGGTTTATATATAAATAACCTATATGTACAAGCTAAAAAGTCATGTGTACAACATTTTAATGCACTAAAAAAACTCATTCATTTTCTACCTTGTGAAATAACTAAAATAAGTAAATAACATACCATTTTATTAATATTTATGTGGGTTAAATACATATGGGCTTAGTAAGGTTAGTGGGCCATAGAAAACTTGAATGAAATACGTAAAAGAAAACGTGAAAAATAAAAAAAAAATCCCTTTTACCAACATGCTTCTATCTTCTTCCACTCACTGGCAACTTCCCCCATCCCTCACATCTTCACCTAACCCTAAAATCAGCCGCCAAGCTTAAATCCACCTGCAAATCGCCAAATCTACCCGTAAGTTCCGATTAGCTTTGATTTCTTCTTCTTTTTCCTTCTCTCATCGCATCTAAGCTTCAATTTTTGTCCACTTTTCTTCTTTCATCGTTCGTGACAAGAAAGCCCTCACTTGGCGCCTAAGCCACTCCGATCAAAGCGAGCAAAAGCGACCGCTTCTTGTACACCTTGCGCCTTTAGTGAGTAGAAGCGCCAAGCCTGTCTCCTGAAGTCGCTTTGCGCCTAGGCGTGCTTCAGGCACGCTTTTTAAAACCCAGGCCTGAGGTGAGTCACGAGCGAAAGAAGCTGACTAGTTGGGACATTGAGTAGAAACATTCCCAATACTACAACGGTTGCAATGACCATAAACTGCATTTTGGGTGTATGCCAAAGCAAACCGTTGTTGGCGAGTTTGGTCATTAATTCCACAAGACTCGTCACGGTAACGGTTGTGATTTCTACAAGAGTTTCCATGAGAATGACCACGGCGATTGCCACGATAATTGTTTGACGGACAGTTAGCATAAAAAAAAAACTTGAAGTTAAGTAGTTTGAGAGACAGCAGGGCTATGTTGATACCCAAGTTGAGTCACCAGTTTTTGCAAGGTGAGCAATTGAGACTGTGAAGACGCAATAGAACGACTCACAGATCTAGTAGTGGAGGTCGTAAAGGCCTAAGGTGGATATTAAATATGCCAAATGATCATAAAGTCTTGATCACTAAGCCATGGAGTTCATTGAAGACCAGTGACTGCAAGGATGGCTAAATCCTTGTCTTTTAAAGGTTCACCAATATTGGCTAAATCTCCTGTGCGTGGCTAAGATAGGAGGATGAAATTTCATCACCTTTCATCTCAATCTTCAATAGTTGCATTTTAACCGTGTGTTGTTTAGGGGAGTTGTTTCGTGCCTAAGGTTGTTCAAGCGCGAGAACGAGAGTTCTCTTGATGTTGTACCTTGAACATGCTGCAAAGACGAATCAGGGATGGTGGAGATGATAACCACTTATAGATGGACATCGTTTGTGATCCAATGGACATAACTCGAGGAGTCAACAAATACTATATTGGTGATTGTTGCGGTATTCGATGGTGGGCATTTGATGGTGACATCTATGTGGTCGAAAAATATTGTTGGTGACTAAGAATGGATTAATCATTGCTTTCCAAAACCCAAAGTTGGTGGGTGATAATTTGAAAGCAAATTTTAGAGTTATGTGAAGTTTTCCCGACAATAGTGAATGTTGGAAGCGTCGCCATTGATGCAGCGAAGGGATATGACGACAACTATGGTGGAGATCGGAAAAAAAGGGTTGTAGCGGCAGCTAGGTTTGGGTAATTGAGTTCTAGATTAGCTTGGTTGTGATATCATGATAAATCGTAGAAGGTTTATCTTGATTTCCTTGACAACAGTGTTGTAAAAATCGCTAGTCGCTAGTCGGTCGGCGAGGTAGGGACTAGGGATTAATCGGGATTAATCGGGATTAATCGGATTGGAATTTTATATGTAATTTTAAAAATTATATACATATATACAATTTTTTTATATATAATTTTTCAATTACCTAAAAATTTTAACCAATTAATATTTAATTTATGATTTATAGGATAATAATTAATAATAATTCCTTTCAATTTTCTTCCTAAATAAAAAAGCCCATAAAAATAAACCCATACTTCTCAGCCCACCAAGAATTGTTAACCCATAATTAATGTTTAATCCCGTTCTCACCCTTTCTCGTTCTCTCGCTCTCTCGCTCGCTTCTCGTTTCTAGCTAGGGCAAACACGCACACATCCATGCGTTTCTTCTCCATCTCCAGGCTATTGCTTCTTCTTCTCGCCACACTCCATCGATTCCGACAGCCATCACCATCCTGTCTCGCCAAATTCGTGACTGAGTTCGGTTGGAATCCCAGGTGAGTCATTCTCTTTTCGTTCTTGTTGGTTAGATCGAAGTAATCTTGCTGGAATCGCTCGAATTTGGCCGGTATATGGCCGATTAGGACCGGCTAAGTCACCGGAATAGTCAAAATAGTTTGATTTTAAGGTGTATTCATTAGTCCGATTCTCCCAATTTTGACCGATTTTGACCGATTTTGACCGATTTTGGCCGATTTTGACCGATTTTGACCGACTAGCGATTAATGGACCGACTAGGTAAAAATTAATCAGAACACAGCCGACTAGCGACTAATCGCCGATTAATCGGCAAGTAATCGCGATTTTTACAACACTGCTTGACAATTAATGATACTACAATGGATACTATATATAGGATTAGATATTACACTTATATGTCATTAGAAAATAATAAATGTTAAAAATACAATCTAATAACATTGTCTAACACGTCGCTCCTTTGTAGATTATGGTCTCCATCGTGCATATCTGACTATGGTCCTCTGGAGCCATTTCTCCATTGAGCCGCTCTCTTAGAGGACTCAGCCATCAGCCAAGCCACCACCACACCAAGCTGCCTTTCTCATTTGTAGCACTTGATTTTTAGTTCATTCAAAATTGTGGATTAAAGATTGTAGGGTTATCAGTTATGGAATTTTGACCGAAATTTAAACTTACACGTCATTGACCAAACTTAAAAACCGTATTATTATTAGGGTTTATTATTATTTAGAGTTTATTAGTATGAGCCCACACGCCCAGTTTAGGTTTCTAGGGTTTCTTATAATCTCTATATATTGTAAGACGCTTTAAGTAATGAATCAATTCACTATTTTATAAGTTTACAAAAATGTTGACGTGGCAAAGTGTGTGGGTTGAGTAAGACCCAATTTTTCATTCTTGTTAAAAAAAGAACAAGTTTGGTTGGCCCACATATTTTTTTCGTCAAAAGCTTAATTTTTTTTTGTAAATACTAAGTAGTTAGTGTGTCAAATACAAATCAATTTGATTATTTTGACACTAGCCTAAATTTTAAATAATCTAATTGTCTAAGTAAAATTGTGGTGTACACATATAATGTATATGTGTGTGGGCCTTCAAGAGGCCAAAATAAAATTGCACTAATTCGAAAGTTATTTTACTTATTTTGTGAAAACAGGGTTAAAAATCTTGGGATGATCAACTTCAAACGATAACTTTGAGCCGGGGACTCCTTCGGAGCAGCCTCTCTATCCAACTGGGATAGGGGTAAGGTTTGTGTCTATCCCATAGTTGTCAAAGGCACAAAGCGCACTCAAGGCGCATAAGCCGAGCCCGGAGCCTAGGCATAAGGCGCAAAAAATGCGAGGGTTTTTTTAAACTAGGCGCATAGTATTAAGTTACCATTTTTAGAGGTTTGACATGTTTTAAGCTTAAAATTTTTTTAAAAATATATAAAGTCTAACTATAAACAATTAATAATCTAGTTATACAGAGTTTTTAAAATACAAAACCTTTTTATGGTTGTTTTAGACTGGTTTATGGTTGGATTTTTTTGAACTTTGCCAGAATGTTTCAAAATTTTGCCGAAAAGTCACTGGAGTGCGCCTAGGCTGTCAACAGGCGCTTTTCATGCGCCTGGCTTTTTTCTGGGGCCTAGGCGAGCACCCAAGGGCTTTTGGCAACTATGGTCTATCCTTCCCCCCTAGACCCTACTAAAAAGTGGGAATATACTGGGTAAGTTTGTTTGTTAATTGTCTAACTGTCTAAAACTCTAACTTTTTATGTAATTCAAATACACATTGGGCAACTCTTAACTTTTTAATCCATTTGAATCGTTCATTTTTGTTTTAAAGATAATCCTTTTAATTTTACTAAAAACATAGCCTAAAATGACCCATTCATAATAAATGGGTCAAAAATACCACACTATCAAAAAGTCAAGGTCAGTTAAAAAAATTTGATGCAATCTTTTATGACAATGAATGCATGAGATGTTGAATCACATACCTTGGATTTTGTCAACGGGATCGTATCATGAGAGAATTTACACTTCTCACCCTGTCATAAATAATAGATTTGAGGAGTTACATGAAAAACCAGAAATTCAGAAAAATAAATTCTGTGTCTGAAAATAGAGATCATAAATATAAAATTATAAGATAACCTCATGGCATCTTCCATTCATATAGTGGCGGCAATATATTATCTTTTTCTCTTTTATCACAGGTTGAAGTTTTAACCTCCTTATACCAAGTTTTCTGTTCTTCTCAGCTCTTTTAATTCTATCCTTCATCTGAAACTCATAATGATGACAGATTTAGCTGGAGTAATCTATATGATGAGAAATACACTTGACCGATACGACTAACTAAACAATTATAGTAACAAATGGGTACAAAATAGGCATAGATCAAACCGTATTCAACAATATAGTAAATATTTAATGTCATAGTTTATCCTTTCCAAACTTAAAGTGTAATTTTGACAATCTAGATGTTCTTTGTGTTTATTTGTTTCTTAATTCCTGTGATATAACCATCTATAAAAATATTTCTTCATGCACTTAATTGTTGTGTGTTAATCATGTGATCTATGTTAATTATCTATTTTTTATGATATCAAGATATTTCTGTTATAGGTTCATGCCGTAGGATAAAAGGGTCCTGATCCTTTTATATATCTATCATACAAGGGACTAGGTTTATTATGGATTTCTTTTTCTTGCAACATACTATTCATTGCTGAGGTGGTCCTGAATTTTTCTTTTTGAGCAGCAAGTTCACATATAAATGGAGCCTTGTAAACATCTTAGTTGATTTCTCCACTACATAAATGGAGAGTTATGTCAGAGTTTTAATTTGAATAATTTTTGTAGGGTTAAATGTGTAATTTATTCATATTATAAGCATGTGTGGCAAACAGAAACAATTTGAGACATTTAAACAGAAACAATTTGAATGATTTTTTTATATATAGCCAATTTGAATGATTATAGTCCATGTTTCCACTTTCAACAATGGATAATTATAATTTAATTTTCTCATTTTACCTTCAATTTTAAGACTTGGTAGTTTTCCATGTCATGACATTGTTAAGGGTAAAATTCGCTATCCAGTAACAAAATCTGCTCTTCAAAATTGTAGGTTTTGTTTGTGGACAACAAATTTGAAAGGGAGGAAGTATAATGTTAAAACCAGCACCACAGATGCAACAAATGTGCATCTGTTAAGTTCATTTTTAAATAACACTTCAATAAGTTCAAGAAAGTAAAAAGGGTACACCTTTTTCTTTGCTTTTCTTTCCTTGGTCACAACCCGCTTCGTTTTCTTCTCAGTGCAGGCAGCCTGTTTTAAAAATCAGTTAGTTGACCAATTATAACAGATAATTCAGGCAATAATAAGAAAACTTATGAATGAAAAGACTCTAAGATCATTTAAGTAATAGAATATTTGGTCTTTTCAAGTTCTATGTTGTCATTATAGTTGCAATTTTAACCCGTCCTTATCTAAAATTGGGTGTGTTTTATGGTGCTAAATGGGTCAGGTTGGCACGTCAATCCAACACGAACCCGAAATTTTAAATGAACACGAACACGAGCTGTACCCGAAAATCGTGTCATGAATATGAACCCCGAACACGACAAGAATATTCACGGGCTAACACGAAGACAACCCGTTTGACCCGAAATTTTTTATTTTTAAAATATAAATACTTTTAGATATACAATTTTATAACAAAAAATACAAATATACAAAAACAAAAACTATGTTTGAATATAAAATTTCATGTTAGTTTTTTTAGTTTAAACGTTTATAGTTAAATACCCAACCAAATTAAAATAAAACACAATAAAAAAATAACTAAATACATATATATGGGTTGAATGGGTCAACCTGGGAACCTGCCCCAATTGACACGAACCTGACCTGTTTAGCTAAACGAGTTCACATGTTCAACCCGAACACATTCATACTAAAATCAAACCCGCTGATTTTGTGTTAGGTTCATGTCATGTTTTCGTGTCATTTCAGAAATTTACACCCCTAGTTTACCTCAAATGCAACAAGTAACTTGAGTAAAAGGTGATAAATAAAGCCAAAATAAAACAAGATGAGAAGGTGAGCACCATCTGTAAATAGAATATTAAGATTATCATTATAGTTGACAAATTCAGTACCTTGTTTGCAGACGCATCAACATCTAGAGAGGCATCCGCAAGGTGTTTGCAAAGCAATGTTAAATTTTCAGGATTAACAGACTTCTTTAGCTTTTTTTTCATTCTTTTTTCTTCAGTGCCAAATCCCTTTCTCTTTCTATTATTTTGGGTGCTGCTATTCTGCCATACATGGATATAGGAGCCAAACGTAACCATGTCAAACAGGGTATCAAGTAATCATGTAATATTGTTTTAATAATAACAAACATATGAGTGTATACATAATATGTTGAAGTAAATGAAAAAAACAAATAATAATTCTTGAAACTATTTACAAAAATCTACCAAAATTTATAAATATCCAAAAAGTACATAAATCTATGTTTTTGTCAAAAATGATTTGAAGAAAAATCAGTGACGTCTTATTCAAGAAGTTTTTCAAATTAAGAACACAATTGAAATGATGGTGTAAGCAAACACGAAATTGATCAAGTTCTTTGGGAAACTTCTTGCAAGGAAAGATGCCTTGCATTTTGAGCAAAGGTCTCGGCCTGCTTTTTATTGGTCCAATGCAACTGGTTTTCTTCAGTATATCAGACCAAAGACAAAGGTGTAACAGATCTGACTTAATGCAATGGATAGAAATTAGTGAGAATCAACCCTGAAAGCGATCGTCCAACCCTGGAGAATTTTTTAAGATCTCTTTCTTATATCTAATTAAAAAAAAATCTTCCAACACCTTTGATTTACCTCTTGCACTTGAAAATTTCAGAAGATTAAAATCCTTCAAAAGTAATTATTTAAAAGCTATTCAAAATAAAATCTCAAGATCACAAAACAAGAGAGGAGCAAGTTAGTTTGAAAGTTTATTAGGACTTTTAATTACACAAGCACTTGTAAAGGTCATAACTTCCTTTGGTTTTGATCTAATATAAATGGGTCAATTTAGGTTATGTTAGATTATAAATAATTTGCTGTATAGGAAATATCAAATATGCGGGTCGAACGGGTTAAAACCACTTTAAGTTTATTTTTACATCTAAGCCCAAACCATACCACAAAGTACACCTTTTCACCTAGTACACAACCATCCATATTTCCAATTCTAAGTAACCAAAAACAAACTTTATGGTTCAGAACTCAAGCAAATTTGTTAAAAGAACTCAAAACTTCACCTGGAATACTAGATTCTGACTCTTGGTTTTATTAATCTTTAAATTTGCTTGCTTTGCAGACTCTTGGGATTTTGCCTGAACAGCTATTTCAGAATAATCGACCAAATTTCTAGTGTTTCTAGTTACTACTCCCGCAACATCTTTACCACCATTTTCCACTGCTTCTGTAAATAAAGGAATTAATTTATTGTCATTTTTAAGGCCCATTTCGGTGCTTATAGAATCCTGAGTCTCAGAATCTGCCTCGCCCACAGTTTTTGTATGATCCACAAAATGACCCGAGATTTCTCCTTCTTCAACATTTTCGTTTGTAGCTAAATAAGGAGAAGCACAAATCATCTCACTTTTATCTTGACTACTTATATCAAAGATGGTTGAAGGATTGAAGTTGACTATTTGAGGAAGATCCTTCGTTTCTCCTAAAATGTTGTGATCATGTTCAGATGATTCAACACGTTTATTATATAAACCATCTTCTTGGGCATCCAAAACTACTCGGGTTTCATCCATAGATGCTTGTTCTTGAAATATGGAATAATTAGGCATCCTATCGGTGCAATTCGAGGGAACATCCATTTGCTTGCCCTTATCTACATGAAAAAATATACATAAAAGTCAAATGGGAAAGTAATTAGCTTCTTGTATGATAAAACCACTGAATTAAATTTATGATTTCATTCTCTCTTTTTTATCACAAAACTACAGAAATTGAGGTAACACTGCATATATGTGGATGATTTCAATTGAAAAACTCATCAGCATAAACCCTCAATCTACAATCATTTAATTTACAGTTACAGACTTAAACCCCATATAAGTAAAACCCTAAAAATTAAATCTAAATAAATAATGTTCACATTGAAAGAAATTATACCATTTGACTCAAAAACAAGAACATACCTGAGGAATCATCATAGCAAAGGGAGAGGATACGATGAAGGGTATCAACGGTATGGCTCCTTATAGGCCGCCTCCGACAGTTGCCAAACAACGGGCTCGTTTTAGACTTCGGAATCTCTTTTCCGGTCTGGATTTCTAACTTCTCCATCATCGCCGTGTTCGAGGACCTACATAACATTCGAAAATTAACATGGAACATCAATTCATCCCTCAAATTGTCCTTCCTGCTTCCAAAACAACCCTAAACCAATCTTTGAATCTTAGGTCTTTATCAAATCCACTACTTGGTTTTACAATTAGCATAAAATAGGGATTTTAGCAATGTTTTTAAAACCGGACCGGACGTCGAACCAGCTTCTTTAGTGGTCAGCGGTCGGGCCGGATTTAAGAACTAGAGAACATGACATGGTTGGCTACCATCTTTTTACTAGTTGTATTGTCTTATTCATGGTTGCATCCATATAATACATTAATACCAAAACTTTAATGGTCTGAGTATGTGTTTGTTTATCTTGGGTAATTTTTAGTTCAATTCTAAGGTTGATATATGTTTCCAGATAAACCATCACAATAAAGATTTTATCTAGCAAAACAAAGTGCCACTTTCTAGCTAGACATATCTAATCACCAATCTTTTGTTTGCGATCAGAAAATCTTATTTCTCATAGACCTAAATAAAGATTAAATGTTTTGGTGTTGATGTGGGTGTGGGAGTGAAGAAACCACATGGCTTACCTGCGTAATGATTCATGACTGATTATGGTTGCCGGTCGATGTCGCCGCCGGTTGCCTCCGGTCGATATCTCCGTTGCTCGTCGTCACTTGCCTCTGGTCAATCGTCTTCACTGGTAGATTGCAGCCGTTCGCAGATGGTAGCAGTGAAGAAAACAGGATACTTAGGGGCTGTTTGGTAGCATCTGAATCATTAAGTGCTGAATGATTAAGATGTCTGAATGGTTAAGAGGGTCTGAATCATTAAGTGTTGAATGGTTAAGACTGTTTGGTTGAACATCTGAATGAATATACAGAGAACAATTTGCATCAAAACATCACAAACAAATGTTTACAGGTTTTCTGATCTTAATTATGTAAACTTATGATCAAGCAAATGTTAACAGGAACATCACAAACATAGGCAAATTCAACATCATTTGAACAATCTATGGTGTGCAAACATAGGCAAACAATTTGCATCAAAACATCATTTGAACAAGAACATCACAATTACAGATTCAAAATCACAGAAACAAAATCACAGTTTTCAACAATCAGCTAGAGAACAAGAACATCATAATCACAGAAACAAAATCACAGGTTTTCTATTGTATGATATAACCAACTTGCATCAAAAAACCAAAATCAAATCGCAACAATCACAGAAACAACAATCACAGAAACAAAAAAAAAAAGAAGAAGTAGCTGCGGGAGGCGACCGACCTGTAGCTGCGAGTGCGACGGGTTGAGGGAGGCGACGGGTGCGACGGCGGTAGTACCTGCGGCGGCGGAGAAGGTAGCTGCGGCGGAGACAATACCTGCGGCAGCGAACAAGAAGGGGGTTGGGGGAGGCGACGGGTGCGACGGCGACAGGACCTGCGGCGGCGGAGAAGGTAGCTGCGGCAGAGACGGGAAGAAGGTGAAGGAGGCGTCGGGAAGAAGGGGTTGAGGGAGGCGACGGTCGGGGTACTGGGTTGAGGGGATGCGACGGGAAAAACGGGGAAACACGGATGGAATAGGTTTTCAAATGAAAGTGAAAAGAAAACCCAGTATTTTTTTCCACCATTAACCATTCAGACTTGTTTTCAAATCTAAATCATTCAGACCCTCAATCAGATGGTTTTTTTCGTTCAGACGTTCCAACCAAACGATCTGAATCTGAATGGTTCAGATTCAGACTCATTCAGATCCATTCAGACCCTACCAAACAGCCCCTTAGAAAAATAGAAACGGGATTTGAGGGAATTAGGGGTCTAGGATTTCAGGGAGGGAAGTTTCTATTTGAGGGAGACGTTTCTATTTTCTAGGGTTAATATTTCAAGGGCAAAATAGTAATAATGGTCACGGTTCTAACACTTCAACCGGTTCTTTGAACGGTTTGGAGGTCGAACCGCTGGTCTCGTGTTGGACCATCCGGTCATTGGCGGAGGTTTTAAAGGGCCGGGGCACCCCCCGGCCCCTGCCGTTTTTCTGCCCCTTCAGTTTTTCTTTATAAAATTCCTTGGGCTATCTTGGATTTTAAAAAAGAATAAAGTTTAACTAATATTGTAAGTTTTAATATTATCTTTAAGGGTTCACAGTATCGGTTGTTATCTTGTTCATTAGCCAATCTTGAGTTTAAATCTTGTTTTGTGCCTTAAAAATTAAAATGGACGTTAACTATTGAACATTACATAAATTAATAATCATCTTCGCAAAGGAAATTGCTGAGAAGTTTGATTCGAAGTGTATAATCAATGAGTTCAAAGAGCTTAAAGGTAGTCGCGTTGAATTGTGATTATTCTTCCGGGTACTCACCTTTTCGTTTTAAACATTTTATGTTTTGTTTGATACAAACATATATATATATATATATATATATATTTGAATAGAACAAATATTTGATATTTTAAACTTTAAATTGTTTGACCCGACCAGAATAATCATGTGTCGACCCGAATTTTTTACCAAAACATAGTGATAAGGAAAAAAAATTTTGCCCCATGACTTTCGGCTCCCTTGGACAAAGTTTTCAAGCTCCGCCACTGCTTCCGGTTTCTCCAAGAAAGGGTTTTTAAAGCATAACCGGACCGCTATTGCTTCCGATTCCTAGTCCGGTCGGCGGGCCCGATCCGGGTTTGAAAACATTGGTTTTTATGTTCAAGTCTCTGAGTTTAAAAAAAATGTATATTTAACTCTCTTAAGGTGTAATTTAAGTTAACATGTAATATGAAAGAACCAAAGGAACTAATTTTGAACCATATGTTATTAGGGGTATAAAGGTAATTTAACCTTAAAGTATGAGAAGTTCCTATTTTACCCTTTTTAATAACCATTCTATGTACAAAACTTAAAGCATAATGTACAAGTATATTATGTAGTTCTCAAGTTCCTAACATAAAAGTGGTTCTTAATAGAATACCTCCCCGGTATGTTATTTAAATCTAATTTTTAAAAGGATACATATGATGTAAAAAGTCACAACACATGTCACAAATTACTCTTGATTTTGATTTTGGTGTGAAATTTGATATTGTTTGTTATATTAGTGTACAATGGTGTTATTTAATTTAGAATTATAACTTTTAAAATTTGATTTTTTTTTGTTTAGATAGGAGGTTTTGTAACACCCCAACCCTGTTAGCACTGACGTGTCAATCAATACAGTAGTCAGAGACAATTAACATAATAATTAAGTATTAAATCCAGTTGCAATGCTTAAATAAACAAAATCCTTAAACCAGTTCAAACTAGAAAATAAACGAATGTCTTAAAATCAAATACTAGTAAGTTTAACAACTTTTCAATTTGACATCCTAATTTCCTTGATTCACTCTCTTCACACGTTCCCAATAGCCCCTTGAGTACCTGCCGTGTATACAAAGAACCACATAAAAGAAATACGGCTGAACCAAAATTGCTCTGTAACGGATAGAACAATAGCAAACAATACATTATTGAAACACTAAGGGGTCGTTTGGTTGTGTCTGAATCATTAAGATCTGAATGGTTAAGATGTCTGAATGATTAAGAGGGTCTGAACCATTAAGTTGTCACATCCCGAGCCGGCGGGGTTGGATCGGAGTCCCCGTCGGGCGGAAGGTTCCCGGGGCGTGATATCGCGGGTGATAATCAAAATGATCAGATTGTTTACATAGCATCAATGTTTAAGAATAACTAAAGCACAATCAAATGATAACTAGGATTACAAAGTTAAATTACATCATCAATGTTTTGCAATTTAACTAAGTAAACCTATCAAAAGAATAACATGTTTATATCTTGCATATGTACAAGATATCAAAAATAATATGTATCATCAACCAAAGATGTGCTTCTCAAAAGTCTACTACGTCCTCTATCTGGGCCGCCTAGTATGCAATCCATAAGCCTTAGATTAAACATGTTCATCACCTGAGAATGCATGTAAGAAAACAAGGTCAACACAATGGTTGGTGAGTTCATAAAGTTTATAAGTTTAAAATAGTTTAACAAACCTCCTTCGATAAAACCTTAACCTCATTAACTCCACATGTAATATCCAAATCGGTATGCTTATATATAGGGCATATGTAAGGGACAAGCCCTAGCCAACATCCCACCACATACTAATCCAGATATGACACTGTTGTTAATAATAATTAAGCATTTTACCTACCAATCAACCCATTCCTCATCAAAGCTTTTGTTGTCTGTTTCAAAGTTTACAAGTCTATATTGTTTACAAGTGTTAGTTTCAATGTATGTTTATCAAGCATCAAGTTTCACACGCACATAGTTTAGCTGTCCCTAATCCCATACGTGAGTACAAGCTCTGCACTAGCAGTAGTTTAGCAATTACGTAGCTCACCGATTAGTTAAGCTTAGTCTAGCAATTACGTGTCTCCTATACAAGATAAAAGCTCTGGTTTACCAGTAGATTAGCAATTACATATCTCATATATAGACACAAGCCATGCATACACAAGTAATTCCAGCAATTACATATTCTCATATAAGCAAACAAAAGCTCTGGATTACCAGTAGTTTAGCCATTACATGTCTCTTATATAGATAATAGCTTAGCATCGCAATGTTTATGTTTAGCAATTACATACCTCATATAAGCAGACAAAAGCTCTGGATTACCAGTAGTTTAGCCATTACATGTCTCTTATATAGGTAATAGCTTAGTCTCGTTACGTTTATGTTTTACATATATCTCAATCCATAGGTACAAGCTCTGGATTACCAGTAGTTTAGCCATTACGTAGCCTATGATTAGATATATGTACCATGTTTCATGCGCAAGTAGTAGTTTCAAGCATACAATTCAAGTGTTCATACAATGTTTCATCATGAATCCCATATGTTTGCATCAAGTCTCAAGTTCATAGTATCAAGTTTCTCAAGTATAAGTATTCAAGTCTCACGTTTGAAGTATAAATTCCCACAAGTCTAAGCATTCAAGTCTCATGTTTGAAGCATAATGTCTCACAAGTCTAAGCATTCAAGTCTCACGAAACATCAACAATGTTTAAAGTATAAAGTTTCACAAGTCTAAGCATTCAAGTCTCATGTTGAAGTATAAAGTCTCACAAGTCTAAGCATTCAAGTCTCATAAATCTCCAACAATGTTCATTTCTTTAGCTATAGGATCAAGGGTTCGGTGCTGGGACCTGCACGAGGGTTCGGCCAAGTTAGGATGGGCACACAGGTTCGGCTCCTATGCAGTCTACAGGTTCGTGTCATGTGAGGTTCGCCACTGGCTAGAGTTCGACAACCCTAAAAGGGTTCGGCTGATGGTGACCACGAACCAAGGGTTCGGTAGAAGGAAGGTTCACTGCATGAGGAAGGTTCGCGCATCAAGTTGGGACACCAAAGGTTCGGCCAGTTCATGTTGAGGTTCGTTGAGCTGAATGCAGCACCATAGGGTTTGGCTCAAATGGTTCGGCCACCCTTACAGGGTTCGGCCATGTGCATCTCACGAACCCTATGTACTCCCACTGCCATTCGATTCTACCTTCGATCTGGTCGTCCTCGTGGTGTAGCCATCAACAGTTCAGCTCCTCGTGATCATGGTGAAGATGATTTAGAGTTTTGGCCGGTCGTTTGTGTGTGTGGTCGAGCAAACCATAGAAAACCCTAATTTCCATAACCTTTCTTGTATCATACCTCGAAATCGGCTGGACAAACTCTCAGATCAACTGTACTTCCTTGTAAAGGGCTTCGAGATGGTCGTTTAGGCGCAAGAATCACGCGATTCCGTCAAGAATTGAGGGAGATCTCGTGGCTTGAAGTTGGATTCTTGAGTGATGGTGGTGGTGACGAGTTGAGAGAATGTGTGAGAGAGAGATTGTATAAAAATGAAATAAATGAGGCAATTGGTGTTTATATACTCCAACAGGTATCCGGGTTCGTTTCGGTTGCTCGGTTCGTATTCTTGTCGCGTATCCGGCACTTTATGCGCGTTTTTCGTAAATAAAATAAAATAAGTTTATTTTAACGATTCGAATGCCATTTATTTCTAAAAAAATTATTTTAAATGTCGTTTAGTTAGTTTATTTATCGAATTTTAGTATTTTACGCGTTTCGTTTAATTCATTCGTGATTTAATAAAATAGTTTGGTTTAATTTATTTTATGATGAGTTTCAAAATTGTAAAATAGGAAATATTTTATTTCCTTAAATTTATGATCGATCGAATCGTTATTCGTTTTTGTTTTCGTTTCGTCAGATCGCGTCGCCATCGCGCGTATTCGTTCGAATCGTCATTCGAACGAACACGTCAATGGTTTGGCTTTCTGATTCTTGTTTTCTAATGTTAAGTCATTATTTCAGAACGTTAAACTATCAGAATCATTCGTACAGATCGTCACCTGTACGAATAACACGTCAGTTTAGCATTCGGAAACGACAACCGTTAAGATTTTGTTTTGTTTAACCTCACATACGTTTACACCAAGTAATATCACATAAAGCATTTATGCTTCAACACTGTGTTGTCTGACATGTTTTCTGACTGTTAAATCCTAAGATTTCAGTCAGATTCAGGCAATCGTTTAATAGTTTCATGTTAATCCAATGCATCAATAGTTTAAACATAGTTTCATGAAATGTGTACCTGAGTTACTGTACATGTTTACTGTTACGATCACTGTTCCGGCACGCGTTCGGCACTGGTGTTACATAAGTGGTGGTGTTTGTTTTATCATGTGAATGAAAAAAAACCCTTTTAATTGAAAAACCCTAAAAAAAAGTTCAAACCCATCCCGTCGGTCGACTACTTGAGCATCGCCGCTGCCGCCTCCCGTCGCCGCCACCCGTCGCCGCTCCAGTCGCCGCCTTCGCAACCTGTCTTCGACATCCCGCCTCCCATCGCATTCGTCTACTGTCGCACACTCCGAGCATCAAATGGTCGAGCATCAAACGATCGCCTCCTGATGCTTTGATGCGGTGGCGTCGAATGGCGGTCCGGTAGGCGGTGGGGTCGAGCGGCGGTGGTGCAGTAGGCTGTTGGTTGAGCGGCGCCGAGATAGGGGTGGGGAGGAGGAAGCTGAAGTGAAGGAAAGACGGGACACAACATTCTTTTTTCTCCATTTTCCCCATTCAGACCTATTCAGACTTGGTTCAAGATCCGAACCATTCAAACCTCCATTCAGATTTTTTTTTCGTTCAGATGTCCCAAACAAACGGTCTGAATCTGAATGGTTCAGATTCAGACCCATTAAGTGGCTACCAAACAGCCCCTAAATTGAGAATATGACTTAAGGAAAATAAACAAGTCATATCAATATGATTGATTATGATTATCTATGTGGTTGATTATTTATGATTGATTATGATTATCTATGATTGAATATGACTGATTGGGTATGTGATTATGTGGTGTGTATGTGTTTGATTGTTGAGTTTGGAGATGTGTTGGATTATCTCATGCAGGTACTCTTGTGGATTTTCTTAGAAAGACCATAAGTTCTTATACTTATTTTATCTAAACTTTTTATAAAATCTTTTCAACATACAAGCTTTTATACTCATTTATTAAAACCTTTTTAAAGTATAAAAACTTATGATTACTCACCAACTACTTAGTAGTTGACACTTGATTTTCCTACATGTTTCAGGTAATGAAGCAAATTAGGTTGAGGATGAAGAACTCAAACTTTTGGACGTCATCATATACGATCTTGGACTTAGCTAATTAACTGAATTTCTGGCAAATTGAATTTAGTTAGATAACTAATTCTTTTTGTAATTGATGTAACTAATTCATGTTAGACATGATTTTTGTATGTACTTATTTTGGTTGATTGAATGATATATGATGATTTGATTTAGATGCCCACGAGCTTTTGAACAATCTACACATCCCTCATGGCATCCCGACGTTTCCGCCATCGGTCGGGGTGTTACAATGAGTATGAACCATAGGATAAAGTATGTCTTTCTGAAAGTTAATTAGACTTAAAAAACGTTGATATGTCAAAAGTGTTCCTTTAGGAATGCATCCAAGTATTTCTTTGTGATTGAACTTTCATTTGAACTCTCTAATTCTATCTTGAACCTTGTATGCATCATGTCATAAGATTTAGTTCTGACCCTTTTCCTTTGAATCTTGGATCACGCACTTAACGTTTTCTTTTTATAGGCATCACACTTGAACAACAAATCTAAGAACACAAAGATGTTATGCTTATGAACAATGATATATACATATATCATTTTAAACTAAAGTTTTATAATGTCTGATAAACATTTATTATTCAACTATAGGATCCTAAGATATATAAACTTATGATTGGTGATATTTATTATCATCTTAATCCAAAGTTATAAGAAGTCTTATGTTATACTTCATATTTATAAACAACATATTATGATATTATGAGTTATAATGTACACTTATCATACTAATTTAAGTATCATAATGTCACAAACATCTTATTACATACAATAATACTTACAAACATTAGATTTCATTGCAAAAAGAATGCAAATTTTGAAATCACGATACACCCACTATTTTGAACTAGTCAAGTTTGAGTACTATGTGACGGACTTGTAATAACCTAGTAGGTTAAAGCTTGTTACGCCAAACATCATATGAATACGAAAACTTTTATCACATTCTTACAAAAGTCAACTGTACCAATTACGGTTTTACAAAACAAAATTCTTCAACCTATTCGATTGTGGAATGGTCGTACTAGTCGTCTTGTATACTACAACATAGACAAGACTAGTTTGCATTCGATATTAGCTCGATTATGTACCACGTTCATAAAGTAGGGTAAACATGCAAGGCAAATTTTCGTTACGGGTGCACACGGAACGAGAATTTGCGGTACATGTAAATCCTACAAATACAAAACAAGGTACACTATTGTAGTAATCTTCGAATGTAAACTCAAACAAAATCAAGCATATTGAACTAAAACTCAAAACATTTTCATTAGAAAGGTTGTGTTGTATTGGTAGGTGATTGGTATGCTTTCAAAGTAGTGTTGGTGTGGTGGGTTGGCTGCGGTATACCCTATATATAAACACCAACCATATTTTGGGAGTAGCATCGAAAGCTTGACCAATGTTAGGTTTCATAAATTTGAGTGTATCAATAAGGTAATCTTAGTCATAGCTAGTAGTTGAATAAATAAATTCTTGCATACTAAGACTAGGTGTGTATCTTACACCAAACCAATCAAAAGTCTAAGTAATTATTCTCATACCAAGACAACTAGACTATTGTCATTCAACATTATTGCAATGAATACACGAAAGATGAGCACGTAAGTTGTTAGTTGGAAATCCTTCAAACATCAAACTTTAAATTTAAACGTCAACCTATGATGCTAAATCTTTGATAGTATTTCGTGACTAGGAGTTGAGATCTAATTCTAATACATAACTCACAAATTCCCAAAATCACAAGTTGTGATTTTAGATTTGGCTTCTTGTGATCTGAATTCCTAAACCCATTTATATATGGTATAAAGGAATTTGAAGATTATATCATTTGACATCCTTTCAATTGATCACAAACAACAAAACATTCACATTAAGAATCAAAACATATTCCTCGCTCACCCTCACTCTACTACATTAATTCAAGACACCAAAATAAATACAAATCCTAATGAATTAAAATAATGAACTTAGTGGGATAGAAATTGCCATAGGATTTGACTTGAGAAAAACTACCAAATATTGACAATGTGGTGGCTGGGTTCGCCCTACATATACCCTATACATAAGCATTGTCAATAAATGGTAGAATACTCTAGCAAGAAATTAAGAGAAATCAATAAGTAAATAAACTAAAATACGGGAGAGTGAGTTGTTATCATCTTCTTTTGGGCTTGCTAGATTCAACAAACATAACGGTAATAAAATCCTTAATGTTTATTACAAACCAATTGCAAAGCTACACGATTCTTGTAGCTAGCTACCATGTAAAATAATATCTCTAAGAATACAACATATAGTTATACCCTATTGAGATAATGAATAAACCCATGATACTATAGAACAACTTTGACTAAACCTAATCAAATGTAAGACTATAATCCTTAACAAAATATTGATCACGAAAACGTGACAAATCGTAGCTTGTGTTAATAGTCAAACTCCTTGAAAACAAAGGTTTATAAGAATAAGTTGGTACAAATATATATTATGTCAAAATATTATAAAGATTTTATACAAATGAGTTGTTAATAAATTAGAAAGTTTTTATAAATCATAGTAAGTTAGTAAGATTTAATAAATTCCTTTAATAAAACAATGGGGACCAAAACTGTCAAAATTAAAACTGAGATTGTAAAGAAAACATTGAAGGACCAGAATTGTCAAGACCCCATAGTAGTTATCTTCCTCGCCCACTTTCCTCCATGGATACCCGGTTGACTCAATCACAACCCATGTCGCGATTTTAGCCAAATCAAGCTAGAAAAATCAATAAAGTTCGGATCTTTATCACCTACGAACTTCGTGGAATCGTTAACATCAACCAAATAGTCGAATAAGTCAAGAATCAAAACGAAATTCGTTCCTAATAAACCGGATTCGATCGTGTGTGTTAAAATCTATATAAACGAGCATAAAAATCAAATTAAATCAACCCACACATCTCATTAGCATTCACGAATCGATCTGTGCAATCAAAACACCTCCTAAAGCTCCTTAGGATCGCAAATCAAGACCTGCAACTCGTTCCTTGTCGCTCTCTGTCCATTACTCGAAATCACATCAAATCACAACAAAGGTAATCATTTTATACACCCACATGTTCGGTTTTAAACCCTTAACAAAAGCCCTAAACTTATATCAATGATCGAATGGTGAATCGATCGAATTTGAATGAAATAAGTTCTAGGGTTACGGTTTCTTTATAAATGGAATTGGGGGAAACGCAGGGAATCAGGTTAAGTATAATTAAAATGGAAAACAGTAGCGGCTAAAGCCTTTAGAACGGTAGGTGGCTGTGATTTAGATTGAAGGGTCGGGGGTTCGAGACCCGGTAACCGCAGGTGGACCAGTTTTTTTTTTTAATTCATTTTATAACTTTTTAATTATTAATCATTTCTAAATTCTTATTTCACCTAATTTTTTTATAAACTTAAAAAAAAACTATTAATTTGAAAAAAAAAATATATATAATAAATATATTATTCAGTTTATTTATTTAATTTATTTCATTAGATATATAAAAGTTATATTTAGTTTATGTAGTATTTATTCATTTAATTATTTACTTCTTTAAAAAAAATAAATTAATAAATAAATAATTAAGTAAATAACTATTTATTTACTTAGTTTAATTATTTATCTATTTAATTAATTCTTTACAAAAGTGTATTAATTTTAAGAATAAGATATCAACTAGATTTTTTTTTGAAAAACAAATGGTAATTTTAAATCACACGTATTAAATTTATGAAATTAGTTTAACATAGAAAATGTTTTATATAATTTTTGAGTTAGTAAAGTCATACATTTAATTTTTAAGGTTTACGAAATTACAAAGAAAATATTTTTAATGATATTTTTTTAAATAAATAACAATGTAAGTATTATAACAAATTAATATATTATTAATTCATCTTAAATTGTTTATAAGTTGAATTAATTGGTTTAACATACAATTTTCTTTAAAGTAATAAGAAATCTATACTATTATTTTATGATGAATTTAATAGTAAAATTTATTTAATTTAAATCATAAAAATTTAAAAGAATTATATAAGTCTATACTTATATAATTCTTTTGAACAAAATATGGATATATATACATATATCTATTATATATATATATATATATATATTAAATTGTAAACATTTATACATGAAATCATAATATTATATTTATATTAGAAATTTCATAGAAATTATAATTTATACTTGAATTCACAATATAGGTTGATTGCTTTGCGTGGGATACTACTTGGATTACATATTTGTTATTTATTAGCAACGACTAGCTTATCACACAAGGTGAGTCTTCATAGCCCCTTTTTATGATTTTATTATTTAGGGTGAAACATGTTATCAAATCTTTTAAACAATTTATGTGAAACAAGTTTATGACATTATACATATTGAACTTTAGTTAACATTTAGCATTGATCACCCCTAGTGACTATGATATATCTATTGACCGGCCATTCCACTGTGTTTGATTTACCTTTCGGGGGAAGCCAACAGTGATAGTTATTAGTTCAAGCATTGCAATGCTTACCATGGTCAAACATTATTCTGTTAACATTAGTTGATCTGTTTTATTTACTAATTCAATATTGTATGTTCATATTGCTTGATTACACATATTACTTATAACATTTATAAACATTTTATTCAAATATTTTGGTGTGTGTGCTAAAAACCTGTGAAGCTCACCAACTTTATAGTTGACCTTTTATTTAGACATGTTTCAGGTGGAAACACTACTTAGGAATGCAAAGAGATTGGATTTAGTTTTATTGTTATGTTTAGAATTTGATTGTTTGATTTAGTATTTCCTTTTATTATGTTAATGGATGTTTTAATGTTAAGTTTGAATTTATGATAGCAAATGGTTTGAACTCATTACAATAAACACCATGTGCTTTTAAACAATCTACACTTCGTGTACGCTCCGATGATTCCGCCATTGGTCGGGGTGTTACAGATTGGTATCAGAGCCTGTGTTATAGATAATTAGGTTATTAAGAAATAATGACCTAGACTATAACCATAGAATGACTAGGTAATGAACTCTAAGTTTGAACTTGATAATTGCCATGATTAGGTTATAAACTCTCGGTTTGAACTACATGGTTGCCATGCTAGGCCATGAATTGTTATTTGAACTCTATAGTTGTCATGCTAGGCCATGAAATGTTATTTGAACTCTATAGTTGCCATGCTAGGCCATGATATGTAATTTGAACTTTGTAGTTGCTATGATAGGTCAAATTTGATTATATGACTATGACGTGCTACTTGACTACTTATTTGATAGGTCAAATGTTTGTACCTAGTTCATGATATCTTAGTATTCACACACTAGACTTAGGGTTCGAAATTTCTTGACACCCTTTCTTACGTCTTGCAAGAGGATCGTCACTACGAAGACTGCTATCAGACTTACAAGTTTAATTAAATCTTTGAATCTCGTCAATAGTCTTTAGGTTCAAATTAGTGATTAGGAAACACATACAATCTGGAAGAGGGAATACCTGTACTTTGGGGAGTTCTGTCTAGGAAAGCATTTCGTATAAATCCAAATCTACCGATGGACCTGTTATGCTTTCCTGTGAACCCTTGGAATGAGTGTAACATCACTGTACTTCCGGTTGTCCGTACATCCGTACGATTGTACTGTTACGACCTTAGATTTTTGTAATTATTAATATTGACACATTATTTGATGATTATCACTGTTACTGGTATACATGTTTAGAACATATTATACGCGTAAACCATGGGAAGTTTAGTTGTAACTCAACTAAACAGAACCAGAGAGTTCATCGCAGTTACATTCACAGATTATGGATTATGGTTTTGAATGAAATTGGGAGTTGGTTGTTACTGGTTTGGTTGCTAAACATAGTCAAGGACACATGATCATGGTTTATCGAAATAGCGGTGGGACGGTGGCTAGGGCAGTTGCAACTGACCCTTACATATGCCCTATACATATGCATATTTCGGTCTATCATGGATGTGTCAGTGACTTGGGTTTAGTGGGTTTTGGATTGGGAATTGATAATATTAAAGTTAATAAATAATGGGGATATAATTGAAATTAACTACGCGATGGTGAGGTTACGAACACAACTTAAACGCGAATATAAATTCAGAAATATTAACTTAACAAAGGTATTCGCGTGGGTGACGATTCACACGAATATAATTATTAAGAATAATATTCTGAAATAATATTCCCTAAAAGTAAATCGAATCGAAATACGATACGAGCGTTGGATTCGTAAAAGTGACGATCTTTACGAATACGTACGCGAGTAACGCGTTTCGACGAGATAATTAAATAATATTTATTGTTAATAAAATAAGAAAAATAAACTAAAAATATTTATTAGGAATCACAACCTAACACAAATTCGAACAAGTTATTTTACTTAAAGAATTAATTTAACGAATCTGAAATGAAACGGTTTTACTATACTCTCGTATTCGAAAATGTTTTATGACGCAACATTAATTAAAATCATTTTATTATCACGAGACATAGTTATTTAAAGGTGTTTTATTTTAAAAATAGTTTACGAGGAAAACCGAACATTTTATTTTGTTTACGCGATAAAAACGAGTCCGAGCACACGGTGGAAGACACGCGATATAAGGAGAAGGATTCTTCTCTTTTTCCTCATAACTCACAAACCCTTTCTCTCTCTAAGTCCATTTTCGTCACCCACATAACACCCAACTTCTCTCTAGCTTTTTGAGCTCGTTCCTTGGCGGATTTGCGTGATTCTTGGCCCTAAACGACCACAAGATCAAGGAGAATCAGAAAGTACAAAAAAATCTAGCGCTGGATCGACAAATTGAGGTACATCTGAAGTTTTTAGTTCGGTTTTACTAAAAAACGTGATGTACTTGTGTTTAGAACATACAATCGAGATTAGGGTTTGTCTAATGTTTAAATCGAGTTGTTGTTGAGAAATGGGAAGCCATGGATGACCTTAAAAACCTGCAAATGAGAAGATGAGGGCGATGGGGCGGTGGTCCAAAAACTCATACCCTGGCCGAACCTTTCTGAGAAGGGACGAACCCCTTAGGAGCGAACCTACTAGCCGAAAACCCTACCTGGCGAACCTTGGTTCAACAAACCCCGGGCGAACCTATTGCTACTCGGGCCGAACCTTTGGGCCAACCAGCCTCACGAACCTGTGGCATAGCATGCAACGAACCTTATTAATGGGCGAACCCATTGATGCTAGCCGAACCCCAGCTGCTAACAGCCGAGCCTCCACGAACCTACGAGCTGTTTGCACATTGTCACGAACCTTATTGGCTTGTTAGCCGAACCCTCTTTAGATGGCCGAACCTAAGTGTAAACAAGCTTAGGTTCGCTGCCCCTTGGACAGACAAGTTGGTGATGAGCGAGGGTTAGGGGGAAAAGGTTTAAAACCTTAGGAAATTCACGGAGAAATCATGCATGCATAGAAACTTGAGGTTGCCACCTTTCTTGATAATTTAGGTTTCAAATTATTGAGTTTTAAATAATGTAAACATTTTATGAGAATCAATTAAACATAAATCCGTTAATACTTGAATTGAGTTCTATCGCTTAAATTATGGTGGTTGAGTGAAGTATTTATGCATGCATGTTACAGGAACCATCTTGTCCTCATTCTAACCTAAGTTCTTTAAAATTCTAGCATTATGGGAGATTTGAAAGTGTTGTGTAAAACCCCAATTTCTCATGTCAGAAATTTAATTACAATTATTTTAAAACACAAAGTGGAGTTTGTAAGCTAGATGAACATGGTGGAATTGAATAACCATGTATGGATGTATGATTATTTGTAACAACTTAACTTGGGATAATTAAACTAAGTTAACGAGACAATGGTTCATCAAAAGCAAATACTTATGAACACTCTTAATAAATAAAACACTTACACTCACGAACATAAGTACACGATAAATACAGGTGTTTGAGTTGCTTTGAGTTACATACGCGAGCGCGCATAATACGAGAACGCATATTCTAAGGACTTCAGGTGAGTTCTCATAACCTCCCATTCTTTAAACTGTTTTGTTTTAAAACTCGGAGGTGAAACATGTATACCAAATTCAAATATTATTTTGATAACACAAGGATAATACCTGTTTATCAATATGATATTCACATTTTAGAATTATCATTACTTATGGACTATCACTTATATGCATATATTCGTGTAACGTTGTCATTGACTTCGGTCAATAACAAGGATTACATGTATTGTCACTTGGATTATCACGACTCCGTGAAACATTGCCTTTGACCTTGGTCAATTGCATTGGTTTCATGTATTGCCACGTGGATAGCTTCCACTCCATGGATCATGTTTTTAACTTATGTTAATTACATAATGACCATGTATAGTCACAGAGATTATTTGAGAATATTGATGTTGAGATTGATTGAATGGTTATGTGGTTGATTATTTATGATTGATTATGATTATCTATGATTGAATATGACTGATTGGGTATGTGATTATGTGTTGTGTATGTGTTTGATTGTTGAGTTTGGAGATGTGTTGGATTATCTCATGCAGGTACTCTTGTGGATTTTCTCAGAAAGACCATAAGTTCTTATACTTATTTTATCTAAAATTTTTATAAAATCTTTTCAACATACAAGCTTTTATACTCATTTATTAAAACCTTTTTAAAGAAAAAAAACTTATGATTACTCACCAACTACTTAGTAGTTGACACTTGATTTTCCTACATGTTTCAGGTAATGAAGCAAATTAGGTTGAGGATGAAGAACTCAAACTTTTGGACGTCATCATATAGGATCTTGGACTTAGCTAATTAACTGAATTTCTGGCGAATTGAATTTAGTTAGATAGCTAATTCTTTTTGTAATTGATGTAACTAATTCATGTTAGACATGATTTTTGTATGTACTTATTTTGGTTGATTGAATGATATATGATGATTTGATTTAGATGCCCACGAGCTTTTGAACAATCTACACATCCCTCATGGCATCCCGACGTTTCCGCCATCGGTCGGGGTGTTACAATGAGTATGAACCACAGGATAAAGTATGTCTTTCTGAAAGTTAATTAGACTTAAAAAACATTGATATGTCAAAAGTGTTCCTTTAGTAATGCATCCAAGTATTTCTTTGTGATTGAACTTTCATTTGAACTCTCTAATTCTATCTTGAACCTTGTATGCATCATGTCATAAGATTTAGTTCTGACCCTTTTCCTTTGAATCTTGGATCACGCACTTAACGTTTTCTTTTTATAGGCATCACACTTGAACAACAAATCTAAGAACACAAAGATGTTATGCTTATGAACAATGATATATACATATATCATTTTAAACTAAAGTTTTATAATGTCTGTTAAAGATTTATTATTCAACTATAGGATCCTAAGATATATAAACTTATGATTGGTGATATTTATTATCATCTTAATCCAAAGTTATAAGAAGTCTTATGTTATACTTCATATTTCTAAACAACATATTATGATATTATGAGTTATGATGTACACTTATCATACTAATTTAAGTATCATAATGTCACAATCATCTTATTACATACTATAATACTTACAAACATTAGATTTCATTGCAAAAAGAATGCAAATTTTGAAATCACGATACACCCACTATTTTGAACTAGTCAAGTTTGAGTATTATGTGAGGGACTTGTAATAACCTAGTAGGTTAAAGCTTGTTACGCCAAACATTATATGAATACGAAAACTTTTATCACATTCGTACAAAAGTCAACCGTACCAATTACGGTTTTACAAAACAAAATTCTTCAACCTATTCGATTGTGGAATGGTCGTACTAGTCGTCTTGTATACTACAACATAGACAAGACTAGTTTGCATTCGATATTAGCTCGATTATGTACCACGTTCATAAAGTAGGGTAAACATGCAAGGCAAATTTTCGTTACGGGTGCACACGGAACGAGAATTTGCGGTACATGTAAATCCTACAAATACAAAACAAGGTACACTATTGTAGTAATCTTCGAATGTAAACTCAAACAAAATCAAGCATATTGAACTAAAACTCAAAACATTTTCATTAGAAAGGTTGTGTTGTATTGGTAGGTGATTGGTATGCTTTCAAAGTAGTGTTGGTGTGGTGGGTTGGCTGCGGTATACCCTATATATAAACACCAACCATATTTTGGGATTAGCATCGAAAGCTTGACCAATGTTAGGTTTCATAAATTTGAGTGTATCAATAAGGTAATCTTAGTCATAGCTAGTAGTTGAATAAATAAATTCTTGCATACTAAGACTAGATGTGTATCTTACACCAAACCAATCAAAAGTCTAAGTAATTATTCTCATACCAAGACAACTAGACTATTGTCATTCAACATTATTGCAATGAATACACGAAAGATGAGCACGTAAGTTGTTACTTGGAAATCCTTCAAACATCAAACTTTAAATTTAAACGTCAACCTATGATGCTAAATCTTTGATAGTATTTCGTGACTAGGAGTTGAGATCTAATTCTAATACGTAGCTCACAAATTCCCAAAATCACAAGTTGTGATTTTAGATTTGGCTTCTTGTGATCTGAATTCCTAAACCCATTTATATATAGTATAAAGGAATTTGAAGATTATATCATTTGACATCCTTTCAATTGATCACATACAACAAAACATTCACATTAAGAATCAAAACATATTCCTCGCTCACCCTCACTCTACTACATTAATTCAAGACACCAAAATAAATACAAATCCTAATGAATTAAAATAATGAACTTAGTGTGATAGAAATTGCCATAGGATTTGACTTGAGAAAAACTACCAAATATTGACAATGTGGTGGGTTGGTGGCTGGGTTCGCCCTACATATACCCTATACATAAGCATTGTCAATAAATGGTAGAATACTCTAGCAAGAAATTAAGAGAAATCAATAAGTAAATAAACTAAAATAGGGGAGAGTGAGTTGTTATCATCTTCTTTTGGGCTTGCTAGATTCAACAAACATAACAGTAATAAAATCCTTAATGTTTATTACAAACCAATTGCAAAGCTACACGATTCTATTAGCTAGCTACCATGTAAAATAATATCTCTAAGAATACAGCATATAGTTATACCCTATTGAGATAATGAATAAACCCATGATACTATAGAACAACTTTGACTAAACCTAATCAAATGTAAGACTATAATCCTTAACAAAATATTGATCACGAAAATGTGACAAATTGTAGCTTGTGTTAATAGTCAAACTCCTTGAAAACAAAGGTTTATAAGAATAAGTTGGTACAAATATATATTATGTCAAAATATTATAAAGATTTTATACAAATGAGTTGTTAATAAATTAGAAAGTTTTTATAAATCATAGTAAGTTAGTAAGATTTAATAAATTCCTTTAATAAAACAATGGGGACCAAAACTGTCAAAATTAAAACTGAGATTGTAAAGAAAACATTGAAGGACCAGAATTGTCAAGACCCCATAGTAGTTATCTTCCTCACCCACTTTCCTCCATGGATACCCGGTTGACTCAATCAAAACCCATGTCGCGATTTTAGCCAAATCAAGCTAGAAAAATCAATAAAGTTCGGATCTTTATCACCTACGATGTCACACCCCCAATTTTTCAACTAACGGAATCACACCGTTTGGGAGCATGACAAACCAGGATCTCAGATCATTAGACATAGCGAAGACCTCTATATGAATTTCAAAACATACGTTGGTCATTAAAAACATAATATTCAGAGTTTACAAAAAGTTGCGGAAGCGTTTCAAATCAAAACCAATAAACTGTTGATAAATAAAACATTACAATTCAAAATACTGAAGTATTCAAATTCAAATGTTCAAAGTTTATAATGCATGAGACTCTATCTTCCTAGTCCATGCCAGCTGTTACGCGCGCCTTAGCGTCCTGAGAAAACATGCAAATCAAGTCAACACAAAGGTTGGTGCATAACACAGGTTTTAAGTAATCATAGTGTTCAAAACATCAGTTTGAATAACAAGTTTGTAGATAACATAATCACAATTGCACAGTCATGATAGCTAGTCATATAAACTATTTACATACGTGTTCGACACCGAAGCTGACTAGTTGCCATGCTATAGCATGTTTTCGCCTTGCCACTATTGTCTATCACAACAATAGTAAAAATGTGTTTGGTCAGTCAAACACCTGCGTAGATCCCATCTACCAGGTGAGGTTTGTCAAACCTAATAGATCTATTTCCAACTACCACGCTTTGCACTACGGCAAACTAAACGGTTCGAGGTGTGTAAGGACTTTCAAGTTGATATGTTGTCACATAATGTAAACAGATAACTCATGCAAGTGATATGTATCTAAATAGTTTGTTGCACATGTTTTCTCCCCCAAAACAGTTTAAAATAAGAAAGGGGCCGTGTACGCACCTTTGACAATAGTAGAATGATCAATAACTTGTGAACTTGCGTAGAAATCCTCTACGAAGAATCTGTGGTTTAAACAATAACCTAGAGTTATTTGGAATGTCGTTTTGTGCTTGAAATCACATACGTATCAACATACGTATGTTAGAGTGTGAGAATTGTGCATACGGAAGTACGCGTGCCATTGAAATCGATTAAATAAAATCATATTTGATTTTATTCAATTAATCGTAATTATACGCGATTTCGTGTTTGGATTAAAATATGAATTCTATTATTCTAAAACATTCGTATTCCCGTTACGGTTCCAACGCAACTCGAACGGATTAAAACGGAGTTCGTATGAGAAAGTTATGACAAAAATACAAGAAATTTATTTAAAACCCAAAAATGGTGGAACCCGGATTCGAACCCGCGACCCCCCACACCAAACACACAGCATCTACCAGTCTCGCCCGCTAGGGTATCGCGACATCTATCCGGAATTAATTCTTTTAAACACCATCTGACCGGTTCCCCTTGTTCTTATATAACCGAAGCAATTCATCTCCAATTGCACCCGATTTCGAATCTGATCGACCCTACTACCTTAGGGGTTTTGTTCCATGAATACAACCGAATCTCTATGTGCTTTTAATTCAAAAACAAAACACTATAACCCTTTTAATCGTTATTGCACAGTTTCGAACTTTATCTCTAAAACCCACCATTCGACCTCATCGAATTCATCTAATTCAAATCATGAAATCATCAGATCTTCTTCAACATAGTTCCCCGAATCCATTCATGCCAATTAATTCGATTTTAGAACTTGTTTCTATCAAAATCCCCAAACCGTTTAACCCGAGCAAACCTAGAACTAGAACTCAATCGATTCGTGATCGTTTCATGAAATTAGAATATGCCTTAGCTTGATCGAGGGTTTCTGAAAATGCCTATGCCTATTAATTTGATTTTTAAACCGGTTTAATCAACAACCCCCAAAACCGTTTTATGCTTAGAACCCTAGAAATCGAAATCTATAAATTCGATATTATCAACCGCAATTGCTTTGGGTTAAACCTTAGTCGGCATGTTTAGAAAGTGTAGGATGAATTACTAACCTGTTTTGATGAAGAATTGATATAAAACCACTTTGAGCCCTAGGTTCGGTCACCTCCAAATCGTTTTCTTCTTTCCACAGCTTATGAGATTAAATTGGATTGTGCTAATCCCTCTAAAGAAGCCGATTAGTGTATCTATAGGTTCAATTGTGCGGATTTCTATCGAATTGTATGATATTACTACCCACTAGTGACGGTTTCGAACTTTCATCTTCATTGCAACTTAATTCGACAAGTTATTATGCTAGTAACGTATGGAAACTGTTATAATCATTAATATGATGATTAGAAACCGTTTAACACAATAATCTATCGAATTTTAATGCTAATTTGAAACTTTCTAAGCTTTTTACACGAATTTTGACTTACAAAAGTCAAAATTGTATATTTCCTTTATTTAATTGATTATTTCCTAATATTCAAATGTTTATACACTTGTTTTGCTATCTTCCAACCCTTGCAACTTGTTTTTGCTTGATTTCGCATCATTTCGATTAATGGAATTAATCATAAATTACCGAATTGTCATAAATTGACCAATGGAAACATTTTTGAGCTTAATTAATAAATTTGGGCCTCATAACTATATATGGGCCTACCTTGGGCCTTGTTGGCCTACCTAAACTTCATTGGGCCTACCTAGAATTCATTGGGCCTATACTGGCCTTATTGGGCCTTGATTTTATAATTGGGCCTCCCTAGATCTCAATGGGCCTACATTGGCTCTGTTGGGCCCACCTTGTCACTGTTGGGCCTGTGATATCACCAACTCCCGTTAACAAGGTTAGTGTGAAAAGTCGGATTGTCACATCATCCCCTTGTTGAAGGAATTTTCGTCCCGAAAATTAACAAGTGTTAAGAGTAGTTAGAAAGCTACTTACGAATTTAAATCGTACGTGTTAGTGTGATTTGATCATTCTGTGTGCTTGTGTGTACTCACACACAAAGTCTAATGCTTGCAACATCACAACTCAATTGTGATCGTTCAATGTGACTGTTTGCGTGTACACTAGTTAGTTCACCTAACTGTGACTGTTTGTGTTTGATCATACTGTGTTGTGTAACCTCACACATAGTGAGTGTCTGAAACTGTTTGTACTATGTAACCTCGCACATAGCAAAATGTATGTACTATGCAACCCCGCACATAGTAGAATATGTGTAACCAATCATGTATGTACTACCATAACATGTAACATATGAAATGTAGCACATAAAACATATAGAATGTAATGTAGCACAAATATTTGTAACAAAATCAATTGAATAAATAAAACGTTTGTGCTTACAGTTTGAAATTTGCAGTGTTGATGTGTGAAGCATCACGTCATCCCCTTGTTGAAGGAAATTTCGTCCCGAAATTTAACGTGCGCTCTCAGTGTTAGCAGTAACTGTCTTGAATAGATGAGGATATTTCTTCATCATTTGGTCTTCCCGTTCCCATGTGAATTCAGGACCCCGTCTTGAATTCCATCGGACTTTGACTATCGGAATCTTGCTTTGCTTCAGTTGTTTGACCTCTCGGTCCATGATTTCTGCTGGTTCTTCAATGAATTGCAGCTGTTCATCTACTTGTATCTCTTCCAACGGTACAATTAATGTCTCATCAGAAAGACATTTCTTTAAGTTTGATACATGAAAAACATCATGAACTCCACTGAGTTCTTCCGGTAGTTTGAGTTGATACGCAACCGGACCAATCCTTTTCAGAATCTCAAAAGGTCCTACGTAACGTGGACTAAGCTTGCCGCGCTTGCCGAACCGTATCACACCTTTCCAAGGTGATACCTTTAGAAGAACTCGGTCTCCTACTTGAAATTCCAACGGCTTGCGACGTTTGTCTGCATAACTCTTCTGTCGATCCCGAGCCGCTGCCATACGATTTCGGATTTGAACTATCTTCTCTGTTGTTTCGTGCACCAGTTCAGGACCTGTAATCTGACTGTCACCAATTTCAGCCCAGCAAACTGGTGAACGACATTTGCGACCATACAAAGCTTCAAACGTTGCTGCTTGAATGCTTGTATGATAACTATTATTGTAAGAGAATTCCACCAACGGTAAATGATTCTCCCAACTATCACCAAAATCAATTACACAAGCTCGTAACATATCCTCGAGCGTTTGAATCGTTCGTTCACTTTGACCGTCGGTCTGTGGGTGATAAGCGGTACTCATATCCAAGCGAGTCCCCAATGACTTATGGAGAGATTTCCAGAAATTGGAAGTAAATCGGGCATCCCGATCTGATATGATAGAGATTGGCACACCATGCCGTGCTACTACTTCCTTGATGTAAATACGAGTCAGTTTCTCCATCTTATCAGTTTCCTTAATTGCTAAGAAATGTGCAGATTTCGTTAATCGATCAACAATTACCCATATCGTATCACAACCAGTCGGTGTACGGGGTAACTTAGTAATGAAATCCATCGAAATCTGTTCCCACTTCCACATCGGTATCTCTGGTTGTTGCAGTAAGCCAGATGGCTTCTGATATTCCACTTTGACTTTCGAACAGGTCAAACATTTGCTAACGTACTTAGCAATATCAGCTTTCATGTGAGGCCACCAATACAGTGCCTTCAAGTCATGATACATCTTGTCTGATCCCGGATGGACTGAATATCTAGACTTGTGTGCTTCGTCCATCACGAGTTCCCTTAAACCTCCATACAAAGGTATCCACATTCGATCAATGAAATAACGAATTCCATCAAGTTTAACATTCAATTGTTCTTCCATTCCTCGTAAAGATTCCGGTACTAAGTTTTCCGTTTTCAAGGCCTCAATCTGAGCACTGTGTACCTTGTCAGGTAAATCAGTATGTATTGTCATCATAAGTGCTCGAACCCGTCTTGTTCCCGTTGTATCTTTTCTGCTCAAAGCATCGGCTACCACATTAGCCTTTCCCGGGTGATACTTAATCGCACACTCATAATCGTTCAACAATTCAACCCATCGTCGTTGCCTCATGTTAAGCTCCTTCTGATCAAAGATATGTTGCAAACTCTTATGATCAGTATAAATAGTACACTTAGTTCCATACAAGTAATGCCTCCAAATCTTTAAAGCAAAAACCACTGCTCCTAACTCCAAGTCATGAGTAGTGTAATTCTTTTCGTGTGTTCGTAGTTGTCTGGAAGCATAAGCGATCACTTTATCCCGTTGCATCAACACACATCCTAAACCCTGTCCAGATGCGTCACAATACACCGCAAAGTCTTCCGTTCCTTCCGGTAAGGACAGAATCGGTGCACTGCAGAGTTTCTGTTTCAATAACTGGAATGCAGCTTCCTGTTTATCCGTCCAGTTATACTTTGTTCCCTTGTGCGTAAGAGCTGTAAGTGGTTGAGCGATCTTTGAGAAACCTTCAATGAATCGTCGATAATAACCCGCCAAACCAAGGAATTGTCGTACCTCGGTAGGGGTTTTTGGTGCTTCCCAATTCTTAATCGCTTCAATCTTTGCTGGATCCACATGTATACCCTTTTCATTAACTATATGACCCAAGAACTGTACTTCTCGCATCCAGAAATCACATTTCGAGAACTTAGCGTACAGTTGTTCTTGTTTCAATAATTCCAATAATAGTCGAAGATGTTCAGCGTGTTCCTCCTCAGATTTTGAATAGATGAGAATGTCATCGATGAAAACAATGACAAACTTATCAAGATAAGGTTTACAAACACGATTCATGAGATCCATGAATACAGCTGGAGCGTTTGTCAACCCAAATGGCATGACCAAGAACTCATAATGGCCATATCTTGTCCTGAATGCTGTCTTCGGAATATCCTCCTCCTGAACTCTTAGTTGATGATAACCCGACCTGAGATCAATCTTCGAGTAGTAAGTCGAACCTTGCAACTGATCGAACAGATCGTCAATCCTGGGTAACGGATACCGGTTCTTGATAGTAACCTTGTTCAATTCCCGGTAATCGATACACATACGAAAAGTCCCGTCTTTCTTCTTTACAAACAATACTGGAGCTCCCCACGGTGAAAAACTAGGTCGTATGAAACCCTTATCCAACAACTCTTGCAATTGTGTGGATAACTCTTGCATCTCTGACGGTGCAAGTCGATAAGGCGCCCTAGCTATCGGTGCTGCGTCTGGTGTAAGATCGATTCGGAATTCCACCTGTCTCACAGGCGGTAATCCCGGCAAGTCTTCTGGAAATACCTCCGGAAACTCACAAACTATAGGTATATCTTCAAGCTTCTTCTCAGCTACTGGCTTTTCAGTTATAAGTGCTATAACTCCCGTATGACCTTTCCGCAGACATTTGTGTGCCTTCATACAAGATATGAGACGCAGTGGCGTACTGCTCTTCTCGCCTTGTACATACAATGTCTCTCCCTGCGGAAGAGGTATGCGAACAATCTTTTCATGGCATACAATTTCAGCCTGATTCTTGGACAACCAGTCCATGCCAATGACTACATCAAAACTGCCTAAGGCAATAGGCATCAGATCAATCTCTAATGTCTGACCCATCAAATCAAGGATACATCCCTTATAAATGTTTTCTACTACAATTAACTTACCATCAGCTAATTCCACAGTATAGGGACTATCTAAGGCAGTGGGACTAACATTTAGCAACTTAGCAAGTGAACTAGATACAAAACTCCTGTCGGCACCAGTGTCAAATAACATAGAGGCATAGTGATTATTTAAGAGGAACGTACCCGTAACAATGTTGGGATCCTCCCGCGCTTGACGTCCTCCGATCACAAACGCCCTGCCTCTAGCACCGTTGTTGTTGTTGTTATTGTTGTTGTTGTTGTTGGTGCCATTGCCATTACCATTGCCACCTCCATTACCATTACCATTGTTGTCCCCGCCTTTCTTAAGTTGTGGGCAATCTTTCTTGAAATGCCCCATCTTGCCGCACTCGAAACAACCCTTCTGTGCGTTGTTCTGATTGTTATTATGGTTGTTATTGTTGTTCTGCAGCTCTCCGCGACAATCCTTAGCCACATGCCCAATCTTGCCACACCTCTGGCACTTAGCTCTGTCACACTGGTTACCCGCATGATGATAACCACACCTGTTGCACTTGGGGTGCTTACCAATATAGCCCCCCGATGATGATGATTGCTGACCACTGTTGGAATTATGATAGGACTTGTTTGAGTCCTGCTTCCTATTCTGCTGTTGGTTGTTACCCTTGAAGTTGTTACTATCCCATTTTCTCTTGTGATCTCCTACCTTGGTAGCAGATG
Source organism: Mikania micrantha (assembly GCA_009363875.1). NCBI lineage: Eukaryota > Viridiplantae > Streptophyta > Magnoliopsida > Asterales > Asteraceae > Mikania > Mikania micrantha. Next base: position 107,432,814 of record CM018693.1, on the reverse strand, counting down.
TTCGCTTAGGCAGAGTCCCCTGCAACACTGCCTGATCAGTAAGCTGATGTGCTAGACGAACAGCTTGTTGGATAGTGGTGGGATTTGCTGAAGTAACCATCCCCTGAATCTGAGGCACTAGTCCTCCAATGTATCTTTCAATCCACTTACTGGCTGGAGTAGCCATGTGTGGTAGCAGTCTGGCCAGTTCATGCGATCTGGTCGTGTATTCCTCAATATTTGACCCCTCCATCTTGAGGTGCCAATACTCCTCCTCCAACTTCTGCATTTCACTACGAGGACAATACTCCTCTTGTAGCAAAGTTTTGAAGTTGTTCCAGGTCAATGCATTTGCTTCTCCCAACCCCAGAGTCTGAACATTGGAGTTCCACCAAGTCAGTGCTGGACCCTCTAATGTTCCAGTAGCAAATTTCACCTTGCTATCCTCAGGACAGTTGCACATTTCGAACACAGACTCCGCCTTTTCAATCCATCGGAGAAGTCCTATGGCCCCCTCCGACCCTTTGAAGTTGTGAGGTTTGCAGTCCAAGAACATCTTGAATGTGCAAACTTGTGGATTAACTAATCCCCCAGCTGGACCCTGTGGCCCTGTGTTGTGAGTCTGAGCATACTGTGCGATTGCCTCTGCAACTCTGTTGTTGATTAGCTCATTGAGCTCAGCAACAGTCATATGTACGTTTCCTTCAGCCATTAGTTTCCTATTTATAAGAAGTGTTAGCACGAAATCAAAATCCAATGTAACATGTGTAAGTAAAACAACAAACACAACATGTAATATAATCAACACAGTTGTTGGAAACAAACAATAATTCTTCCATAAATAGAAACTTTCTTTGAGTACAATACTTTTTGAAATGAAATACAAAATTTCAAACTACCAATGTAGGAACACAACCCGTTCCTAATAAGTTTAAGTAAAACAAGAAATAAATGAAAACAATCAATCGTCCTCAACGGTGGATTCAGGATCGGACTCAGCAACTGGTGCTGGTTCCTCCTCCTCATCCTCATCCTGTTCCTCATTCTCAACTACCACTAAATCCTCCAAAGCTTCAATCCTGCCCTCCAAGATCTCGGCTCGGTTCTCTGACTCCTCTAGACGACCAATCATGTTCACCATCTCATCCCGCATGTCATGAACTAGATGGGCAAGTTCATCTTGCCTCTCAATGGCATCCCATAACTCCTGAGATCTCTGTATAAGCTTGTCTTCTGTCTCATCCAAGTCCTCACGCAACTTGGCGATCTCCTCCGCGTCCGTCCTTCGCCTCTTAGGCTCCGGAGCATCTAGTACGGGTGGTGGATGTGTAGAAGGTCCCTCAGCAGGGATTTGCTGAGTGCCCTCCTCAGGCTCCTCTTCCGGATCCTCATCCGGGTCCTCCTCTGGATCCTCATATGGGTCCTCGTCTGGATCCTCCTCCGGATCCTCCTCTGGGTCTTCCTCCGGGTTCTCCTCGGGATCGGAGTCCTCCATCTCATACGGTGGAGGTGATGGAATAGGTGGTGGTGGTGATGATGGTGGTGCCGGAACCATCGGCTCCTCGTCCTCGGAATCATCAATAATGATATATGGGACTGATGATGAAGCCATGCCTGTTACATAATACCATATGTAAGTACAGTGCCATGGAATACGTAAGCCAGTCAATTACATAATGTCATATGTAATTTCTAAGCAGTATGTGTAAACATGTGTGTCTAATGTCTAACAGTCATAGTCTAGGCCTACAAATGCAAACCTAGTTCGCTATAACCAATGGCTCTGATACCAATCTGTCACACCCCCAATTTTTCAACTAACGGAATCACACCGTTTGGGAGCATGACAAACCAGGATCTCAGATCATTAGACATAGCGAAGACCTCTATATGAATTTCAAAACATACGTTGGTCATTAAAAACATAATATTCAGAGTTTACAAAAAGTTGCGGAAGCGTTTCAAATCAAAACCAATAAACTGTTGATAAATAAAACATTACAATTCAAAATACTGAAGTATTCAAATTCAAATGTTCAAAGTTTATAATGCATGAGACTCTATCTTCCTAGTCCATGCCAGCTGTTACGCGCGCCTTAGCGTCCTGAGAAAACATGCAAATCAAGTCAACACAAAGGTTGGTGCATAACACAGGTTTTAAGTAATCATAGTGTTCAAAACATCAGTTTGAATAACAAGTTTGTAGATAACATAATCACAATTGCACAGTCATGATAGCTAGTCATATAAACTATTTACATACGTGTTCGACACCGAAGCTGACTAGTTGCCATGCTATAGCATGTTTTCGCCTTGCCACTATTGTCTATCACAACAATAGTAAAAATGTGTTTGGTCAGTCAAACACCTGCGTAGATCCCATCTACCAGGTGAGGTTTGTCAAACCTAATAGATCTATTTCCAACTACCACGCTTTGCACTACGGCAAACTAAACGGTTCGAGGTGTGTAAGGACTTTCAAGTTGATATGTTGTCACATAATGTAAACAGATAACTCATGCAAGTGATATGTATCTAAAATAGTTTGTTGCACATGTTTTCTCCCCCAAAACAGTTTAAAATAAGAAAGGGGCCGTGTACGCACCTTTGACAATAGTAGAATGATCAATAACTTGTGAACTTGCGTAGAAATCCTCTACGAAGAATCTGTGGTTTAAACAATAACCTAGAGTTATTTGGAATGTCGTTTTGTGCTTGAAATCACATACGTATCAACATACGTATGTTAGAGTGTGAGAATTGTGCATACGGAAGTACGCGTGCCATTGAAATCGATTAAATAAAATCATATTTGATTTTATTCAATTAATCGTAATTATACGCGATTTCGTGTTTGGATTAAAATATGAATTCTATTATTCTAAAACATTCGTATTCCCGTTACGGTTCCAACGCAACTCGAACGGATTAAAACGGAGTTCCTATGAGAAAGTTATGACAAAAATACAAGAAATTTATTTAAAACCCAAAAATGGTGGAACCCGGATTCGAACCCGCGACCCCCCACACCAAACACACAGCATCTACCAGTCTCGCCCGCTAGGGTATCGCGACATCTATCCGGAATTAATTCTTTTAAACACCATCTGACCGGTTCCCCTTGTTCTTATATAACCGAAGCAATTCATCTCCAATTGCACCCGATTTCGAATCTGATCGACCCTACTACCTTAGGGGTTTTGTTCCATGAATACAACCGAATCTCTATGTGCTTTTAATTCAAAAACAAAACACTATAACCCTTTTAATCGTTATTGCACAGTTTCGAACTTTATCTCTAAAACCCACCATTCGACCTCATCGAATTCATCTAATTCAAATCATGAAATCATCAGATCTTCTTCAACATAGTTCCCCGAATCCATTCATGCCAATTAATTCGATTTTAGAACTTGTTTCTATCAAAATCCCCAAACCGTTTAACCCGAGCAAACCTAGAACTAGAACTCAATCGATTCGTGATCGTTTCATGAAATTAGAATATGCCTTAGCTTGATCGAGGGTTTCTGAAAATGCCTATGCCTATTAATTTGATTTTTAAACCGGTTTAATCAACAACCCCCAAAACCGTTTTATGCTTAGAACCCTAGAAATCGAAATCTATAAATTCGATATTATCAACCGCAATTGCTTTGGGTTAAACCTTAGTCGGCATGTTTAGAAAGTGTAGGATGAATTACTAACCTGTTTTGATGAAGAATTGATATAAAACCACTTTGAGCCCTAGGTTCGGTCACCTCCAAATCGTTTTCTTCTTTCCACAGCTTATGAGATTAAATTGGATTGTGCTAATCCCTCTAAAGAAGCCGATTAGTGTATCTATAGGTTCAATTGTGCGGATTTCTATCGAATTGTATGATATTACTACCCACTAGTGACGGTTTCGAACTTTCATCTTCATTGCAACTTAATTCGACAAGTTATTATGCTAGTAACGTATGGAAACTGTTATAATCATTAATATGATGATTAGAAACCGTTTAACACAATAATCTATCGAATTTTAATGCTAATTTGAAACTTTCTAAGCTTTTTACACGAATTTTGACTTACAAAAGTCAAAATTGTATATTTCCTTTACTTAATTGATTATTTCCTAATATTCAAATGTTTATACACTTGTTTTGCTATCTTCCAACCCTTGCAACTTGTTTTTGCTTGATTTCGCATCATTTCGATTAATGGAATTAATCATAAATTACCGAATTGTCATAAATTGACCAATGGAAACATTTTTGAGCTTAATTAATAAATTTGGGCCTCATAACTATATATGGGCCTACCTTGGGCCTTGTTGGCCTACCTAAACTTCATTGGGCCTACCTAGAATTCATTGGGCCTATACTGGCCTTATGTCACACCCCCAATTTCCACTAACGGAATCATACCGTTTGGGAACGTGACAAACCAGGATCTCAGATCATTAGACATAGCGAAGACCTCTATATGGATTTCAAAAACATACGTTGGTCTTTAAAACAAACATATTAACCAGAGTTTACAAAAAGTTGCGGAAGCGTCTCAAATCAAAACCAATAAATTGTTGATAAGTAAAACATTTACAAATCAAAATACTGAAATAATCAAATTCAAATGTTCAAGGTGTTTATATGCATGAGACTCTATCTTCCTAGTCCATGCCAGCTGTTACGCGCGCCTTAGCGTCCTGAGAAAACATGCAAATCAAGTCAACACAAAGGTTGGTGCATAACACAGGTTTTAAGTAATCATAGAGTTCAAAACATCAGTTTGAATAACAAGTTGGTAGATAACATAATCACAATTGCACAGTCATGATAGCTAGTCATATAACTATTTACATACGTGTTCGACACCGAAGCTGACTAGTTGCCATGCTATAGCATGTTTTCGCCTTGCCACTATTGTCTATCACAACAATAGTAAAAAAATGTGTTTGGTCAGTCAAACACCTGCGTAGATCCCATCTACCAGGTGAGGTTTGTCAAACCTAATAGATCTATTTCCAACTACCACGCTTTGCATTACAGCAAACTAAACGGTTCGAGGTGTGTAAGGACTTTCAAGTTGATATGTTGCACATAATGTAAACAGATAACTCATGCAAGTGATATGTATCTAAAAGTAGTTTGTTGCACATGTTTTCTCCCCCAAAACAGTTTAAAATAAGAAAGGGGCCGTGTACGCACCTTTGTTTTTAGCAGAATGATCAAGTATGTGAAAACTCGCGTAGAAATCCTCTACGAAGAATCTGTGATTTAAACAATAACCTATTGTTATTCGAATAATCGTTTTGTGCTTGAAATCACATACGTATCAACATACGTATGTTAAAGTGTTAAAATTTGACATACGGAAGTACGCGTGCTTTTGAAATCGTTTAAATAAAATCACTTTTGATTTTATTTAATTTAAACGTAATTATACGCGATTTCGTGTTCGGATTAAAATATATATTTTATCATCCTAACACGTTCGTATTCTAGTTACGGTTCCAACGCAACTTGAACGAACTAAAACGGAGTTCGTATGTGGAAGTTATGATTCAAACACTAAAAATATCTTAAAACTCCAAAAACTGGTTGGGCCGGGACTCGAACCCGCGACCCTCAACATCACACACACAGCATCTACCACTACGCCCGCTAGGGTATCGCGTTCATATACCAGAAAATAATTCTTTTAACTCCTAACCCACTGGTTCTCTTCATCCCTATTATAGCCGAAGCCTCTCTGATCCAATTTGCTATGAATTCGATTTCGATCCAGTCTAAAACCAGTTGGTTTTCATTAATATACCCATTTCGATCCTACCTACACGATTAATTCGAATATTACACTTGTTTGAATCAAAAACCACTAACCCGTTTAACCCAAGAACCCTAGAATTCAAAACCATCAAATTCGTTGAACTTTGATACAATTAACATAGGATTAACCTAAGTCGGACCCTTCTGAAACTAATGGAACCAATTAATTTGATTACCTAAATCGTTTGAACAAAAACCCCCAATTTGGTTTCAAAGATGAACCCTAGAGATCAAAATCGCGGAATTCAATGTTTATTCTCGAATTAAGCATATGGATTAGCTTAGTCGGCCATCTTAGGTGGTGTAGGATTGAAAATGTACCTGGTTGAATGTCTAATTTATGTATCTCGACTTTTAGATGAAGTTTCGGTCGACCTCCAATGGGTTTCTTCGATCCACAGTTGCTACGATGAAATTGAAATATGAAGTGTGTTCTAAAAGTGCCGAATAGAGCTCTGGAAGTTTCAATTTCGCGAATTTTGATTTGAATATGGGATTTTGATAATGATTCAAAACGGTTTCTACTTGAAAAGCTTAATGAAAGTTTAATGCAGCCCTTTAGCTTCTAATAACCGATCATAAGGTTTAATTATCATCATAATGAATCACTAATATGACTAATTCAGTTACTATCCTCAATTTAATACGAATTTAAACCTTTGATTGCACCATTATCGAATTTTGACTTAAAAAGTCAAGAATTGGAACTTTTCTTGCTTTGAAATCTTAATCCTTAAAGTTTTTAACATTCTAAGATCGTTTTTGATCAATTACCATCCTCTAGTTAAATCTTGATTGATTTCGAATTATTCCTGCCAATTTCTGATTAATAAAGTAAATCTGAACTCGCCGGATTGCCACTAATTAAAACAATTGAAACATTATTGGGCTACATTTACTCAATTGGGCTTCTTAATTCCAATTGGGCCTAACTAAACTTTACTGGACCTTCCTAGATTTCCTTGGGCCTCCCTGGGCCTTATTGGGCCTTAATTTGATTATATTGGGCCCCATTTGCCCCTGTTGGGCCTAACTTAGTTCTGTTGGGCCTTCATAGACTTTATTGGAACTGATTTGTCTTGTTGGGTCTTCCTTGACTTCACTGGATCTTCTTTGACTTTACTGGGCCTAAATTAATCTTATTGTGCCTTACTAGATCTCATTGGGCCTCTCTAGGCCTTATTGGGCCTTCCTTGGCCTTGTTGGGCCTGATGGACCTTCATTGGTCCTATTGGGCCTTGATTGGCCTTGTTGGGCCTGTAATAGCACCAACTCTCGTTAACAAGGTTAATGTGAAAAGTCGGATTGTCACATCATCCCCTTGTTGAAGGAATTTTCGTCCCGAAAATTAGCAAGTGTTAAGAGTAGTTAGGAAACTACTTACGAGTTTAAATCGTACGTGTTAGTGTGATTTGATCATTCTGTGTGCTTGTGTGTACTCACACACAAAGTCTAATGTTTGCAACATCACAACTCAATTGTGATCGTTCAATGTAACTGTTTTGCGTGTACACTAGTTAGTTCACCTAACTGTGACTGTTTGTGTGTGATCATACTGTGTTGTGTAACCTCTCACATAGTGAGTGCCTGAAACTGTTTGTACTATGCAACCCCGCACATAGCAAAGTGTATGTAACCAATGTACTATGCAACCCCGCACATAGCAAAATGTATATAACCAATGTACTATGCAACCCCGCACATAGCAAAATGTATGTAATCAATCGTGTATGTACTACCATAACATGTAACATATGAAATGTAGCACATAAAACATATAAAATGTAATGTAGCACAATTATCTGTAACAAAATCAATTGAATAAATAAAACGTTTGTGCTTACAGTTTGAAATTTGCAGTGTTGATGTGTGAAAGCATCACGTCATCCCCTTGTTGAAGGAAATTTCGTCCCGAAATTTAACGTGCGCTCTCAGTGTTAGTAGTAGCTGTCTTGAATAGATGAGGATATTTCTTCATCATTTGATCTTCCCGTTCCCATGTGAATTCAGGACCCCGTCTTGAATTCCATCGAACTTTGACTATCGGAATCTTGCTTTGCTTCAATTGTTTGACCTCTCGGTCCATGATTTCCGCTGGTTCTTCAATGAATCGCAGTTGTTCATCTACTTGTATTTCTTCCAATGGTACAATCAACGTCTCGTCAGAAAGACATTTCTTTAAATTCGACACATGAAATACATCATGAACTCCACTGAGTTCATCCGGTAGTTTGAGTTGATACGCTACCGGACCAATCCTTTTCAGAATCTCAAAAGGTCCTACGTAACGTGGACTAAGCTTGCCGCGCTTGCCGAATCGTATCACACCTTTCCAAGGTGACACCTTTAGAAGAACTCGGTCTCCTACTTGAAATTCCAACGGCTTGCGACGTTTGTCTGCATAACTCTTCTGTCGATCCCGAGCCGCTGCCATACGGTTTCGGATTTGAACTATCTTCTCTGTTGTTTCATGCACCAGTTCAGGACCTGTCAACTGACTGTCCCCAATCTCAGCCCAACAAACTGGTGAACGACATTTGCGACCATACAACGCTTCAAACGGTGCTGCTTGAATACTTGTATGATAACTATTGTTGTAAGAGAATTCCACCAACGGTAAATGATTCTCCCAGCTATCACCAAAGTCAATGACACAAGCTCGTAACATATCCTCAAGCGTTTGAATCGTTCGTTCACTTTGACCGTCTGTCTGTGGGTGATAAGCGGTACTCATATCCAAGCGAGTCCCCAATGACTTATGAAGAGATTTCCAAAATTTGAAGTAAACCGGGCATCCCGATCTGATATGATAGAGATCGGCACGCCATGTCGTGCTACTACTTCCTTAATGTAAATGCGAGTCAATTTCTCCATCTTGTCAGTTTCTTTGATTGCTAAGAAGTGTGCAGATTTCGTTAATCGATCGACAATTACCCATATCGTATCACAACCACTCGGTGTACGGGGTAACTTAGTAATAAAATCCATTGAAATCTGTTCCCACTTCCACATCGGTATCTCTGGCTGTTGCAGTAAACCAGATGGCTTCTGATATTCAACTTTGACTTTCGAACAAGTCAAACATTTGCTAACGTACTTAGCAATATCAGCTTTCATATGAGGCCACCAATACAGTGCCTTCAAGTCATGGTACATCTTGTCTGATCCCGGATGGACTGAATATCTGGACTTGTGCGCTTCGTCCATCACGAGTTCCCTTAAACCTCCATACAAAGGTATCCACATTCGATCAATGAAATAACGAATTCCATCAGATTTAACATTCAATTGTTCTTCCATTCCTCGTAAAGATTCCGGTACTAAGTTTTCCGCTTTCAAGGCCTCAATCTGAGCACTATGTACCTTGTCAGGTAAGTCAGTATGTATCGTCATCATAAGTGCGCGAACCCGTCTTGTTCCCGTTGTATCTTTTCTGCTCAAAGCATCGGCTACGACATTAGCCTTTCCCGGGTGATACTTAATCGCACACTCATAATCGTTCAACAACTCAACCCATCGTCGTTGTCTCATATTGAGTTCCTTCTGATCAAAGATATGTTGCAAACTCTTATGATCAGTATAAATAGTACACTTAGTTCCATACAGATAATGCCTCCAAATCTTCAAAGCAAAAACCACTGCTCCTAACTCCAAGTCATGAGTAGTGTAATTCTTTTCGTGTGTTCTTAGTTGTCTGGAAGCATAAGCGATCACTTTATCCCGTTGCATCAACACACATCCCAAACCTTGTCCAGATGCGTCACAATACACCGCAAAGTCTTCCGTTCCTTCCGGTAAGGACAGAATCGGTGCACTGCAGAGTTTCTGTTTCAATAACTGGAATGCAGCTTCTTGTTTATCCGTCCAGTTATACTTTGTTCCCTTGTGCGTCAGAGCTGTAAGTGGTTGAGCGATCTTTGAGAAACCCTCAATGAATCGTCGATAATAACCCGCCAAACCAAGGAATTGTCGTACCTCAGTAGGGGTCTTTGGCGCTTCCCAATTCTTAATCGCTTCAATCTTCGCCGGATCAACATGTATACCCTTTTCATTAACAATATGCCCCAAAAACTGTACTTCTCGCATCCAAAAATCACATTTCGAGAACTTAGCGTACAGTTGTTCCTGTTTCAATAGCTCTAACAGTAATCGAAGATGTTCAGCATGCTCCTCCTCAGACTTTGAATAGATGAGAATGTCATCGATGAAAACAATGACAAACTTGTCCAGATAAGGTTTACAAACACGATTCATGAGATCCATGAATACAGCTGGAGCGTTTGTCAACCCAAATGGCATGACCAAGAACTCATAATGGCCATATCTTGTCCTGAATGCTGTCTTCGGAATATCCTCCTCCTGAACTCTTAGTTGATGATAACCCGACCTGAGATCAATCTTCGAGTAGTAACTCGAACCTTGCAATTGATCGAACAGATCGTCAATCCTGGGTAACGGATACCGGTTCTTGATAGTAACCTTATTCAATTCCCGGTAATCGATACACATTCGGAAAGTTCCGTCCTTCTTCTTGACAAACAATACTGGAGCCCCCCATGGTGAAAAACTAGGTCGTATGAAACCCTTATCCAACAATTCTTGCAATTGTGTGGATAACTCTTGCATCTCTGACGGTGCAAGTCGATAAGGCGCCCTAGCTATCGGTGCTGCGTCTGGTGTAAGGTCGATTCGGAACTCCACCTGTCTGACAGGCGGTAATCCCGGCAAGTCTTCTGGAAACACCTCCGGAAATTCACAAACTATAGGTATATCTTCAATTTTCTTCTCAGCTACTGGCTTTTCAGTTATCAGTGCTATAACTGCCGTATGACCTTTCCGCAGACATTTGTGTGCTTTCATACAAGATATGAGACGCAGTGGCGTACTGCTCTTCTCGCCTTGTACATATAATGTCTCTCCCTGCGGAAGAGGTATGCGAACAATCTTTTCATGGCATATAATTTCAGCCTGGTTTTTGGACAACCAGTCCATGCCAATAACTACATCAAAACTGCCTAAGGCAATAGGCATCAAATCAATCTCTAATGTCTGACCCATCAAATCAAGAATACATCCCTTATAAATGTTTTCTACTACAATCAACTTACCATCCGCTAACTCCACAGTATAGGGACTATCTAAGGCAGTGGGACTAACATCTAGTGACTTAGCAAGTGAACTAGATACAAAACTCCGGTCGGCACCAGTGTCAAATAACATAGAGGCATAGTGATTATTTAAGAGGAACGTACCCGTAACGATGTTGGGATCCTCCCGCGCTTGACGTCCTCCGATCACAAACGCCCTGCCTCTAGCACCGTTATTGTTGTTATTATTGTTGTTGTTGGTGCCATTGCCATTACCATTTCCATTTCCATTACCATTTCCATTGTTGTCCCCGCCTTTCTTAAGTTGTGGGCAATCTTTCTTGAAATGGCCCATCTTGCCGCACTCAAAACAACCTTTCTGCGCGTTGTTTTGATTGTTATTCTGGTTGTCATTGTTGTTCTGCAGCTCTCCTCGGCAATCCTTAGCCACATGACCAACCTTGCCACACCTCTGGCACTTAGCTCTGTCACATTGGTTACCCGCATGATGGTAACCACACCTGTTGCACTTGGGGTGTTTCCCAACATAACCCCCTGACGATGATGATTGCTGACCACTGCTTGAACCATGATAGGACTTGTTTGAGTCCTGTTTCCTGTTCTGCTGTTGGTTGTTACCCTTGAAGTTGTTACTCTCCCACTTTCGCTTGTGATCTCCTACCTTGGTAGCAGATGTTCTCTTAGGCAGAGTCCCCTGTAACACTGCCTGGTCAGTAAGCTGATGTGCTAGACGAACAGCTTGTTGGATAGTGGTGGGATTTGCTGAGGTAACCATCCCCTGAATCTGAGGCACTAGTCCTCCAATATACCGTTCAATCCACTTACTGACTGGAGTAGCCATATGTGGTAGCAGTCTGGCCAGTTCATGCGATCTGGTCGTGTATTCCTCAATGTTTGACCCCTCCATCTTGAGGTGCCAATACTCCTCTTCCAACTTCTGCATTTCACTACGAGGACAATACTCCTCTTGTAGCAAAGTTTTGAAGTTGTTCCAGGTCAATGCATTTGCTTCACCCAACCCCAGGGTCTGAACATTGGAGTTCCACCAAGTCAGTGCTGGACCCTCCAAAGTTCCAGTAGCAAATTTCACTTTGCTGTCATCCGGGCAGTTGCACATCTCGAACACAGATTCAGCTTTTTCAATCCATCGGAGAAGTCCTATAGCCCCCTCCGATCCCTTGAAATTGTGAGGTTTGCAGTCCAAGAACATCTTGAACGTGCAGACTTGTGGATTAACCAATCCCCCAGCTGGACCCTGTGGTCCCGTGTTGTGTGTCTGAGCATACTGTGCAATAGCCTCTGCTACTCTGTTGTTGATTAGCTCGTTGAGCTCAGCAACAGTCATATGAACATTTCCCTCAGCCATTAGTTCCTATTTACAAGAAGTGTTAGCACGAAGTCAAAATCCAATGTAACATGTGTAAGTAAAAACAATAAATACAACATGTAATATAAACAACACAGTTGTTGGAAACAAACTATAGTTCTTTCATAAATAGAAACTTTCTTTGAGTACAATACTTTTGAAATGAAATACAAAATTTCAAACTACTAATGTAGGAACACAACCCGTTCCTAATAAGTTTAAACAAAACAGAAATAAAAGAAAGAGAATCAATCGTCCTCAACGGTGGATTCAGGATCGGACTCAGCAACTGGTGCTGGTTCCTCCTCCTCATCCTCGTCCTCATCCTGTTCCTCATTCTCAACTACCACTAAGTCCTCCAAAGCTTCAATCCTGCCCTCCAAGATCTCGGCTCGGTTCTCTGACTCCTCTAAACGACCAATCATGTTCCACATCTCATCTCGCATGTCATGAACCAGTTGGGCAAGTTCCTCTTGCCTCTCAATGGCATCCCATAACTCCTGAGATCTCTGATAGAGCTTCTCCTCTGCTGTATCCACGTCCTCGCGCAACTTGGCGATCTCCTCTGCGTCCGTCCTTTGCCTCTTAGGCTCAGGAGCGTCCAGTACGGGTGGTGGATGTGTAGATGGTCCTGCAGCATAGAGTCCCTGGGTATTCACCCATGGTGCCTCCACCGGATCCTCATCCGGGTCCTCAACTGGATCCTCGTCTGGATCCTCCTCTGGATCCTCATCAGGATCCTCGTCTGGATCCTCCTCCGGATCCTCCTCCGGGTCTTCCTCCGGATCCTCCTCTGGATCGGAGTCCTCCATCTCATATGGTGGTGGTGATGGAATGGGTGGTGGTGGTGATGATGGTGGTGCCGGAACCATCGGCTCCTCGTCCTCGGAATCATCAATGATAACATAAGGAACTGATGATGAAGCCATGCCTGTTACATAACATCATATGTAAGTGCAGTGCCATGGAATACGTAAGCAAGTCAATTACATAACGTCATATGTAATTTCTAAGCAATACGTATTAACAGATGTGTCTAATGTCTAACAGTCATAGTCTAGGCCTACAAATGCAAACCTAATTCGCTATAACCAATGTCTCTGATACCAATCTGTCACACCCCCAATTTCCACTAACGGAATCATACCGTTTGGGAACGTGACAAACCAGGATCTCAGATCATTAGACATAGCGAAGACCTCTATATGGATTTCAAAAACATACGTTGGTCTTTAAAACAAACATATTAACCAGAGTTTACAAAAAGTTGCGGAAGCGTCTCAAATCAAAACCAATAAATTGTTGATAAGTAAAACATTTACAAATCAAAATACTGAAATAATCAAATTCAAATGTTCAAGGTGTTTATATGCATGAGACTCTATCTTCCTAGTCCATGCCAGCTGTTACGCGCGCCTTAGCGTCCTGAGAAAACATGCAAATCAAGTCAACACAAAGGTTGGTGCATAACACAGGTTTTAAGTAATCATAGAGTTCAAAACATCAGTTTGAATAACAAGTTGGTAGATAACATAATCACAATTGCACAGTCATGATAGCTAGTCATATAACTATTTACATACGTGTTCGACACCGAAGCTGACTAGTTGCCATGCTATAGCATGTTTTCGCCTTGCCACTATTGTCTATCACAACAATAGTAAAAAAATGTGTTTGGTCAGTCAAACACCTGCGTAGATCCCATCTACCAGGTGAGGTTTGTCAAACCTAATAGATCTATTTCCAACTACCACGCTTTGCATTACAGCAAACTAAACGGTTCGAGGTGTGTAAGGACTTTCAAGTTGATATGTTGCACATAATGTAAACAGATAACTCATGCAAGTGATATGTATCTAAAAGTAGTTTGTTGCACATGTTTTCTCCCCCAAAACAGTTTAAAATAAGAAAGGGGCCGTGTACGCACCTTTGTTTTTAGCAGAATGATCAAGTATGTGAAAACTCGCGTAGAAATCCTCTACGAAGAATCTGTGATTTAAACAATAACCTATTGTTATTCGAATAATCGTTTTGTGCTTGAAATCACATACGTATCAACATACGTATGTTAAAGTGTTAAAATTTGACATACGGAAGTACGCGTGCTTTTGAAATCGTTTAAATAAAATCACTTTTGATTTTATTTAATTTAAACGTAATTATACGCGATTTCGTGTTCGGATTAAAATATATATTTTATCATCCTAACACGTTCGTATTCTAGTTACGGTTCCAACGCAACTTGAACGAACTAAAACGGAGTTCGTATGTGGAAGTTATGATTCAAACACTAAAAATATCTTAAAACTCCAAAAACTGGTTGGGCCGGGACTCGAACCCGCGACCCTCAACATCACACACACAGCATCTACCACTACGCCCGCTAGGGTATCGCGTTCATATACCAGAAAATAATTCTTTTAACTCCTAACCCACTGGTTCTCTTCATCCCTATTATAGCCGAAGCCTCTCTGATCCAATTTGCTATGAATTCGATTTCGATCCAGTCTAAAACCAGTTGGTTTTCATTAATATACCCATTTCGATCCTACCTACACGATTAATTCGAATATTACACTTGTTTGAATCAAAAACCACTAACCCGTTTAACCCAAGAACCCTAGAATTCAAAACCATCAAATTCGTTGAACTTTGATACAATTAACATAGGATTAACCTAAGTCGGACCCTTCTGAAACTAATGGAACCAATTAATTTGATTACCTAAATCGTTTGAACAAAAACCCCCAATTTGGTTTCAAAGATGAACCCTAGAGATCAAAATCGTGGAATTCAATGTTTATTCTCGAATTAAGCATATGGATTAGCTTAGTCGGCCATCTTAGGTGGTGTAGGATTGAAAATGTACCTGGTTGAATGTCTAATTTATGTATCTCGACTTTTAGATGAAGTTTCGGTCGACCTCCAATGGGTTTCTTCGATCCACAGTTGCTACGATGAAATTGAAATATGAAGTGTGTTCTAAAAGTGCCGAATAGAGCTCTGGAAGTTTCAATTTCGCGAATTTTGATTTGAATATGGGATTTTGATAATGATTCAAAACGGTTTCTACTTGAAAAGCTTAATGAAAGTTTAATGCAGCCCTTTAGCTTCTAATAACCGATCATAAGGTTTAATTATCATCATAATGAATCACTAATATGACTAATTCAGTTACTATCCTCAATTTAATACGAATTTAAACCTTTGATTGCACCATTATCGAATTTTGACTTAAAAAGTCAAGAATTGGAACTTTTCTTGCTTTGAAATCTTAATCCTTAAAGTTTTTAACATTCTAAGATCGTTTTTGATCAATTACCATCCTCTAGTTAAATCTTGATTGATTTCGAATTATTCCTGCCAATTTCTGATTAATAAAGTAAATCTGAACTCGCCGGATTGCCACTAATTAAAACAATTGAAACATTATTGGGCTACATTTACTCAATTGGGCTTCTTAATTCCAATTGGGCCTAACTAAACTTTACTGGACCTTCCTAGATTTCCTTGGGCCTCCCTGGGCCTTATTGGGCCTTAATTTGATTATATTGGGCCCCATTTGCCCCTGTTGGGCCTAACTTAGTTCTGTTGGGCCTTCATAGACTTTATTGGAACTGATTTGTCTTGTTGGGTCTTCCTTGACTTCACTGGATCTTCTTTGACTTTACTGGGCCTAAATTAATCTTATTGTGCCTTACTAGATCTCATTGGGCCTCTCTAGGCCTTATTGGGCCTTCCTTGGCCTTGTTGGGCCTGATGGACCTTCATTGGTCCTATTGGGCCTTGATTGGCCTTGTTGGGCCTGTAATAGCACCAACTCTCGTTAACAAGGTTAATGTGAAAAGTCGGATTGTCACACCTTATTGGGCCTTGATTTCATAATTGGGCCTCCCTAGATCTCAATGGGCCTACATTGGCTCTGTTGGGCCCACCTTGTCACTGTTGGGCCTGTGATATCACCAACTCCAGTTAACAAGGTTAGTGTGAAAAGTCGGATTGTCACATACGAACTTCGTGGAATCGTTAACATCAACCAAATAGTCGAATAAGTCAAGAATCAAAACGAAATTCGTTCCTAATAAACCGGATTCGATCGTGTGTGTTAAAATCTATATAAACGAGCATAAAAATCAAATTAAATCAACCCACACATCTCATTAGCATTCACGAATCGATCTGTGCAATCAAAACACCTCCTAAAGCTCCTTAGGATCGCAAATCAAGACCTGCAACTCGTTCCTTGTCGCTCTCTGTCCATTACTCGAAATCACATCAAATCACAACAAAGGTAATCATTTTATACACCCACATGTTCGGTTTTAAACCCTTAACAAAAGCCCTAAACTTATATCAATGATCGAATGGTGAATCGATCGAATTTGAATGAAATAAGTTCTAGGGTTACGGTTTCTTTATAAATGGAATTGGGGGAAACGTAGGGAATCAGGTTAAGTATAATTAAGATGGAAAACAGTAGCGGCTAAAGCCTTTAGAACGGTAGGTGGCTGTGATTTAGATTGAAGGGTCGGGGGTTCGAGACCCGGCAACCGCGGGTGGACCAATTTTTTTTTTAATTCATTTTATAACTTTTTAATTATTAATCATTTTTAAATTCTTATTTCATCTAATTTTTTTATAAACTTAAAAAAAACTATTAATTTGAAAAAAAAAATATATAATAAATATATTATTCAGTTTATTTATTTAATTTATTTCATTAGATATATAAAAAGTTATATTTAGATTATGTAGTATTTATTCATTTAATTATTTACATCTTTAAAAAAAATAATAATAAATTAATAAATAAATAATTAAGTAAATAACTATTTATTTACTTAGTTTAATTATTTATCTATTTAATTAATTCTTTACAAAAGTGTATTAATTTTATGAATAAGATAACAACTTGATTTTTTTTTGAAAAACAAATGATAATTTTAAATCACACGTGTTAAATTTATGAAATTAGTTTAACATAGAAATTTTTTTTTATAATATTTTAGTTAGTAAACTTATACATTTAATTTTAAAGGTTTACGAAATTACAAAGAAAATATTTTTAATGTTTTTTTAAATAAATAACAATGTAAGTATTATAACAAATTAATATATTATTAATTCACCTTAAATTGTTTGTAAGTTGAATTAATTGGTTTAACATACAAATTTTTTTAAAGTAATAAGAAATCTATACTATTATTTTATGATGAATTATTGGTAAAATTTATTTAATTTAAATCATAAAAATTTAAAAGAATTATACAAGTCTATACTTATATATTTCTTTTGAACAAAATATGGATATATATATATACATATATCTATTATATATAAATATATATATTAAATTGTAAACATTTATACATGAAATCATAATATTATATTTATATTAGAGATTTCATAGAAATTATAATATATACTTTAATTCACAATATAGGTTGATTGCTTTGCGTTGGATACTACTTGGATTACGTATTTTTTATTTATTAGCAAAGACTAGCTTATCACACAAGGTGAGTCTTCATAGCCCCTTTTTATGATTTTATTATTTGGCATGAAACATGTTATCAAATCTTTTAAACAATTTATGTGAAACAAGTTTATGATATTATACATATTGAACTTTAGTTAACATTTAGCATTGATCACCCCTAGTGACTATGATAAATCTATTGACCGGCCAATTCCACTGTGTTTGATTTACCCTTCGGGGGAAGCCAGCAGTGATAGTTACTAGTTCAAGCATTGCGATCCTTACCTTGGTCAAACATTATTCTGTTAACATTAGTTGATCTGCTTTATTTACTAATTCAATATTGTATGTTCATATTGCTTGATTACACATATTACTTATAACATTTATAAACATTTTATTCAACTATTTTGGTGTGTGTGCTAAAAACCTGTGAAGCTCACCAACTTTATAGTTGACCTTTTATTTAGACATGTTTCAGGTGGAAATGCTACTTAGGAATGCAAAGAGATTGGATTTAGTTTTATTGTTATGTTTAGAATTTGATTGTTTGATTTAGTATTTCCTTTTATTATGTAATGGATGTTTTAATGTTAAGTTTGAATTTATGATAGCAAATGGTTTGAACTCATTACAATAAACACCATGTGCTTTTAAACAATCTACACTTTGTGTACGCTCCGATGATTCCGCCATTGGTCGGGGTATTACATAACCCTTTTGTCTAGTCTGAGCCTCTTTCAGTTTTTCTCGTGCAATGGCAACTTTTTCATTAGTGATTATGACGAATTGCTAGCCCCTCAATTACTTTTTCTCCAATTTCATTCCAACGTATTGGCGCTCTACATTTCTGACCGTATAGAAGTTCAAAAGGAGCCATATCGGTGCTAGCTTGCCAACTATTATTATATGCAAACTCAACTAAGTTCAACGTTACTATGAAAGGTATGATCCAAAGAGTTACACTTTGGAAGGCAACGGCTTTATGTTTAATTTTTAAACATAATATATGATCATGAATTGTGGGTTTTATCGAATTGGCTTTTATTATTTATGAAATAATAATCGGTGGGAATTAATTATAGAGATAATTAATTCCTTAAACAAATAAAGTTTTGAACTTTATTATAAGGGATTGTTAGTTAAATGTTAATTAACAAATTGAGAATTAGTTAAATTTTAGACATTTAATTAAATGCTACTAACTAATTGTTAGTTAGTAAAATTGGAGAGTAGTAATTAAATGGTTTAATTACTAAAAGAGTTTAATGAAATTAAAAGATTTTAATTTAAATTAAATGTGAAATAAAATGTGGGAATTCAAATTTTGAATTGGTAATTCTTAGATCCTAAAATGGTGGATCTATATTTGACTTTAAATGTAGATCAAACCTCCCGCCTTTTAG
Source organism: Mikania micrantha (assembly GCA_009363875.1). NCBI lineage: Eukaryota > Viridiplantae > Streptophyta > Magnoliopsida > Asterales > Asteraceae > Mikania > Mikania micrantha. The sequence goes on along the minus strand of CM018693.1, from coordinate 107,413,666 downwards.
GGGCGACTCTTTCACCCACTCTCCCTCTCCCTTTCATTGGTAGCCTTCCACCACACCATCACCCTTTGTGGGTTTTGTGGGCGCCGCAAGTAGCCACAACTGAGCCATCAGGCCGGGCCGCACCAAGGGCTGCACCAGGCTGCACCAAGGGCCTAGCCGAGGGGCCAAAAGGAGCCGCAACAGGGTTGCCTTGCCTGAGCCATGCAGAGCCAAGGCCACCGAGTCGAACCGTGTGTCGAGCCGAGGGCCGAGCCGAGCCAAAATCAGTTTTGGTCCATTCCGGTGATTCGTGGGATGAGATCCTGACTCGGGTGATCGTTTTGAGTCAACTAGCGAGACGGTTGCCGATCCATCGTGTGGATTTGGAACCGCTTCGTAAAGGTCGATTTCTTAAACCCCCTATGGTTGTGTTATTTAATTTAATTGTTATTTAAACGATTTGTAACTGGATCCTGATTTGGGAATTGGTTCGAATGCGAATCGAATGGTTATAAAATTTAAAAGCTTCCGCTGTGTCAGATCTGATCTGTCTGTTTAATCCAGTTTTATGAAAACTGATTTTATCAATTAATACGATTAATTGAAACTGTTTAAATTAAAAGTAACCTATAATTCCCAACATTTGGACCCGATGTAATAGATTAGGTTTCAATTTTGTAATGTAATTTGTACTTTACAATTGTAATCAAGCAATGGATACAAGACGGAAGATAGAGACAATCAGGGAGATCGAAGATGGAGATCTTGGATCAAGTGGGAGACAACATTCAAGGCGTTGAATTGTAAACCCTAGTATCGTTTGGTTTGTGTTTGACGTCTCGAACTAAACCGAACAAATGAGACTTTGGCTCGTTTCATAATCACATTTTGTTGTTTGTGGTTGTTTAATATTTAGGAAATATAAAACTAGCTAAAACAAAATTTTCCGAATTATTGCAAAACGATAAGTAATACAAAAGGAGTTTTGTAGTTACTTTAAAAGGGTTTTTAAAATAAAAGTGTTTTATTTTAATAAAACAATTTACAAAATAAAATGTTTATTTTATAAAATTAGAACTTGTTAGTTTAAAATGATTCGCGATAATTACCGACTTAGTTTAAATAAGGTATTTAAAACTAATCGAGTCGAGAGTTGAAAGGAGTTTCAAACTATCGCAAATCAAGAACAAATATGATTTTGTTAAAAATGGTACGATTTGTGTCATGCTTCAAATTGTTCAATAGTTTTAAACTAAAACAATAAAATCAATACGATTGATTAGACTAACAAATTCGCGATTATGATCAATTTAGTTTTAATAAGGTATTAAAACAAATTAGGTCAAAATTGAAATAGGATTTCAATTAGATAGCGAATAAATAAAATAGAGATTTTATAAAATGCACAACTATCCTCATTTAAAATTAGTTGTCCATAATGTTTTCGAACCATAAAAGCAATTAATTAAAGTAATTAAAAGACTCATTGGTCAAGATGTTTATTTTCTAAATATGTAAATCTAGAGTTAGTGCTTACCCTGCTATAGGTTTATATATGTTAGAAAAGGATAAACATTTTGATTTAAATGCCACCTTAGATTTGAGACACTTTATCAATTTGACCTAACATCTAGTGTTAGTGCTTACTCTGCGCTAGGTCTATGGTTTTATTAAAACAGGAATGATCGCAATTCCTAATACACTTAGGCCGGTCATTCAGTAGAAAATTGTAAGGCGTATACTTGAAGAGTCGAGTTGGCATAGTTGGGGTAAATGTACAAAGTTAGAAATGTGTGTTCTAACAAACCCCAAAACTTGAGGATTATGATTTGTCATAATTGGTTATCGTAACCCTCCTGTATTATTGTGAACAGTAAACAGAGATCTTAGCCAATTCACTGTTCATTAAATAAACATAATCTCACAATTCTAAATTAATTTTGTTAATGAGTCATAATTAATTTTGGATTATATAAAGCATGAAATACTAAAACCTTTCTTTTGAATTTTATAGATGTCTTTCATTGATGCTACTAAACCCCATAGGACAAGTCTTTTTCGAAAGTAGTTCAATGGGAGTAATTTTTCTACTTAGGTGCATCACCTTAGAGAAGTCCTAAGAACAGAAGGGAAGTTGTATGCTTTGGATAACCCTATTACTCCTGAGCCACCTATAGGCTGCACCACATTTGAAAGGATGAAGCATATTGGACACGAATGTGAGATAAAATATCTCATATTGACTTTGGTGTCTCCTGGATATGTGGATCAGCTTATGTATCTCTCTAGTCATGAGATGATTGAGGAGATCAAGAAGAGTTTCCTTCCAAACAGGTTTTGGCGATTTGAAATTCTTAAGGAGGTCCAAAAGGGTTTGAGACCGAGTGGAGACGTAGGAGCTCACGTTGATAGGGCAAGGCTATTTCGATAGGCTTGGCAAACTAGGCTATCCCATGAACCTTGATATTGCTATTGATTTCATCCTTATTTCCCTACCTGAGGAATATGAATCTTTTGTAACAAGTTACAAAAGAAATATCTTTGGAGGGACAATTGATGAACTCAAGGGGATGCTCTTGGTAGAGGAAACCAAGATGAGGGTAGAGGTGAGCAGTGGGAGGAAGAGACCATTGACCAACGTTGATGAGGTCCAGCACATTGTTGCACGGCGACTGAAGAGTTCAGGTTCGTCGGGATCTTCTGGTATGCCTTGTTCATTCAACATATTTCTTGAATTGACAAATCTTTGATAATAATGTGAGTGTCACAATTATTTCGATTATTTGCAGGTATTCAAAGTGGTTGATTAGCTGGGAGCTTGAGTCTTGAATTCCATGGAATGGAAGACAAGACAAATAGAAGAAATGTTCTTTTATTCTTTCATTTTTCATTAATTGTTTAAATTGTTTAAAACGATTATGAATATTTTGACATTCTTAGTTTGACTAAGACTATTGCATCTAGTATTATTTATGCATTTATTGATTAATTATATTTATGCTTGATAAAATGCTTTGAAAGCATAATTGATAATAATTATTGATAATGCAAAGTGAATTCTATATGATAGAATTACTAATAAAGGCAATACATATGATTCATATTAATAGAATAATTTAAAGTGCTTAAATAATTATAATTAGACAAGATTAACCTTTAAAGCAAAGTGTAATACATAAATCTCTAAACAATTAAAAATGGAATTCGTTGTTACAAGATTTTGATGATTACACAACATGCTTAAGGAAGGTTAAAAAGATTGTGATCTTTTATATGCAATTCTGTTGCATAAATTGTCTAAAGATTAAATATGAATATTTCATAAGGTTTTGAACCTAATGAAATCTTTGAAAGAGTTCAAAGAAGATTTCAATAAATTGAATATCTAAAAGCATCAATAGTTATATATGAGATATAACCAAAAGTTACCAATTAATGCATATAATGTGAAACTGTTTCACAACCAAGTACACAATGATGTAGGTAATTTAATAAATACCAATACACAATGTGTCCTTCTCTTGAATATGATCCAATGAATAAATATCCCAATGAACTAATCATATGAATTACTACACTAGCTTAAATACATGTAAATACAAAGAGTTATAAAATAAACATGTATAAATTCTATTTGGGGTTTGAGGATTTAACAAAGAGTTGTTAACCATTTATTTTAAATTGGATCCTCATTAATGATAAAGATATTTATCATAAATCCCCAAAATGGAATAAATAGAATTTTCATCAATTGCTTCCTAAGGTAGGGAACTGTATTGTTGAAAATCAAATAGTGTAGATTGAAAGAGTTCAATTATGCAAATATATGTTTCAATCAACAAAAAATGCTTGAATGGATATTAAATGATTTTAAGAACCAGTTGTTACACATGACATCTGCAGAAGCTCATGGGATCATAGTGAACCCAAAACTTGCAGAAGTGTAACTGTTGATTGATAAATATAATATATGGTTTGGAACCATAAACACTAAAGAGGCAATAAAACAAGCTAAGAGACTTGTTTAAGAACATTTAAATGTTGTGTAGTTGAAATTAGAGAATTTCAAGACAAGATCAACATGGATGTATTAGGATACTATAAATCCTGTAAACAAGAGTTGTTTGACAGATAAGTAGTTAAATATCAAAACTGAATTACCATAAGAACACCTTAACTGAGTATTCTTATAAGTAATTAGAAAGTTTTGAAATCCTAATATGGCAAACTTGTTGCGATAAATCCATGGTTGATAAAAGCATCTCAAGTGGGAATCTTTGTCATGGTAAGAAACTAAGGTATTAGTTTTACCTAAAAGACAAAGATGTTATACATACATATATACATATATACATATATATATGTCAAGGCTAGTGGGAGCATAGTAAATTCTAATGACAACATGATGCAAGTATGTGGATGACATACTAATTATAGAAAAGTAGTTTCTATAATAAAGACATAAACTTTAACATATGATGTTAAACGAAATAAGTAACAATTTTATTTGATAAAATTGAATATATATTAATGATTAATATATATAGATTATCCAATGACATTTTCAATAGAGATTGAAAATAAATATTAGATAAATGTTGCATAAGATGAAGAGTCACATGTAAATTATCTATGTCAATGCATGAATTGTTCACTAAAGGTTAGAGAACACAAATAAACGCATCAGAATGCTTAGAATGAAAGAATTCATTACTAATCTCAATAATATTCCTAATGACTAGGAATAGATTGAGAAAACATATGACAACAATGTAGTATAGCTAAGACTATAAAATTGTAGTCGTATATAGTAGAAGCATTACGAGAAAGAACTGAAAGAAAGACATAATAATAAATAAAATTTATAAATCAGAATCTAGCAATTCAGTTCACTAAATCTATTTAAAGAGCTGAATATGAGGATAAGGCAGATAAATAGATATTAGATATGATAGATGGGGAATCTGATTTAACTTTAGTATTGGGTGCTCTACAATCGAAACACGAAACATTGAATGTTCATTTTTTAATGGTTAAAGGCAAAATGAATCATGTTTCTAAAATTCGAAATTTTGTACATTTTAGTATCCTTGAATATAGTATTCTAAATGTCCGTAGTCGATCAGATTCATGGGAATCAGTCTGAACTAAGACTGCTTGAATGCTTGGTTAGTTTATAGTGATAAATGCTCAAGTGTTGAGAACCAAGATTCATAGGCATTCATTAGAGAATGATGTCGGATGTAACTCGCTTCAAAACATTCTTCATGGATCATTGTCATAAGATGTTTTGATATTAAAGTATATTAGATATACACAAATATCCTTAGACCTAAGGAGTATATTGAACTAACATTAATCAAAGGTTACTCTTTGATCTTACCTAACACTATCTTGAAAAATAGGCAGTAATAAGAGTAAAGATTGGGAATGGTTCTAAGATTAAGTGGGAGTTATATGCTGCCAAAGGGATTCTATACTCTTATACAGATAAGAGAAGATATTCTGGCGCCCTCGTTGATTTAAATTGATGTAATCACGTGGCCACGCTCAAACTAAAAGTAGTTTGTTAGATCGTTTAAATTGAGAATGAGAATGAGAATACTTGAACAATATATGAGATTGAAAGGAGATCCATGTCTCATGTTCAAGGAATATCTAAATAGGAAGGATATACAGATAAATGTTATCTGAGACTATAATTGTTAGTTAAAGTAAATAGTTACTTAAACTAAAGGAGTTTTAGTCGACTTAAGAAATCATATCTTACTAGGGGCAGCGTGATGCAGCTAGGCGTCCAACACGGTCTACGTTGAATCACTTAGTCGATGAATCGTCCAAGTGGGAGTCTGTTGGATATTGGATGTCCGATTAACGATAAGTCAACGTTACTATGAAAGGTATGATCCAAAGAGTTACACTTTGGAAGGCAACGGCTTTATGTTTAATTGTTAAACATAATATACGATCATGAATTGTCGGTTTTATCGAATTGGCTTTTATTATTTATGAAATAATAATCGGTGGGAATTAATTATTGAGATAATTAATTCGTTAAACAAATAAAGTTTTGAACTTTATTATAAGGGATTGTTAGTTAAATGTTAATTGACAAATTGAGAATTAGTTAAATTTTAGACATTTAATTAAATGCTACTAACTAATTGTTAGTTAGTAATATTGGAGAGTAGTAATTAAATGGTTTAATTACTAAAAGAGTTTAATGAAATTAAAAGATTTTAATTTAAATTAAATGTGAAATAAAATGTGGGAATCAAATTTTGAATTGGTAATTCTTAGATCCTAAAAAGGTGGATCTAAATTTGACTTTAAATGTAGATCCAACCTCCCACATTTTGGGGGAAACTCTTTCACCCACTCTCCCTCTCCCTTTCCTTGGTAGCCATCCACCACACCTCCACCCTTTGTGGGTTTTGTGGGCACCGCAAGCAGCCACCACCGAGCCATCAAGCCGGGCCGCACCAATGGCTGCACCCGAGCTGCGACCAGGCTGCACCACGGGCCTAGCCAAGGGGCCAAAAGGAGCCACAGCAGGGCTGCCTTGCCCGAGCCAAGCTGAGGCAAGGCCACCGAGCCGAACCGTGTGTCGAGCCGAGAGCCGAGCCGAAATCAGTTTTGGTCCATTCCGGTGATTCGTGGGACGAGATCCGGACTCGGGTGATCGTTTTGAGTCAACTAGCGAGACCATTGCCGATCCATCGTGTGGATTTGGAACCGCTTCGTAAAGGTCGATTTCTTAAACCCCCTATGGTTGTGTTATTTAATTTAATTGTTATTTAAACGATTTGTAACTGGATCCTGATTTGGGAATTGGTTCAAATGCGAATCGAAGTGTTATAAAATTTAAAAGCTTCCGCTGTGTCAGATCTGATCTGTCTGTTTAATCTAGTGTTATGAAAACTGATTTTATCAATTAATACGATTAATTGAAGCTGTTTAAATTAAAAGTAACCTAGAATTCCCAACATTTGTACCATAAGCCTTTTGTAAACCCTTCCAAAAATGCGATGTAAAACGTTGATCTCTATCTGATACTATAGAAGAAGGAGTGCCATGTAAACGAATAATATTCTGAGTAAATATATCTGCCAATAGGCTAACTAAAAATCTTGTTGAACTGCGAAGAAATAAGCTGACTTTGTTAGTCTGTCTATAACAACCCATATATCATCGTTCTTCTTAAATGTGGTAGGCCTGTAACAAAATCCATTGAAACATCATCTCATTTCCATACAGGATTATCTAATGGTTGTAACATCCCACTGGCTTTTTGATGTTCGATCTTTACTTGTTGACAAGTTAAACAATGGGCCACATACTTTGCTACATCTTCCTTCATACCACTCCACCAAAAGTTTTACCTGAAATCTCTATACATCTTGGGGGATGCAGGATGAATAGAAAAAAGGCAAACTGTGTCCTTAGGATAATAAGGACTTACGAAGGGTATCATCATTTGGCACACATAGTCCCTTTCTGCCCCAGATAACTCCTTGTTCATCAACTCTAAATTCCGATTGCTTTCCCACTTCCAAGTTTTGTAATAACACCCAAGGTTCTGCATCATGTTGTTGAGCTTCTTTGATCCACGTGATTAGATTTAATTCTATCTTTAGTCTAGCAAGATAACCGTCTGACTGGCTGAACTGTAACCTAACTTCCATTTTGTCTAAATCTGATATAATTTGAGGTTGAAAGCTAAGACAAGCCAAATGACCTGAACTCTTTCTACTTAGTGCATCAGCTACCACATTCGTCTTACCAGGAGGTATTGAATGTTAGCATCATAACCCTTGAGTAGTTCCAACCACCTTCTTTGCCTCATATTAAGTTTTTTTTGAGTAAAAATGTACTTGAGACTTTTATGATCGGTTATAATGTCACAAGTTTCTCCGTATAAATAATGTCTCCAAATCTTAAGAGGGAATACTACAGCTGCTAATTTCAAGTCATGTGTCGGGTAGTTGACCTCATACGGCTTAAGCTGTGGAGAAGCATAGGCAATGACTTTGCCATGCTGCATGAGAACTGTAACATTAGTACCGAAAACGTCACCGGAACAGTGATCTTAACAGTAACGTGAACAGTAAATCAAGTACATATTTCAGTTATCATTCATATATCATTGTCATTACATGTTATCATAGCACAGTTCGGAATCATTTCAGTGAAACAAAGCTCAGAATTATGGTTCATCAGTCAGATAATTATCTGGCATTACAGAACCATCGTGTGATTATTTGTTAGGATCTTATTACGTATAAACGTATGTGAGGCTTTACTGAACAAAACAATATGGATGTTGTTATGTGAATGCTAAACCGACGGATTATTCGTATAGGTGACGATCTGTACGAATAAATCTGGAAATTTAACGTTCTGAATGATATCCAATAATTAGAAAACAATATTGAAAAGTATAGTTATCGCCGTGTTCGTACGGGTGACGATTCGAACGCATACGCGCGACGACTGCACGATTCGATTTTAAACAGTCAATTAAATATTTTTTTGAAAATTTAAAATAAATAAAAGATATTTAGTTAATTTATTAGGAATCACAATCTAAAATAATTTTATAAATTCTTGGTTTAAAACCGAGCCGTTTTGTTACGAAAACGACGAGAAACCAACGCCTTTACGCGAAACCGAACAAAACCGAACAAACCCGAACATACCCGGGTTATTTAAGGCCTTGATGAGGGCATTTAATACCCTCATCTTCCCCACCAACCAAGCATTTAACACCACCACCGGCCCTTTCTCTCTCTTCTTTCTCTCTCTAGGAAGCCATAGCCAAGATCTCTCTCAATACTCCATGAAATCGTGAGTTTTTGGTGTCAAAACAACCACCACAACGAGTAGATCATAGAAGTACAACCGATCTAAGCTTTGAACCGACGGATTTGAGGTAAATATGAGAAATTCTTCCCGGTTTTTAGGGTTTTAAAACCCTCATGTTCGAACTCTGGTCTAGCCGGTTCTAGGCGCCACCACCTAGGGCAAACCACACCACAACACGTTGTAGGAACAAGCATTGGTTGAATCTTGGTCGTTAAGATGAAATAGAGGCTGTTAGGGTTGTGGAGTCCGACGGCCGAATGGAATGCTCAGCTCGCCGAATGAGCATGCTGTGACATTCGCCGAATGAATCAAGGCCGTATGAAGTCATTCGATCAAGCCCTTTCGGCCATCCTCTCATTCGCAGTGTATCACACTCGGGCGAATAGCCTCTCATTCGCACCCCACCCATTCGGTCAACATGGCAGCATAACAACCCTATTCGGCTTGAGTCCTATTCGGCCAAGGCATCCATTAGTCAACTTCCCTTCGCCTGAACCATGGGTCATTCGACCACAGTCAGTCGGTCGCCACTACACCCTCTCATTCGGCTAGCCTCAGTCGACCGAGTCCTATTCGCCATAGCCATCATTCGGTCCAAATTCATTCTCCTCAAACCTCATTCGAGTCAGCCTCCATTCGAATGGATGGTTCATTCGTTGGTCAAGAGGGTTTGATCGCAAGAACTAGAATCGAGTAGGGTTTGGATCACATGGCATGCATGCATTTTTATGTGTGTGTGCATGGGGATAACTTTAGGGTTTCCATGCAAACAACTTTGAGTAAATTATTTGGTTAAACTTAGGGATTATCAAGAAAGGGATCTTGAGGTTTAATCTAGAAATTCTTTTGGTCTATGATGCTAGAAGTTCTTTAAAGAAAACGTGGAGTAGTGCTTTCTAAAACAGGAAACCTCATAACTAAGGGAATCATATAAACGAGGATGGTTAACTCTTAAATTCGAGATAGAAACATGAGAGAAAATCATAAAGGATCAAAACAACAACATGGGGTTGAAGTGTTGAATTAAATCACTAACACTCAAATCCTTAGGAAAATCAATAAAGACATATGACTAATCTAGATGATTTAATTAAAACTATCTATGCTCAGTTAATCTATGCATTGAGAGGAAATCAAATTCTTATAAATGGGCCGAGGATGGCCCAATGGGCTTTTAAAATTAACATGTTTTAATAAAAGGAAACTAACTTGTAAACTCTTTTAAATTAAAATAATGGATTTTTATAATCAAATGTTCATCTTAAAATGTGTTAACTTAAAATGATTGACTAAATACTTATAATGAATAATGTGGGATTGGGGATCGATTTCGGGGAATGTCTTAGATTAGATAGCTGGAATTAGAGAAGCACAGTAGTAATCTAGGACACTTAGTTGCACGCCGAGTCCAAACCCTAGATACGACGACTACCACAAGTACTTATTGTATTCGAATTCTTTTAACACAACTCAGGGACTGAAGATACATAGACTACAACAACGAGCGCGCATTTTGTGGTAATTCATTACAGAGCAACACAGGTGAGTTCATTGCCCCTTTTTCTAAACATTTTGTTTTAAAACGCGGGGCTAAGAAGCATGCGTAAACTTTTTATTTAAATTGTTTACTTAAATGCTTTATTTATTATATGTCGTATATATGGATGCTTATCTATAATCCTAGACTCCGGTCTAGGAAATCTTTATGCCGAATTAACTAACAAGTTAATTAAATACTCTTATGAGTAATACCTAAATTCTAAAACTTTAAAGAAACCCTTAGTCCATCAAGCTCAAATTCAAGAATCTAAATTCAAAGTGGAATCAAAAGAACTAAAGTCAAAGATCAAATACAATGGAATCTAATCCTGTGTGTGGATCAGTAAATCTAAGGATCCTAATCAAAAATCTATAATCATTGTGAAATCATGGAATTCTACAGATCAGAAATCAAAGGAATCAAGTGAATCATGGGAATCATAACCGTGTTATCATGTGTGTTTTAAACTGTTAAACAGAATGCTTTAAATCTCGGATGATCATACAATGGAATGGTAGGTAAAATGCTTAATTATCATTAACACTAATGTCCTATGTGGCTTAGTATGTGGTGGGAGGGCGTCTGGGTGGGTCATAGGCTCGACTCAGGGGTATGCCCTATACATAAGCATACCGAGTTGGATGATACAGGTGATGTTAATGAGGTTAAGGTTTTACCTAAAAGGTTCACAAACCTGTTTTTCAATAACTAAACTATATGAACTCACCAACCATGTGTTGACTTGATCTTTTTGCATGACTTCTCAGGTGATGAACATGTCAATTAAGAAGTCAATACTTTTGGACTAGGACTTCAAATTGAAGACTTAGTATTTTTGAACCTGCATTATTTTGGAACATCATTATGCAATGTATTTTTGTATATCTTGTACAGATACAAGATAGAAATTTATGATGTTGATGGTAGATTTACATTGTTAAATTATAAACAATAATGATGTAATTTAACTTTGTAATTCCATTCTATTTAGCATTTCTCATTATATCATGTGCAATGTAAACAATCTGATCATCATGATTATCACTCACGATATCGCGCCCGGGAACCTTCCGCCCGCCGGGGACTCCGATCCAACCCCGCCGGCTCGGGGTGTGACAAGAACACAACCAAGTGCTTTCTTTGAGGCATCGCTATAAATTTGATATCCGCCTGAACCCGAGTGAAGAGTAAGTATAGGGGCGGACACAAGTCTCGTCTTTAACTCTTCAAAACACTTCTCCCTTTCATTTTTTCTAAGTAAATTTTACCCCTTTCCTCATAAGTTGAGTGATAGGCATTGCTAAAATAGAGAATCCCTCGTCAAAACGACGGTAGTAACCTGCCAAACCTAGGAAGCTTCGAACCTTAGTGACTGAGATCGGTCTAGGCCGTTAGGTAACAACTTCCACTTTTGCTGGATCCATGGTGATACCATCAGCTCATGCGACGTGACCAAGAAACGCGACTTGTTCCAGCCAAAACTCACATTTAGAAAATTTTGCGTATAATTTTTTCTTGCGTAAGGTCTCCAGAACAGTGCGAAGGTGATCTTCATTTTCATATTTACTTTTAGAGAATACTAGAATATCGTTAATAAAGACGATCATAAACCGGTCTAGATAATCATGAAAGACACAATTCATAATATCCATAAAGACAGCTGGAGCATTAGTCAAACCAAAAGGCATGACCAAAAACTCATAATGTCCGTAACGTGTACGAAAAGCCGTCTTTGAAACATCTTGATCTCTAATCTTCAACTGGTGATAACCCGATTTGAGATCAATTTTTGAGAAAAACTTCGCTCCTTGAAGCTAATCGAAGAGATCATCAATATGTGGTAATGGATAGCGATTTCTGATGGTTATCTTGTTAAGCTCTCGGTAGTCGATGCATAACCGCATGCTACCATATTTCTTTTTCACAAAAAGCACAGGTGCTCCCCATGGTGAAACACTCGGTCTATTAAAGCCGAGTTCCAACAACTTTTGCAATTGCTCTTTCAGCTCCTTCAACTCCAATGGGGCCATACGGTATGATGCCTTAGAAATAGGTTCAAAACCAGTAATCAGATCAATGGTGAATTCCACCTCACGTTCTGGTGGTAATCTAGGTAATTCTTCTGGAAAGACATTAAAGTAGTATCGAACAATAGGAATGTCTTCAAGGTGAGGTGATTCTTTCGATACATCATTAATAGAAGCCAGAAATCCTTCATACCCGTGCGATATAAGTTTTTGGGCTTTGAGAGTATAAATGATTTTAAGAGATTTTCGAGGATGTGTTCCTAAACCGGGCACCTCACAGAGGTTGGTTTTCATCATAACACATAGCTCTTAAACTAAAAACTTTCATAATCATGCAGCGGAAATATAAACATAGTTTGATAAACAGAATTCAATAAAGTGTCTGTATCAAAAACATATCGGATTGCCAAAAACCACTGGATCGTATGACCCTATGCCCGAGCTCCATGCCTTCTCCTATCATACCTTTAACCTGACATACATGCTAAATCAAGTCAGCTTACGCTGGTGAGTTCTAGTTTTCATAAAACAACATTAAACATACTTAACATACACATCATTTCATACACATAGTCCATAACCTTAGCACATAACATCCTTACATCATCATCATCATACGTTCCACTGTTACCATTCGAACAGTGGGCTTATGCCGGCACAAGGCTCCATAACCGTTGATCTGTCCCGCCGAAGCGTTCTACAGATCCATACTTACCCAGTAGCAAGTACTGGAGCAACCATACTTACCCCATATGAATATGGGAGCAACGTCGTACTTACCCCGTAACGAGTACGGGAGCAACCTCATACTTACCCCGTAACGAGTACGGGAGCAACCTCATACTTACCCCGTAACGAGTACGGGAGCAACCTCATACTTACCCCGTAACGAGTACGGGAGCAACCATACTTACCCAGTACAAATACTGGAGCAACCTTACTTACCCAGTACAAATACTGAAGCAACCATCATTCATCATGACATGACACACTAGCACCATATCATCATTCATCATAACATCGTATCATTATCCTAATAACATAGGATTTCTCATACAGGGTGTGCTAGTATCATGTCATCATAACATCCTAGTACCATGCACATGTCATGCTAGCCGCACGTCATCATATCATTCATCATGGCAACATAAACACATTTTGCTAGCATGTAATCATCATAACATCATACTTTCATCATAGCGTACCTAGGATTTCATCATACATACATCCCTATTTTATCATCATGGCATGTTATCATTCAGTTTATCATCATAACTTACTAACATGCATTCATCATTCTGAGCATACTTTCATGCAATAATCATACTATCACCTTAACATGCATACATGGTCAGGGCATATCATCATTCATTCATCATAGGCACATATCATCATAGACATGACAATAAGCATGTATGTCAGCCCAAAACATTAAGCATAAAATAGGGCGTCTAGAACTCACCTGATAGTAGACTCCTGTTAACCTTAGCCGAACTCCTTAGCTAGGGCCTTAAGGACCTATATCAGTTACATCATATCATCACATACCATCACATCACATACTTAGACTTAGAAATTATTCTAAGTCCTCATAGCCTACTAGTCCCCCTTATTGAATCCAAGTTTTCGAAATTTAGCTAAGTGTTCGAAACCCTTGAAATTCATTAAGTTCCTATATACACGAAATGCCATGTACTCGAAACATCTCTAGTTCACGAAATGCCATGTACACGAAATTCCATGTACACGAAATAACCTTTGTATTCGAAATAGCCCCTGTACTCGAAATAACATTGTACTCGAAATACATGCATGATTTCGAGTACCCTCTGTACATGATTTCGTGTACTCATCATTTCGTCATTAAACATCTCAAAAATTCATCTAAGACCTTGGGGAGCTAGTTCTAGGTTCCTTATGTTGTTACCAACGTATTGGAACCCCAAAGTTATGAACTTTATGCATAAAGGTGTGAGCTTTATGCATAAGTTCACCCTTTATTTAACCATCCTAACTTTTGTATAAAAATCCAGCTTTCTATACATGAATCACTTACTTGAAGGTAGCTGATCCTCCTGGTAGAATCCCGTGCGTTTCCTACTTCGTTTGGTCGATCAAAGTTTGATTCTTGAAATTCTTGGACTTAAACTTCGTGTACTCGAGAGCAGATGAGCTTCCGGCCAAAGGTTCGCACATTTCCCAAGGCACTACTATTTATAGGCAGGGGCTAGTACTCGAAATCCTGAGTACACGAAATCCAGTGTACTCGAAAATGGGTGTACTCGAAATCTTACCATTTCGAGTACACGTTCAGTAATGCTAGCCTTGGTTATTTTTCGTATATTTTCCTACAAGTTAATTGTTCGTCACGCATTTGTAAGTTCCATTAACTTGTATTAGAAAATTTGGGGTGTTACAAAATTTTTCTAAGTGTTGAATTTTGTCATTTCTGATTAAATGGAGGATTTAGCACTCATGGCAAACCAAAACCATCGTATTTAGACTCTACTGTTGACAGAGAATGAGACAGGGAATTCCAATAAAGCTCCCAAGTTACTAACCTTAGACGATTATCCTCATTGGAAGTATAGATTTGAGATTCACATTAATGGAGTGGATACAAATCTATGGATGATGATAGAAGGAGGGTATCTGAGGCCTTTGAATGAAGATGGTACTCCTATGCTTGTTACAAGGATGACTGAGCCTCAAAGGAAGCTGTATGACTATGAGAAGAAAGCTTATGCTATTTTGTCACAGTCTATTGCTACTGATATCTTCCATCAGTTTAGACAGTTTACATCTTCCAAGTACCTATGGGATGCTTTGCAATAAAGATATGAGGTGAATGATGCTTTGAAGAGCATTAAGTCAAAAGCATTGAGAAAAGAATTCAATAGCTTTATGTATGTGGGAAATGAGTCACTGGATGAGCTGATTGCTAGGTTTTATCATCTTTTGAGCGAGTTATTCAACCATGAGGTCAAGACTACCACTTAGGAGAAAATTCAGTGTTTGGCGGATGCTCTACCTCCAAAGTGGGAGTCATTCTTGATGGTACTCAAGCAGAACCAGATGTTGGCACATATGGATATCAATGATTTCATCCAGAAGCTGAAAGAGCAGGAGATAGAAAACAAATGGAAAGCCAAGAGAGTTGTTCAAGTTCAGGACCCCTCCTTATACTATTCCACTCCCACAGTAGATAAATCCAATACTCATGCTCCTCTAAAGACTGCTTTTTTTTCTAAGACATCTGAGGCTCCATCTACCGCTCAGATTCATTTCAGTCAATCATCTTCAACCAGTTCATAAACAGAGCATCATCAGCCTACCGCCAGTCTGAAAACAGAAAATTTCGACAAGGTCACCGTGGAGATTGCAAAAGAGCATATGGGTCTTTTGTCTACATTGGTTAGCTCATATGATGGATTAGTTGCTGGTCAGATCGGTAATCCTTATTTGACCAATGATGAATATTTTCAGATAGATCCTGATGACATGGAACGAATTGACATTATGTGGGCATTGGCAAGTGCGGTTAGGAGAGCTAAGGAGTTTGTCAAGAGGACTGGGAAGGATATCAATTTAAACAAGGAGTCTAAGTTTGGATTTGATATGGCATCGGTGACATGCTACAATTGTGGAGAGAAGGGTCATTTTGCCAGACAGTGCAAACAGCCGAAGAAAGCAGGCAACAAGAATCCATTTCAGCATCAGAAATCCTCTACTGCCAATCCAGAAAGGAGATTAGTCCCCATTGATTCTCCTTCTCAAGCTGGCTCTTCATCCTCTGCGAGTAAAGCTTTAATGGTTCAACAGGATGAAGGGGTGAATTGGGATTTCAGATTCAACTCAGATCAAAGTGAATAGGATAAGGCATGCGTTGCTGAAATTCAAAAGATTGGTGATTTAAGTGAGGAAAGCATTTCTGAGGAAGCAAATCTCAACACCACAGAAGTATCAAGCTCAGAGTCTGATAGCATGACAGATTCAGATACTCAGGATTCTGATGCAGAACTGTATAATTCTACTACTCAATTTGCCTTGATGGTTAATTCTTCTGCTTCATTAGAGTCTGAGCAGGTATACACCGATTGTTCATCTTCACTTTCAGAGTGTTTTAATTGTGTTGACCTAAGGAGTAAGGTCCTTGCTTATCAAACACATAATGGTGCTTTGATGAACGATCTCGACTTATGCATTGAAGCTAACAAAGTTTTAAAATCTAATGAAAAAGATTTTCAAGCTAAAATTGATCTTTTAAATAGACAATTGCATGAGGCTGAGATCGCAGTGTTGAATAAGCAAGATGCTATCACTTCTTATCTTAATACCATCAATGAGATCAAGAAGAAGTTAGCTATAGTCGAGTGTGACTTTGAGACCTTGGGACAGAAGCTCAAGAGCTATAAGAGCTCATCTTACATTATTGAGCATATGATCAGTAGGGGTACTGATCATCAGGGAAAAGAAAAGGTTAACTATCAAAATTGTCCTCCACCAATCCTCAATGCCTTTGTCAATACACCAAATGACAAAGATGTTAAAGATTTTCAAGTTACTACTCTGTTAGTAATAGATCCAGTTGGTCTGAGTACAAATCAGAGTTCATCAAAGACTGAGGGATCTCGGGTGGATGGAATTGTTGAAGATTGGGTCTCCGATTCTGAGGATGATTCAGATGATTCATCTATTCATGTCACTCATCAGAATCAAGCACCTATTGTCATGAAAGGTGACCCAATTTCAAACTCAAAGGTTTACAAAGAATTGGGCTTTGTGAAAGCTTCAACAAAAAATGAAGCTTGTGTGTTGAACAAGTTTGACAATCTTGTTCAAAATGGTAAAAAGGGTTTGGGTTATAGTCAGAACAAGCCTAAAACAAATGTTTTTAAATCACCTAAGCAGTCTTTCTCTGATTTAAAACATTTTCATAAAAAGGATGAAAAAGTTTGTTTTGAGTGTGGAAAACCTGGGCCCATTGTTAGATTTTGCCCTCATTTGATCAGGCCAAAGGCTGTTTCTTTCGGAAAATTAAATTCTGCTTTACTAAACCGGTAAAATCTGTTCCTAAGCCTGTTCAAACAAAGGCCAAACAACCAGTTCAGATTAAAACTTCAGACAAGGGTAAAGAGAAACTGAAGACTTTGAATGTTCCAATTGTGCTTAAAGTCAACCAAGCAAAAACATCATCCATTTATCTGAAAAATTCCTTTGATAAAAATGCAATCTGGAAAGTTAAACCATCTGAGGATTCAGTTCCACATATCTCAGATAAGCCTATTCCAGATGGTAAATGGATTGATGTATGGATCAGAGACTCTCTGGGTCAACCCAAGACTGTAAAGGCTTGGGTTCCCAAAGTGAACTGATTGTCTCTTTGTTGTGCAGGTTGCCCCAAAAGCTGGAGTTAAAAACAATTGGATCGTTGATAGTGGGGCTTCCAGACACATGACTGGTGATATCTCTTTACTCACCAATGTGAATGCAGTTCGCGGTGGATATGTAGCTTTTGCCGGTGACAAAGGCGGATTCATTACTGGAGAGGGAATTCTGACAAATGGACAAGTTTCATTTGATAAAGTCAGATATGTTAAGCAGTTGGAAAATAATCTTCTCTCAGTTTCACAAATCTGTGACAAAGAGTACAAAGTGCTATTTGATGATTCCAAATGCTACATTCTAAAGCAAGGTGTTAAGATTCCTGAAGATTGGATTTTGATGTCCGCTCCCAGAAAGCAAGACTTATATGTTCTCAACATGGCCACAGCTTCAACTACATCCTCCACAGCTTCATGTTTTATGACAAAGGCAACTGAGAAAGATTCAATCCTTTGGCATAAGAGGATGGGTCATTTGAGTTTAAGCAAGATGAATCATTTGGTTCATAATAGTCTGGTTGAGGGAGTTAGCCTAAAGAATTTTAAGCTGTTTGATATCTGTGTATCTTGCAAAAAGGGAAAGCAATCTAAGCAGTCTCACAAGCTGAAAAAGTTTCATTCAATCAATGTTCCTCTTGAGCTTCTCCATATGGATTTGTTTGGTCCTGTGAATCGGAAGAGTATTGCTGGAGATCAATACTGT
This sequence comes from Mikania micrantha, assembly GCA_009363875.1. NCBI lineage: Eukaryota > Viridiplantae > Streptophyta > Magnoliopsida > Asterales > Asteraceae > Mikania > Mikania micrantha. The sequence continues at coordinate 107,395,168 of CM018693.1, read as the reverse complement.
GTTGTCATCACTGATGAGTATTTCAGATATTCTTGGGTTTTCTTTTTGAAGGAGAAATCTGAAACGTTTGATTGCACTCAAGTGTTGGTTACCAAACTTGAATCACTTTATAAGCTCAAGATTCGTCAATTTCGAACAGATAATGGAACGGAGTTCAAAAATCACAACATGGAGAATTTTTGTAATGCAAAAGGCATTGTGCAACAGTTTAGTGCTCCATATGTTCCACAAATGAATGGTGTTGCTGAACGCAAAAATAGGACATTGATTGAGGCTGCTAGAACCATGCTTGCTGATTCATCTCTGCCGGTTCAGTTCTGGAATGAAGCTGTAGCAAATGCTTGCTATACATTGAACCGGGTTCTCATTGTGAAAAGACATGGGAAGACTTGCTTTGAACTGCTCCATAACAGAAAGCCAAATCTTAAGTATCTTGAACCGTTTGGTGCACCGTGCACTATGCTTAAGAAACATGAGCAGGGCAAGTTCAATGAGAAGGTGGAAGAAGGGTACTTTCTTGGGTACAGCACTCCAAATAAAAGAGTTTACAACATTTCAACTCATACTGTGGAGGAGTGGTACCATGTTGATGTTCAGAAATATTATATGCCCCCACCTGGAAAAGGCCCAGATTGGATGTTTGATTATTCTAGTCTTTTTGATTCATTCAATATGGCTCCCATGTATTCAGATGAAGATGTTGCAGTTCAGATGCTGTATGATGTACAGAATGCACCTGATGAACCTTTGCAACCTTCCTCTGCATCTGTTCCAATCACACAGATAAATGATGACAGCTCAGACACAGATGACAATTTTTTTCAGCCAGTTGATCCTGAACCAGCTGTTGACAATCTTGTACCTAATCTTGAGGATTTGAATCTGAACAACCTAGATCCTGAGGTTGAGGTTCCAGCTCATCCTGTTGGACGAATTAACCGCATTCATCCTCAGGAAAATATTATTGGGAGTCCTTTGGATGGAGTGAAGACAAGAAATCAGCTGTCTTCAGGAGGTCTTGCTGACATTCTTGACTTTGCAGATGTAAGCTTTTGTGCTCATTCCTGCTTTATCTCCCAAGTTGAGCCACGTACTGTCACTGAAGCTCTCAAGGAAGAGTCATGGGTAGATGCAATGCAAGAAGAACTCCTTCAGTTCAAAAAGTTAGGTGTCTGGCAATTGGTTGACAGACCCAAAGGTGCAAAAGTCATTGGCACTCGATGGGTTCTTCGTTGCAAGAAAGATGATCACGGGATCATAGTGCGAAACAAGGCACGTCTGGTGGTTCAAGGATTCAGACAGATAGAAGGGTTGGACTACAATGAGGTGTTTGCTCCGGTTGCTCGACTCGAAGCCATTCGTATCTTCTTGGCTTATGCATCCTTTAAGAAGTTTAAGGTTTATCAAATGGATGTCAAGAGTGCGTTCCTTCATGGTGTGATCAGTGAAACAGTGTATGTCAGTCAACCTCCCGGGTTTGAGGATCCATTGCATCGTGACCAAGTCTACAAGCTAGACAAGGCCTTATATGGATTGCATCAAGCTCCGCGAGCGTGGTATGAGACACTTTCTACTCACCTTCTGAACAACGGGTTCAGAAGAGGTGTCATTGACTGCACATTATTCATCCGTGAGAAGGACAGTGATTTGCTCTTGGTGCAAGTATATGTGGACGACATAATCTTTGGTTCCACAAATGATAGTCTGTGTAAGGAATTCGAGAAGGATATGAAAGAAAAATTTGAAATGAGTTATATGGGAGAGATGAAATTTTTCTTGGGCTTGCAAGTGGATCAGTCTGAGGCATGGATTTTCATTCATCAAACCAAATACGTTGGTGACATTCTGAGCCGTTTCAGTATGTCTGATGCAAAGCCTGCTGGTACCCCACTGGCGATTAATCACGGGATTACTCCAGATGAAAAGGGGGAGTTAATTGATGCCACTCTGTACCGAGGAATGATCGGATCTCTTATGTATCTTACTGCTTCTCGGCCAGATATCATGTTCGCTACTTGCTTGTGTGCACGCTATCAATCAAAACCAAGAGTATCTCATCTCATTGCTGTCAAAAGGATTATGCGTTATCTGAAGGGTACACCGGAACTTGGCTTATGGTACCCTAATGATGATAACTTTGAGCTTACTGCATATAGTGATTCAGATTATGGTGGATGCAAGAGAGATTTCAAATCAACATCTGCAGGATGTCAGTTCTTTGGAAACCGATTAGTCACCTGGCAGTGCAAGAAGCAGACGTCGGTGTCTATTTCAACCTGTGAAGCTGAATACATTGCTGCTGCTAGTTGCTGTTCTCAAATCATCTGGATACAACACCAACTCAGGGACTATGGGTTACATTTTTCTAACACTCCTATATATGTTGATAATACTGCTGCCATAGCTGTCACTAAAAATTCTGTTCAGCACTCCAAAACCAAACACATCGACATTAAATATCACTTCATACGTGATTGTTTTGAAAAGAAATTAATCGATGTAGTGAAAATTCACACCGATCACCAAAAAGCCGATCTTTTTACAAAAGCATTTGACAAACCCATATTTTTATATCTGTTATTGGCTAATGGTGTTTTCCAAAAGGATGAAGTTTAATCCTCATCTGAGTCTAACAAATGATCATCATTTTTCTTTGCTAGTCTTTGCTTTGTTTATTTTAGTCCAGTTCTTAAATTTTTTCTTGTATAGTTTATTTTCTTCATCAAAAACTCAAAAAGTTTTTCTGTTTTTAGGTTTTTAGGGGGAGATATTCTGTTATTTGAAAAACCAAAAACATTTAAAAAAAAAAATTGAAAAACCAAAAACAATAGAAAATTTGAAAAACCAAAAACAATAGAAAAATTAAAAATTGAGATGGTCTTGTTTTATAAAGTAATACATTAATCTATCATGTCATAGAAACAGAAGTGAATGTATGAACTAAAATCACAAGAGAATTATGATGGGATGTACTGATAGGCTGACTATATAGAATGAATAAATAACTTGTGATAACTTAGAAAGTTTGATCTGTGGGACTCATTTTATAAAACCACTTGAGTGAGAAACGGTTTTTGACTCAAATCAAGCATACACCTATCATCATGGAATCAAATGAGGTTTCATTCAAAGAAAAATAAAGGCAAGCTGGTATTAAGCTTGAAGAAAATCAAAAACAAGCTGGTATTAAGCTTGATGAAAATCAAAAACAAGCTGGTATTAAGCTTGAAGAAAACCTAACGCAAGCTGGTATTAAGCTTGAGAAATACTTAAACAAATTAAGTTCGATTCCATACATGTGCCATATTGCTGGGACAGACCTAGCTGAAGCCATCCATTTGGATAGAACAAGAAAAATACAAAAAGATAATAATGTTTGAATCTTATTGAATTCATGATGACTGGTTTTAAGATATGCAGAAATGAGTTTTGAACTGACTTTGATCTTTAATGGTGAAATGAAATGGGGAACTCAATCTGTGACAATCCGACTTTTCGAGTTAACCTCGTTAACCCTCGTAGGCCCAACAAGGCCAATGAAGGCCCAATAAGGTCAAAGAAGGCCCGGTAAGGCCCAATGAGGCCCAAGGTAGGCCCAATGAGATCAAAGTAGGCCCAATGATATTTAAGAAGCCCAACTGGATAAATCAAGTTCGAAACTAGTTCAATTATTCCGATTTATGACAATTCGGGGTTTTGGTGAAACTTTGTAAACCAAATTGTTATGTAATTGATCAAATCAAGTTTAAGGAATTAGAAAGTGTTGAAATCAGTCTCAATACACTTTAATTTCAAAATTTAGATTTGTATTTAAGTTAAAAGTCTAAAATTGACTTTAGAAGTCAAAATACAATTGGGATAAATATGATTTAATCGAATTTGGCATGAAACGGTTGAAATTGATTAAGTTAAACACTTCAATTAAGTGTAGTGATGATTATTAATCTCAATCAGGCGTTTTAAGACCCTACAACTTCGTATTAATCATGGATTAGAAACCAAAAGTTGTAACCGTAGCCTCACCTCTAGAATTAGTATAATTCGGTTACCATTCACACAATTGAAGCCTAAGAACTACTAATCGGCACTCTTAGAGGGATTATCACAAAACAATTCAATATGGGAAGCTCTGGCTAGAGGATTCGATCGTGAGGTGGCCGAAATCTAACATAGAAGCAAATCTATTTCAATTGGTTATCAAAACAAGTAAGTGTTTATTCCTAAACACTCTGAAATGGTCGAATAAGGATTTCGTTAGGTGTAATCTGGCTTTCAGTATCGAATTGTAGGGATTCGAGTATTAGGGTTCTAGGAATAAACGATTTTGGGGGATAGTATTCAAACGGTTTTAAAAATCAAATCAAATATTACAGAGAGTTTCGAAATGCTCTGTATATTGATAACCACATTTCAATTCCTGTTTTTAACATCGAATCATATCAATTTGATATCTAGGATTCTTAGAACAAAACTGTTTGGGGGTTTCTACTCAAATGCATTCTGAAAACAAATTAATGTATTCAGACAGATTCGGTTTGATGTATACATGGAAAACCATCGGTTAATTTCAACTAAATACATCGGATTTTATAATTTCAGGTTTAGGGTTCTTAAGTGAAACGGTCTTTGGGGATTTCTATGAAATTGTTTTTAAAAACCAAATTAGTTTTTACTGATAGTTTCTAAAATCTTGAATCAATGAAACACCCATGATTTCAGGGACTCACATTATCGAATTGAATGATTTTGAGTTGGGAGTTTAGGAACTGGAGTTCGAATCTGTTATTAACCGATTAATCCAGTTATGGTGGATGATATTTCAAATTAAGACCAGCTACAAAGTCTATTATATTCCAGGAACAAAACCCCTAAGGTTTTAGGAATTATCAGGTTCGAATTCGTGATCAATTGGATATAGAATGCTTCGGCTATAAGATCAACTAGGATTCAAACTGGAAAAGTGTTTAAAAGAATTAATTCCAGAAGGATATCGCGATACCCTAGCGGGCGAGACTGGTAGCATGTGTGTGTGTTGAGTCGGGGGTCACGGGTTCGAGCATGGCTTGGGCCGGTTTTTGATAAAAATGCCATTTTTGGTATTTTTGACATATTTCACTCGTTCGAACTCCGTTTTAATCCGTTCAAGTTGCGTTGGAACCGTAACGAGAATACGAACGTATTAGAATAATAAAATTTATATTTTAGTCCGAAAACGAAATCGCGTATAATTACGTTTATTTAAATAAAATCGTATAGGATTTTATTTAAACGATTTCAAAAGCACGCGTACTTACATATGCACTTTCTTAACACTTTAACATACGTGTGTTGACACGTATGTGATTCCAAGCACAAAACGACATTCCGAATAACACTATGTTATTGTTAAACCACAGATTCTTCGTAGAGGATTTCTACGCAAGTTCACACGTATTTGATCATTCTGCAATTATCAAAGGTGCGTACACGGCCCCTTTCTTATTTTAAACTGTTTTGGGGGAGAAAACATGTGCAACAAACTGTTTTTAGATACATATCACTTGCATGAGTTAGCTGTTTACATTATGTGAAAACATATCAACTTGAAAGTTCTTACACACCTCGAACCGTTTAGTTTGCTGTAATGCAAAGCGTGGTAGTTGGAAATAGATCTATTAGGTTTGACAAACCTCACCTGGTAGATGGGATCTACGCAGGTGTTTGACTGACCAAACACAATTTTACTATTGTTGTGATAGACAATAGTGGCAAGGTGAAAACATGCTATAGCTTGGCAATCCGTCAGCTTCGGTGTCGAACACTTATGTAAATAGTTTATATGACTAGCTATCATGACTGTGCATGTGTGATTATGTTATCTACAATCTTGTTATTCAAACTGTTGTTTTGAACATTATGAATGATTAAAACCTGTGTTATGCACCAACCTTTGTGTTGACTTGATTTACATGTTTTCTCAGGACGCTAAGGCGTGCATTAAAGATGGCATGGACTAGGAGATAGAGTCTCATGCATTTTTAAACATTTTGAATATTTGAATTTGAACATTTAAGTATTGTGTTTTGTAATGTTTACTTTACAACTGTTATTGGTTTTAAACGTTTCCGCAATTTTTATAAACTCTGATGTTATATTTAAAGACCAAAGTATGTTTTGAAATTCATATAGAGGTCTTCGCTATGTCTAATGATCTGAGATCCTGGTTTGTCACGTTCCCAAACGGTATGATTCCGTTAGTTGAAAATTGGGGGTGTGACAGATTGGTATCAGAGCCATTGGTTATAGCGAACTAGGTTTGCATTTTGTAGACTTAGACTATAACTGTTAGACATTAGACACTTGCTTACACGATAGTTTGTATGCATTTACATATGGCATTTTGTAACAGATATGGCATCATCATCTACACCTACTCATACTGAGGGACAAGTAGTAGCATTGTCCGAAATCATGACAAGGAGGATTGAACAAGTGGATGATACGATCCACCATGAGGAGGAAACACAGGTTCAACAGAGGGGGAACAACCAATATTGGCAATGGTTTCCTGATCTCATACGCAGCTGGGTGTGGGAAGAACGAGTGCCACCACCACAAACTGCCAACACTGCTAATAGCCTTTGGACGTTACCTGCTCTAGGATATCCACTAGAACAGGCATTTGCTGCTTTTGTTGCACGCATGGAGCGTGAAATCCGCAACATGCGGGAAGTAGCGGGGATGATCACAGAACTGCTTGAGAATAACAACTGGCTGACGCAGATGTGGGATAACCTCACTGAGAAGTTGGTTAGGACTAATGAAGAACAGGAAAATTTGGTGGAAACGGTCTGGATGATGCGAGGGACGATCCTCGAACTCACTGCACGACTAGAAACTACAGAGTTACGTGTAGCTGTAGCTGAGGCAAGGGCTGAGGAAGCCAATGCACGGGCTGGTGCAGCGGCAATTGAAGCCAATATAGTGAGATATTTAGCTGGGGAGGCCATGACCCTCATCACTGGGCATATGCGTTACCAGCATGGTGCAGTGACTAGTCCAGCAGAACTGGAAGACTCATCATCAACCGTTGATCAACCAAACGATGGAATCTAGTTATTTCATTTACTTTCTATTTAACAAACTTATATGAGTGGGTTGTACTCATAAAAGTAGATTTAGTGTTTAGTTGTTTTGCATCTCTTTGACAAACAATTGTAAGCACTAGTTTATCATAAATAATTAAGATTTGTTACCTTAATGGCTATGGTAGTGTGTTACATTTACTTTGTGCATGAGTGGTGATTATGCGATGGGTGTAGTCTCATTATGTATATTTGTAAATAGGAAGATCATGGTTGGAGGAAACGTTAACATGACCGCAACGGAAGTTGAGGCACTTATTAACACTCGAATTACCGAGACAATCGCAAACTATACGCAAACATACCAGACAGGACCACATGATCCAACGAGGGAACTGGTAAACCCACAAATGTGCACGTTCAAGACATTCTTGAACTGTAAACCACGTAAGTTCAAAGGATCGGAAGGAGCCATTGGACTTCATCGATGGATTGAACAATCAGAATCGGTATTTGAGATGTGTGATTGTCCGGAAGAAAACAAGGTCAGATACGCTATTGGTACTTTGGAGGGTTCAGCCTTGACATGGTGGAACTCTATCGTACAGACACTCGGTTTGGATACAACCAACACCCTTACTTGGAACGGATTCAAAATCCTGTTGCAGGAAGAGTATTGTCATAGTAATGAAATGCAAAGACTTGAGGATGAATACGGGCAACTCAAGATGAAAGGTTCCAATATTGAGGAATACACTACTCGATTCCAGCAATTAGCAAGACTCTTACCGCACAGGGCAACCCCATCCAGCAAATGGATCAAGAGATACATTGGAGGGCTGGTAGCTCAGGTTCGAAAATTGATCATATCTGCAAATCCTACCACCATACAGCAAACTATTCGACTGGCACACCAACTGACTGATCAAGCGGTGCAACGGGGAACATTACCCAAACGAACAGTAACAGCTAAAGCAGGAGATCACAAAAGCAAATGGGATAACATTGATTTCAAGAATTACAATAAGCAGTCGTTTCAGGAGAATCGTAAGCAGGAATCCAACAAGACTCATCACAATCCAAACAATAACCAACAGTCATCGGGAGGGTATAATGGTAAATACCCAAAGTGCAACAAATGTGGATTTCATCACTTTGGGAATCAATGTGACAAATACCGATGTCAGCGATGCAGAAAGATAGGTCATGTAGCAAAAGACTGTCGAGGGGAACTGCAGGCAAGCTCACTCAACCGGAGTAACACACAGAAAGGATGTTTTGAGTGTGGCTTATCAGGACATTTCAAGAAGGAGTGCCCACAACTCAAGAAAAGAAGGGTTAATGACATAAATACAAAAGGAAACAGCAACAACAACACAAATGTTGCTAGAACAGAGCTGTTGTGATTGGAGAACGTCCGGCATGGGAAGATCCCAACTTCGTTACGGGTACGTTTCTATTGACTTATCACTCTGCCTCTATGCTATTTAACACCGATGCAGATTAGGGTTTTGTATCTAGCAAATCTTATGAATTGTTAAGTATTAGTCCTACTGCTTTAGAAAACCCATACACTATAGAACTAGCTAATGATAAGTTAGTTGTTGTAAACCATATTCCTAAAGGATGTGTTCTTGACTTGATGGGTCAAACACATGACATTGACTTTATGCTTACCGCTTTAGGCAGTTTTGATGTAGGCATTGGCATGAACTGGTTATCCAAACACCAGGCTGAAATAGTATGCCATGAAAAGATAGTTCGTATACCTCTTTCATATGTAGAGACAGTGTATGTACAAGGCGAGAAGAACGGTACGCCACTGCGTCTCATATCTTGTATGAAAGCACACAAATGTCTGCGTAAAGGTCATACTATAGTTATAGCACTTATAACTGAGAAGCCGGTAGCTGAGAAGAAGATCGAAGACATCCCAATAGTTTGTGAACTCCCTGAAGTATTTCCAGAAGACCTACCGGGATTACTGCCTATCAGACGGGTGGAATTTCGAATCGACCTAACACCAGACGCAGCACCGATAGCTAGGGCGCCTTATCGACTTGCACCGTTTGAGATGCAAGAGTTATCCACACAATTGCAAGAGTTGTTGGATAAGGGTTTCATACGACCTAGTTTTTCACCGTGGGGAGCTCCAGTTTTGTTTGTAAAGAAGAAGGGCGGGACTTTTCGTATGTGTATCGATTACCGGGAATTGAATAAGGTTACTATCAAGAACCGGTATCCGTTACCCAGAATCGACGATCTGTTCGATCAGTTGCAAGGTTCGAGTTACTACTCGAAGATTGATCTCAGGTCGGGTTATCATCAATTAAGAGTCCAGGAGGAGGATATTCCGAAGACAGCATTCAGGACACGCTATGGCCATTATGAGTTCTTGGTCATGCCATTTGGGTTGACAAACGCTCCAGCTGTATTCATGGATCTCATGAATCGTGTTTGTAAACGTTATCTTGATAAGTTTGTCATTGTTTTCATCGATGACATTCTCATCTATTCACAGTCTGAGGAGGAACACGCTGAACATCTTCGATTACTGCTAGAGCTATTGAAACAAGAACAATTGTACGCTAAATTCTCGAAATGTGATTTCTGGATGCGAGAAGTACAATTTCTGGGTCATATAGTTAATGAAAAGGGCATACATGTTGATCCAGCGAAGATTGAAGCGATTAAGAATTGGGAAGCGCCAAAGACCCCTACCGAGGTACGACAATTCCTTGGTTTGGCGGGGTATTATCGACGATTCATTGAAGGTTTCTCAAAGATCGCTCAACCACTTACAGCTCTTACACACAAGGGGACAAAGTATAACTGGACGGATAAACAGGAAACTGCGTTTCAGTTATTGAAACAGAAACTTTGCAGCGCACCGATTCTGTCCTTACCGGAAGGTACGGAAGACTTTGTGGTGTATTGTGATGCATCTGCACAAGGTTTGGGGTGTGTGTTGATGCAACGTGATAAAGTGATCGCTTATGCTTCCAGACAACTAAGAACGCACGAAAAGAATTACACTACTCATGACTTGGAGTTAGGAGCAGTGGTTTTTGCTTTAAAGATTTGGAGGCATTACTTGTATGGAACTAAATGTACTATTTACACTGATCATAAGAGTTTGCAACATATCTTTGATCAGAAGGAGCTTAATATGAGGCAACGACGATGGGTTGAGTTGTTGAACGATTATGAGTGTGCGATTAAGTATCACCCGGGAAAGGCTAATGTGGTAGCCGATGCTTTAAGCAGAAAGGAAACTTCAACAAGACGGGTTCGTGCACTTATGATGACAATACATACTGACTTACCTGACAAGGTACGCAGTGCTCAGATCGAGGCTTTGAAAAAGGAAAATTTGATACAGGAATCTTTAAGGGGAATGGAAACACAGTTGGATGTCAAGTCTGATGGAATTCGTTATTTCATTGATAGACTTTGGATACCTTTGTATGGAGGTTTAAGGGAACTTGTGATGGACGAAGCGCACAAGTCCAGATATTCAGTCCATCCGGGATCAGACAAGATGTACCATGACTTGAAGGCACTGTATTGGTGGCCTCACATGAAAGCAGATATTGCTAAGTACGTTAGCAAATGTTTGACTTGTTCGAAAGTCAAAGTTGAATATCAGAAGCCATCTGGTTTACTGCAACAACCAGAGATACCGATGTGGAAATGGGAACAGATTTCGATGGATTTCATTACTAAGTTACCCCGTACACCGAGTGGTTGTGATACGATATGGGTAATTGTCGATCGATTAACGAAATCTGCACACTTCTTAGCAATCAAGGAAACTGACAAGATGGAGAAATTGACTCGCATTTACATCAAGGAAGTAGTAGCACGGCATGGCGTACCAATCTCTATCATATCAGATCGGGATGCCCGATTTACTTCCAACTTTTGGAAATCTCTTCATAAGTCATTGGGGACTCGCTTGGATATGAGTACCGCCTATCATCCACAGACCGACGGTCAAAGTGAACGTACTATTCAAACGCTCGAGGATATGTTACGAGCTTGTGTAATTGACTTTGGTGACAGCTGGGAGAATCATTTACCGTTAGTGGAATTCTCTTACAATAATAGTTATCATACAAGTATTCAAGCAGCACCGTTTGAAGCTTTGTATGGTCGCAAATGTCGTTCACCAGTTTGCTGGGCCGAAATTGGTGACAGTCAGATAACAGGTCCTGAACTGGTGCACGAGACGACAGAGAAGATTGTTCAAATCCGGAACCGTATGGCAGCGGCTCGAGATCGTCAGAAGAGTTATGCAGACAAACGTCGCAAGCCGTTGGAATTTCAAGTGGGAGACAGAGTTCTTCTAAAGGTATCACCTTGGAAAGGTGTGATACGATTCGGCAAGCGCGGGAAGCTTAGTCCACGTTACGTAGGACCTTTTGAGATTTTGAAAAGGATTGGTCCTGTTGCGTACCAACTCAAACTACCTGATGAACTCAGTGGAGTTCATGATGTGTTTCATGTGTCGAACTTAAAGAAATGTCTATCTGATGAGACATTGATTGTACCGTTGGAAGAAATACAAGTAGATGAACAGTTGCGATTCATTGAAGAACCAGCTGAAATCATGGACCGAGAGGTCAAACAACTGAAGCAAAGGAAGATTCCGATAGTCAAAGTCCGATGGAATTCAAGACGTGGTCCTGAATTCACATGGGAACGGGAAGACCAAATGATGAAGAAATATCCTCATCTATTCAAAACAGCTACTGCTAACACTGAGAGCGCACGTTAAATTTCGGGACGAAATTTCCTTCAACAAGGGGATGACGTGATGCTTTCACACATCAACACTGCAAATTTCAAACTGTAAGCACAAACATTTTATTTATTCAATTGATTTTATTACAAACATTTGTGCTACATTACATTCTATATATTTTATGTGCTACATTTCATATGTTACATGTTATGGTAGTACATACACGATGAGTTACGTACATTTTGCTATGTGCGGGGTTGCATAGTACAAACAGTTATAGACACTCTCTATGTGTGAGGTTACACAACACAGTATGATCAAACACAAACAGTCACAGTTAGGTGAACTAACTAGTGTACACGCAAACAGTCACATTGAACGATCACATTTGAGTTGTGATGTTACAAACATTAGACTTTGTGTGTGGGTACACACAAACACACAGAATGATCAAATCACACTAACACGCACAATCTGAACTCTTAAGTAGTTTCCTAACTACTCCTAACACTTACTAATTTTCGGGATGAAAATTCCTTCAACAAGGGGATGATGTGACAATCCGACTTTTCGAGTTAACCTCGTTAACCCTCGTAGGCCCAACAAGGCCAATGAAGGCCCAATAAGGTCAAAGAAGGCCCAGTAAGGCCCAATGAGGCCCAAGGTAGGCCCAATGAGATCAAAGTAGGCCCAATGATATTTAAGAAGCCCAACTGGATAAATCAAGTTCGAAACTAGTTCAATTATTCCGATTTATGACAATTCGGGGTTTTGGTGAAACTTTGTAAACCAAATTGTTATGTAATTGATCAAATCAAGTTTAAGGAATTAGAAAGTGTTGAAATCAGTCTCAATACACTTTAATTTCAAAATTTAGATTTGTATTTAAGTTAAAAGTCTAAAATTGACTTTAGAAGTCAAAATACAATTGGGATAAATATGATTTAATCGAATTTGGCATGAAACGGTTGAAATTGATTAAGTTAAACACTTCAATTAAGTGTAGTGATGATTATTAATCTCAATCAGGCGTTTTAAGACCCTACAACTTCGTATTAATCATGGATTAGAAACCAAAAGTTGTAACCGTAGCCTCACCTCTAGAATTAGTATAATTCGGTTACCATTCACACAATTGAAGCCTAAGAACTACTAATCGGCACTCTTAGAGGGATTATCACAAAACAATTCAATATGGGAAGCTCTGGCTAGAGGATTCGATCGTGAGGTGGCCGAAATCTAACATAGAAGCAAATCTATTTCAATTGGTTATCAAAACAAGTAAGTGTTTATTCCTAAACACTCTGAAATGGTCGAATAAGGATTTCGTTAGGTGTAATCTGGCTTTCAGTATCGAATTGTAGGGATTCGAGTATTAGGGTTCTAGGAATAAACGATTTTGGGGGATAGTATTCAAACGGTTTTAAAAATCAAATCAAATATTACAAAGAGTTTCGAAATGCTCTGTATATTGATAACCACATTTCAATTCCTGTTTTTAACATCGAATCATATCAATTTGATATCTAGGATTCTTAGAACAAAACTGTTTGGGGGTTTCTACTCAAATGCATTCTGAAAACAAATTAATGTATTCAGACAGATTCGGTTTGATATATACATTGAAAACCATCGGTTAATTTCAACTAAATACATCGGATTTTATAATTTCAGGTTTAGGGTTCTTAAGTGAAACGGTCTTTGGGGATTTCTATGAAATTGTTTTTAAAAACCAAATTAGTTTTTACTGATAGTTTCTAAAATCTTGAATCAATGAAACACCCATGATTTCAGGGACTCACATTATCGAATTGAATGATTTTGAGTTGGGAGTTTAGGAACTGGAGTTCGAATCTGTTATTAACCGATTAATCCAGTTATGGTGGATGATATTTCAAATTAAGACCAGCTACAAAGTCTATTATATTCCAGGAACAAAACCCCTAAGGTTTTAGGAATTATCAGGTTCGAATTCGTGATCAATTGGATATAGAATGCTTCGGCTATAAGATCAACTAGGATTCAAACTGGAAAAGTGTTTAAAAGAATTAATTCCAGAAGGATATCGCGATACCCTAGCGGGCGAGACTGGTAGCATGTGTGTGTGTTGAGTCGGGGGTCACGGGTTCGAGCATGGCTTGGGCCGGTTTTTGATAAAAATGCCATTTTTGGTATTTTTGACATATTTCACTCGTTCGAACTCCGTTTTAATCCGTTCAAGTTGCGTTGGAACCGTAACGAGAATACGAACGTATTAGAATAATAAAATTTATATTTTAGTCCGAAAACGAAATCGCGTATAATTACGTTTATTTAAATAAAATCGTATAGGATTTTATTTAAACGATTTCAAAAGCACGCGTACTTACATATGCACTTTCTTAACACTTTAACATACGTGTGTTGACACGTATGTGATTCCAAGCACAAAACGACATTCCGAATAACACTATGTTATTGTTAAACCACAGATTCTTCGTAGAGGATTTCTACGCAAGTTCACACGTATTTGATCATTCTGCAATTATCAAAGGTGCGTACACGGCCCCTTTCTTATTTTAAACTGTTTTGGGGGAGAAAACATGTGCAACAAACTGTTTTTAGATACATATCACTTGCATGAGTTAGCTGTTTACATTATGTGAAAACATATCAACTTGAAAGTCCTTACACACCTCGAACCGTTTAGTTTGCTGTAATGCAAAGCGTGGTAGTTGGAAATAGATCTATTAGGTTTGACAAACCTCACCTGGTAGATGGGATCTACGCAGGTGTTTGACTGACCAAACACAATTTTACTATTGTTGTGATAGACAATAGTGGCAAGGCGAAAACATGCTATAGCATGGCAATCCGTCAGCTTCGGTGTCGATCACTTATGTAAATAGTTTATATGATTAGCTATCATGACTGTGCATGTGTGATTATGTTATCTACAATCTTGTTATTCAAACTGTTGTTTTGAACATTATGAATGATTAAAACCTGTGTTATGCACGAACCTTTGTGTTGACTTGATTTAGATGTTTTCTCAGGACGCTAAGGCGCGCATTAAAGATGGCATGGACTAGGAGATAGAGTCTCATGCATTTTTAAACATTTTGAATATTTGAATTTGAACATTTAAGTATTGTGTTTTGTAATGTTTACTTTACAACTGTTATTGGTTTTAAACGTTTCCGCAATTTTTATAAACTCTGATGTTATATTTAAAGACCAAAGTATGTTTTGAAATTCATATAGAGGTCTTCGCTATGTCTAATGATCTGAGATCCTGGTTTGTCACGTTCCCAAACGGTATGATTCCGTTAGTTGAAAATTGGGGGTGTGACACAATCAGAAAATATGAGTGATCATAAAGTTTGTTTAGTAGTTGTGTATTGTTTGGCTTAATTTTGGACAAACATATAAGTAATCGTATCATAATAAAATTGTGTTTGAAGTAAAGCATTCATTGAAGACAAAGTGATGTGATTAGAGATATGTGTTAGTTTATTAATAGACTTCTCACAAAAACATGTGTTTATTTGTCTTTAGTTACTATTTGTATAGTCGTATTTTTTGTTTCAGAAAAATACAAAAAGATTTTCTATTTTAAATTTTATTTTAGATGATCATTTGTAGATTCGGATGTCTGTCATATCTGAATCCTGAACCACCCAGACATATCTTCATAAATTGTCAAAAGTTTGTTGTTCAAAATGCCATATATTAAAAAAAATTTGAGTTTTGGGTGTTAACATCTCTCATTCGTCCGAATGAGAGGTAAAATTCATTCATTCGGCCGAATGACCTCATTCTGCAAATGAGTCATTCGACCGAATCAATCAAACAAAGTTTTTATCATTCGACGAATGAGGGGTGTCGAATGTCTCATTCGACATTCTTATTTGGCGAATAAGTGTTGCCGAATGACCTCACTAGCAAAACTCATTCGGCGAATGAGACTGAGTCTCAACTGACCTTTCGGCTAGCTCATTCGGCGAATGAACGTGGCTATATAAGAGCTCTTCGGCCGAATGAAGGTCTTCGACCAAATTGTCTTTCGCCACATCAGAGAACTTTTCATTCGGCGATTATCACTTGCATCTCTTTCGTTTGATTTTCTGTGATTATTGTTAACCCTGCGTCTGACCATCAAGTTCTAATTCATCTCAGGTACTTGGAGAGTGATTAACAGCCATTTCCAACCGTGGATTCATCAAAAACAGATCAAATTTTTAGAATCTAGGGTTTTGATATTCGCCTGTTAAATAGACGATCAAAATGGAATTGAAACCGTCTAAGACCTGTTCTAGATAGCTTAATCGGTCGATTCTGAGCATGTTTGTGTAAATTTTGTGGGCTGATTTGAAGATTTTGAAAAAGGGGATTTTTGAATTCAATCTGACTGTCGAATGTCGTCATTCGGCGAATGACTCATTCGGCGAATGAACCTCATTCGGCGAATGGCTCATTTGACGAATGACTATCTTAGCTTATGGCTCATTCGGCGAATGATGTCTATTCGACAAATGACTTCCATTCGGCGAATGGGTCATTCGACCAAAGGTTTCATTCGGCAGAATGAATCTCATTCGACCAAATTGTTTAAGCTGATTTTGTTTTTCTGATTTCTGTTTTCTGTTCAACTGAATTGCACTAACATGTTTATTTCTTCTATTGTTCAGTATGGCAGGTTTAAAGTCAGTCTCCAAGCATAACATCTGTGCTCATTTGGATCTCAACACACCGAACGCCAAACACTACTCAGAGATCATTACTTTTCTACGGCGTTCGAGGATTTTTACAACGATATCTACTGTATATGTGCCTTGCCACTCTCACCAGCAAGATTTCTGGTCTTCAGCAGACATAGACTGTGAGGCTGAGCCTACAGTTATCAGAGGGAAGGTGCAAGGGCGCGATGTTGTCGTATCTGCTGAGCACATTAGGAGAGTGTGTGGATTTCAGGACACTCCCGATCAGCCATCTCTGCTTGATCGTTTCTTGGTTCGTGGATGTTTTCTGAGATGCAAGTATGAGGGTGATATTGGAGCGGGAATCCTCAACAAAGCTTTCATGTCTCCGCAATTCAAATATCTCGCACATGTTCTAGTTCACTGTCTCGGATCAAGGAGAGGTGGATTCGATGACATGCGAGAGACTATACAGTGTACTTTTGCTGCTTTAGTGCTGAACAAGCCGTTCAACTTCTCGGAGATGATTTTTATACACATGAAGGAGAATGTGGTCTTGAAGGGAGACAAGAAGTTTCTGATGTACCCTCGGTTTCTGCAGCAGATTATTGATGCTCAAGTTCCTGATCTGCCAAAGATCAATGCTGATATTGTTCGTCTGGAGCACATGAATGACACCACTCTGAACAGAGTCTTGTCATACAGGGGGAAAGAGAGGAAGCCAGCCACCCGATCCTTATTTGGTCATCTCTCTAGACCAGATTATAGAGCTCCTGCTGGTCGCAAATGGAGGCACGATGATTCTGATTCAGATGTTGAAGACATTGTTGTACCAGTTGATGGAGGTGACAGTGATGGAGGAGATGATGGTGATGATGCAGGTGTTAGTGGTGCAGGAGGTGGTGAGAGCTAAGTGATTGTGAGCACTGCAGCTGTGAGTTCTGTTGTGATGAGTGTGGGTACAGGTGTCATAACCACTGCTGCTGATATGAGCATGGTTGATGTTGGTGGTACTGTTGCTGGTGGTGATGCTGGTGTGTCTACAGCTCAAGAGGAAGACATAGATGTTGACTCTTTCTTAGAGTTGGATTTCTTGTCTACCACCACAGTTGCTACTTCTGCCTCTTTTGATACTACAGTTCCTCATGTTACTGGAGGTGATGATGAGTCAGAGGACTCTGGTGATGATGATGGTGTGGCTGGAGAAGGTAATGAAGAAAGTACTGATTCTGATGATTTCATGGAGGAAGGTTATGAGAAGGTCATGGTTGCTGGTAAGATGGTTGTGAGGAAGAGGAAAAGAACCGAAGAGGAGATGGAGGAGATTACTGATCCACTGTTCATTCTTGAGTTTGATTTGTCTCCTCCACCTCGGTCTTCTGCTTCTGTTTCAGTGGCTATTTCTGCTACCACTTCTCAGCCTACATCCTCCCGAGTTGGAAGGGGAAAGAGGTCCAGGTTTTCTTTTCAAAGGAGGTCAGAACTGACTACAGCTGCTACATCTACTGTTACATCAGTAGCAGCTGTTTCAGTTTCTTCACTGACACGGTCAAGGGCTGTTCTTTCACATTCTACTATTGCCCCGCTGACCACTCCTATCACTCATGAGCCAGTGTATGTTGCTGCTTCTGCTGGCCCCTCTACATCCAGAGCTGATATGTTCATACCTACTGTTTCAGTTGTGGATCAGCTGAGCACACTAAACAGTATGGTTCTGAGGCTGATGGAGAAGAACATAGAGCAGGAGAACAAGATTGCTCAGCTCACTCAAAGAATAAATGATCAGGATGCCTTGTTGCTGCAGGCAGCTGATCAACAAGCTGATCTTAGGGCTCGTTCTGCTCAACAAGAGGAGCAACTGCTGAAATATATCGATGAGCATAACCAGTTGGCTATGACTGCCACTGGTTTCAACGAGAGGATTTTGTTATTGGAAGCTGAGAATGCTTGCCTTGCTGAACTTGTTGAGGGTTCCAAGGAGGGCACTCCCAGGCTTGAAGGCACTGAAACCCGATCCGATGATTCAGATTCGGAGAAATCCAAGGAAGATGAAGATGAAGAAGAGGATGATGAATCTGATGAGGAGAAGGTGGATTATGAGGAATCTGATCAAGATGGTGATCAGGACGGATCTGGGAGTGGGTCTTCTGAATCATCCGGTACTGATGATGATGATGACGATGATGATCAAGCCCCTCCTTCATCGGAGATCCGGTCCAAGAAGGCGAATGAAAAGAAGCAACAGGCTCCTCCTCCATCTCCTCCGGCACAAACTGAAGAACCAACAGCTACTGAGGAAGTCGAAGCTGTGCCTGTGAGACGTCAATTGGATGAAACACTCACTATGATTCTTGACGCTCAAGGCATCATACAACACTCAGTCAGCTATGACAAGGAGGAGGGAGAGATTATTCATTGCCTGACAAAGGAACAGATAGCTGAACTGTTCAGGTTAAATCCTGATGAGGTGATCACTGATGATACCTCTGTTCCTATTGATGAGGAGCCTGAGCCAGAAATTTTTGATGATATTGATGAAGTGATTTTGGAGGATATCACTGAAGAGGAATATCCCAAGTATACATCGGCAGAGGATGAGCTGCCTACATTCACTGAACCATTTGATCAAGAAACAGAGGATCTTTTGGTCAGATATCTGGAAGAGCAAGTCGAAGCCAGCAAATCCTAAGCCGATGAACAAAAGAAGAGAAAAGAAGAATGGGAGGCCTACTGGGTGGCATTGAAGAAACAAAGCACCGAGAAGATGCCAGCTACACACAAGAAAGTTTACAGGACCAAAGGCTATAAAGCTAGAGGTCAAATCTTGAGCTGGGCATACTTTCACGACCTCGGTTGCTATGCAGTGAAACGAGAAAAGGGTATTGATTACTTCAAGCACCCTCATGACTTCAAGACGTTGCCGGGCTTTGAAGTCAATCAATTAGCACGTCTGAAGTAACTGTACAGTGAAGACTCAGGAATGTCTGCCTGGTTTTCTAGGCAAATTCAGTACGAGTACAGGAAGAGATGGGTGAACTTTCAGCCCCAGCAGCCAGAACGTTATTACTTGCCAGAAATTGATGGAGATACCCGCAAGCATAAAGTGATCCTGAAGTGGCTTCCCCCTAGAGTTTTGAAGAAGATTCCTTTACGGAAAATGCGACAAGACTTTATGGATGGCTTCCGATGGTGGTATTATGATGGGCGCACTGGCGAGGCAGAGATTGTGTTGTGCAATGTCACACCCCAATTTTCAACTAACGGAATCATACCGTTTGGGAACGTGACAAACCAGGATCTCAGATCATTAGACATAGCGAAGACCTCTATATGAATTTCAAAACATACTTTGGTCTTTAAATGTCACACCCCGGGCCGGCGGGAACGGATCGGGTTTTCCCGTCGGGCGGAAGGTTCCCGGGGCGCGATATCTTTGAATGATAATCAAATGATCAGATTGTTACATAGCACATGATAATCAAAATGAGAAATACTAACACATCAATGATATAGAATTACAAGATTAAATTACACTGTAAAGTTCATAATTTAATCAAGTAAATCTACCAAAAGAATCAATATAACTATATCTTGTATATGTACAAGATATACAAAAGATGATTCAATGTTTAGGCACCAAAAGCATGCAACACAAAATAAGCTAAGTCTTCTAAAAGTCCTCTAGCTTAAACCTTGCATGTATGTCTCTACACCTGTTCGTCACCTGAGAAAACATGTATTTAAACAAAGTCAACACTAGGTTGGTGAGTTCATAAGTAAGTTAGTTGAAAACTCTGATTCAAACACATGCATTGTCCCATTGTTTTGTTATGTTGCTTGTATGTGTAATGTTCATATGTTCACTTGATGGCTCCTCAATAGTTATACTTACAAGAACTATGTTATCCTAGTAATGATGCTTATATATAGGGCATATGTAAGGGAAACTAAGCCCTAGCCAACATCCCACCACATCACAACTAGAACTCCACACTACTTGTAATACAACTATTGATTTCCATTCCCATGTCCTCTGATTGTCCCGTTGTTGATCACCTGTGTTTCCATGAATAGAGTAATATAATGATAGCGTTGTAGTTATCAAACCGAAGTATTGACAACCATTTGTATAGTAAGGATGTTAGATTTAGTAAATCTGTTCCTTGTATTATTCTATTGACTGTGTGTGTTAACTGTTATGTTACACTTTTAATTAATTAAAAGTGTTAGTTAACTGTTCATCATATGTCTCAAATGCAGTGTATAGGATCCGAATGGAATCCATTTTAATCCTCACATAATCAGATTAAAATGCATTCCAGTCTCTCCTATCCCACCGTGTGATCCCAAGGCCTTTACGGGGATTGTCTCATGTAATTAACAAAGTCGAATAAGAACTGGTCTTATTACATTATGTTAATTATGTGTGATTGGCAGTGATAGGCATGAAGTTACGTTATCATGGTCGCCGTTCACAGTAATCCATATAGTCACCATGTAATCCTTAAGCCGTAGTAAGAACAAGTCTTAGTACCCTTAAGTGACGCAGGTGGTGGATAAGCAATGCGATCATACTACCTAGTAGTATGTTTTTAGGGTGTTGATCAAATGTTATAAGAAATTGACTTATCACACTTGATCGTTTATGATGTGGAATGATATTCAGAAGATATTTTATCTTCTGATCATCCATGTGCTGTGATGTGTCACCATGTTTCACTGTAATAGTTCTCATTGTTCGTTTGTGTATGAGTTTTCTCAATGTTCATTTCTGTAGGAATAACCAAGTGTTACAAGATAAATCTTACAACTGTGTTATTCCCATATGTTGATGATTATGAAAGTACATTATCATAATCTCCTGAGTTTCCCTGTTATCTCATGATCATACAAGCATGCATACAATGATAAGCGATAATAAACAATTTAATATTAGCAAAATCAAAGTATAAATAACATGTTAAGCAAAAATTTTAAATAAATAAAAGTAAGCATGTTTCTCAGCCCCGAGAGTTAAAATCAGTTAAGATTAAAGTAAAAGGGGCATATGAACTCACCTTGCTGTTGTAGGGTTGACTTAGCTTAAAAAGATGAATACACGCGCTCCTTGATTGTATTTGTTGTGTTCAAAACCCTGTATTGATTTCACGTTGTATTTAGCTTATAAGTTTAAATTGTGAGGTTTCGTGCACGTGTATGTGTTAGCCCTAAGTTGGCTAACACATGTAAGTCTCGATAATGATTCGACCATTGTTGGTGGTTCCTAGATTTCCCTATATTTGATCTCCTCAACTTAAATTAATTATGTAATCAAAGCCATAGGTTATAAAAAATCCAAATCATAAAGGTGACTTAGATTTATCGTTTAAAACGTGTCTTTGTCATAATTAACTTTGTAGATGTGAAAGGATTAGTAGGATACCTTTCCCAATTGTTTTCAAGACTTTATTCTTTAGTTTGTACATTAGTTCGTGAGTCGAGAGCCCATTGAGTCAAATGGACTTAACTCAATTAACATATGGGTCAAAATTACCGTTTGAGCTAATTAGTTGTGCCGAATCATATTTGGGGCCTTGAACCGGTTAACCATCGTTTGGGCCAAAGATATCATGGGCTTTATGTACTTAATGTTTGGGCCGGATAAACAGCCATGGGCCGAATTAGATAATTTTGGGCCGGTTGGGCTTTAATACACTAAATACAATACTTGGGCTGATTAGATTTGGGCCGATTGGGCTATTGCATCCACTTGGGCCTAAAGAAATTAAATAAACCTATTGGGCCATGATGGTCTGATCTAATCTATGTGGCCAAAATAAATGATTTCGCATCATCAGGAAGTAAATGGACGTATGGTTCATAATGGCCAGAAATAATATTGGCTAAGCATGGTTGCTATTGTTTGGCTGAGTAAATATCATGTTGGGCCTAGGTAGGTGAAGGTCTTGATGTTGGGCCAGCGAAGTGGTGATGGGCCAAGGAATTAAATGGTTGGGCTGCATGGGTGTGAGTTGTATATGCTTCCAGTTGGGCCACGAGTTCATCAGATTCTTAATGAAGCTGTGGGCCACAATAGCGTGAGTTTGGTTGCACAGACTTGCTCAGCCGGACAAGAGGAAATAGCAGCGAACCTTCTGTGATGTTGGAGCTAGGGTTCGTCTACAATGTAAGGTTCGTGGCTGCTCACTGATTCGCAACTGGTTCGTCAATTACAACAAGGGTTCGGTCATGACTGCATGTAATGGGTTCGTAGCTCCTTTGGCTAGATGGAGGGTTCGTAACAATAACTAGGGTTCGTCAAAAAGGCTCGGCTGTAGCTGGTTCGTTCGTCTAGGGTTCGAGGATTTCAGATGCATGGGTGAGGGTTCGGTCAGAGTTAAGCTACGTGAGTTCGTCACAGCATGAAGGAGGGTTCGCGACTCTCTCTTTGACAGCCACAAGGTTCGGCCGCTCCTTCCCCCACACCGAGAACCTGTAAGCTCTCATGCCCTCATCGATGTGACCTGCTGCTGAGTTGTTTCAGGGATAAGGTAAACCATGACAACCCTCGTGGTAGTATGAGTCGAGGTGGTTAAGCTCAAACGGTTGTGTGTGTGTGCAACAAAAACCAAGCTGAAAACCCTATTTTCAGTGGGTTTCCACGACCATTACCTGGAATTTCGTTGGTTAATCTCTTAGATCTGCTGTACTTTCATGTAGAGGGCTTCAAGGGCTACGCGTGGGCGAAAGAATCACTCAAATCGGTGAAGAAATGAAGAAGTTATGATCGATTGAAGGTGGAACTTGGTGGATCTTGGTGTTAGCCGGAAATGAGAGAGAGAGAAGAGGTTGTGGGTGTAAAAATGAAAGAAATAATCAAATTTAAGTTATTTATATCACGTGTGGTGTCCGGGTCCATTTCGGTTGCTCGGTTCGTTAATTCGTCGCGTATCCGGAAAATTACGCGTAATTACAAATAAATAAATAAAATGTTCTTTTAATTAATTTGATGAGTTTCAAAATTGTAAAAATGTTTATTATTTTATTTTATTAAATTTAAATTCGTTTCGTGTCGTTTTTCGCTTCCGTTACGTCGAATCGCGTCACCATCGCGCGTATTCGTTCGAATCGTCATTCGAACGAACACGACGATGGTTTTGCTTTCCGACTTTTGTTTTCTACTTTCCAGTCATCATTTCAGAACGTTAAACTCACAGATATGTTTGTGTGAATCGTCACCCACGCAAACACACTGTCAGTTCGTTATTCTGAAACGACACTGCAGTTTATGTTTAAATTGTGTTTCCTCGCTGTCGGACTCAACTAAACATCATGTTTTCACCTTGTTTTCACATTGAAATGTCGGCCATCTGATTCCTGTCATCCATGGACATCAGATCGCAACCGATTTGTTTCTGAATATCGTTTGATTCACCGTTGTTTCTCATGATTTGTTGTGTTAATTGTCATTAAGTTTTCACTTAATAAACACAACTAATGTTTCAAATGTACGTTGTACTTAATGTATTTAAGTTTATACGAAAATACGCACAACTGTTCTTGTATTTAGAATCCTGTTAATACAAAAATCGTTTACAAATACGTATGTACACATAGTTACTGTATGCAAGTACACATACCGTACGGACTTGCCGGGCGGTCGGGTACTAGTTGTCACATTAAACATAACATCAGAGTTTACAAAAGTTGCGGAAGCGTTTAAAACCAATAACAGTTGTAAAGTAAACATTACAAAACAAAATACTTAAATGTTCAAATTCAAATATTCCAAATGTTTAAAATGCATGAGACTCTATCTCCTAATCCATGCCACCTTTAACGCGCGCCTTAGAGTCATGAGAAAACATGTAAATCAAGTCAACACAAAGGTTGGTGCATAACACAGGTTTTAAGCATTCACAAGTTTCAAATCAACAGTTTGAATATCAGGATTGTAGATAACATATTCACACATGCACAGTCATGATAGCTAGTCATATAAACTATTTACATAAGTGTTCGACACCGAAGCTGACTGATTGCCATGCTATAGCATGTTTTCGCCTTGCCACTATTGTCTAGCACAACAATAGTAAAAATGTGTTTGGTCAGTCAAACACCTGCGTAGATCCCATCTACCAGGTGAGGTTTGTCAAACCTAATAGATCTATTTCCAACTACCACGCTTTGCATTACAGCAAACTAAACGGTTCGAGGTGTGTAAGGACTTTCAAGTTGCTATGTTGTCACCTAGTGTAAACAGCTAACTCATGCAAGTGATATGTATCTAAAAAGAGTTTGTTGCACATGTTTTCTCCCCCAAAACAGTTTAAAATAAGAAAGGGGCCGTGTACGCACCTTTGGTTTTAGCAGAATGATCACACACTAAAAGCTCGTGTAAGAAATCCTCCTACGAAGAATCTGTGTTTAAACAATAACCTAGTGTTATTCAAAATGTCGTTTTGTGTTTGGAATCACATACGTGTCAACACACGTATGTTAGAGTGTTAAGAATGTGCATACGGAAGTACGCGTGCTTTTGAAATCGTTTAAATAAAATCCTATACGATTTTATTTAATTAAACGTAATTATACGCGATTTCGCTTTCGGATTAAAATAATAAATTTATCATTCTAATGCGTTCGTATTCTCGTTACGTTTCCAACGCAACTCGAACGGTTTAAATCGAAATTGAAACGGGTGAGTTACAATATAAAAACCAAAATGGTTTTAATTATCAAAAACCGGCCAGGCCAGGGGTCGAACCCGCGACCTACCAGTCCACACACCCAAGTCATAACCAGTTAATCTACCACCGCATTTGTTATTAACCCTGGTTTTAAATTGTTTTAACAAGAACTAACCTGGTTCCCCCTTTCTTCACTAACCGAAGCTTTCGCACCCCAATTGACCCACAATTCAATAAATTTCGATCCTTAAACCTTAGGGGTTTCGTTCTAATCCTTCAAACGACTATATGGGTGATTCTGATTTGAACTATCATTCATTATAACTCATTCAATCGGTTTTGAACATATTCGAACCCACGTTCATCAACTCGTATTTCGAATTAAACGAATTGATAATCAACATGTTCTGATTTCATAGGTTTTTCAATGCAATTGATATTTCGAACAGGTCTGGTTGGTTTAATTCAAAAACTAAATCCGTTTATACCAATTTCCCCAAATTCCTTTTTACTCAAGAACCCTAAAATCAAAATCTTATAATTCGGTGTTTTTATATAAAATTGATGCATGGATTATCTTAATCGGAGCTTTCTGAAACTAACCATAATACTTAATTTCATTTTCTAATTCGTTTGCTATGAAATCCCCAAATCGTTTAAGTCGAAGAACCCTAGAACTTGAATTCAATCAATTCGATTTTACTCAACAAAATTGATACATGGTTTAGTTTACTCAAACCCTTCTGAAACTATTGGTGGAGTTTAATTCGATTTTAAAGCTCATTGTAATCAAATCCCCCAAAACCGTTTCAAGAAGAAACCCTAGAACTCGAACTCTATCAATTCGAGGTTTCCAGATGCAATTGAGTTAGGGATTCACTTAATCGGCTACTTTAGAGTGTGTAGGAATGATTTCTTACCTCGTTAGATAACGAATTGATGTGATTTGCCTTGAGGATGCAATTCGGCCTATGCTTTGATTGAATCTTCACCCCAACGACTTGATACTTCGAATTTGTCTATGGAATGGATGCTAAAAGGGCCGAATGATGTGTATGCGAGTTCAATTGTGAGTATTGAATTCGAATTGTGCGGTTTTGATGATTAGAACCTACGGTTTCAACTTTTGGATGACTAATGATTTAAATTCGATCATTACTCCTTCTAATAACGTATGATTACTGTTACATCACACTAATATGAGTTAATTGAAGATTTAATCCCATTAATTTCAGTGTATTAACACTAATTTCGAATTCCCCATCCGTATATAACCAAATTTTGACTTTTAGAAGTCAAACTCAATTATTATCACAACTTATAAACTAATCCTTGCAATCAAACACTTAAAACCTGATTTTTGCTTAATTTTAACTCCTTTATATTATTCTGGACCAATAACATATCGTTTCGATTTACAAAGTTACCTCAAAAATCCCTAATTACCACTAAATGGTTCAATTGGAATACTATTGGGCTAAATTAATCCATTTGGGCCTCATTATTGCAATTGGGCCTACATTAGTCTCATTGGGCCTACCTTCTGTCCACTTGGCCTCACAGAATATAATTGGGCCTATCTTGGGCCTTGAATTTGTAATTGGGCCTCCCTAGATCTCAATGGGCCTACCCTTGTCTTATTGGGCCCACATTTGCCTTGTTGGGCCTACTTTAACTCATTGGACTTACCTTAACCTTACTGGGCCTTCCTTGGCCTTACTGGGCCTTCTTTGGTCTTACTGGGCCTTCTTTGGTCTTACTGGGCCTTACATATCTTGTTGGGCCTGTGATCTCATCATCTTCAGTTAACAAGGTTAATCCGAAAAGTCGGATTGTCACATCATCCCCTTGTTGAAGGAATTTTCGTCCCGAAAATTAGTAAGTGTTAGGAGTAGTTAGGAAACTACTTACGAGTTTAAATCGTACGTGTTAGTGTGATTTGATCATTCTGTGTGCTTGTGTGTACTCACACACAAAGTCTAATACTTGCAACATCACAACTCAAATGTGATCGTTCAATGTGACTGTTTGCGTGTACACTAGTTAGTTCACCTAACTGTGACTATTTGTGTTTGATCATACTGTGTTGTGTAACCTCACACAAAGTGAGTATCTATAACCGTTTGTACTATGCAACCCCGCACATAGCAAAATGTGTGTTGTGTAACCAATCATGTATGTACTACCATAACATGTAACATATGAAATGTAGCACATAAAACATATAGAATGTAATGTAGCACAAATGTTTGTAACAAAATCAATTGAATAAATAAAATGTTTGTGCTTACAGTTTGAAATTTGCAGTGTTGATGTGTGAAACATCACGTCATCCCCTTGTTGAAGGAAATTTCGTCCCGAAATTTAACGTGCGCTCTCAGTGTTGGTAGTAGCTGTTTTGAATAGATGAGGATATTTCTTCATCATTTGATCTTCCCGTTCCCATGTAAATTCAGGACCACGTCTTGAATTCCATCGGACTTTGACTATCGGAATCTTGCTTTGCTTCAGTTGTTTGACCTCTCGATCCATGATTTCTGCTGGTTCTTCAATGAATCGTAACTGTTCATCTACTTGTATTTCTTCCAACGGTACAATCAATGTCTCATCAGAAAGACATTTCTTTAAGTTTGACACATGAAAAACATCATGAACTCCACTGAGTTCATCCGGTAGTTTGAGTTGATACGCAACCGGACCAATCCTTTTCAGGATCTCAAAAGGTCCTACGTAACGTGGACTAAGCTTCCCGCGCTTGCCGAATCGTATCACACCTTTCCAAGGTGATACCTTTAGAAGAACTCGGTCTCCTACTTGAAATTCCAACGGCTTGCGACGTTTGTCTGCATAACTCTTCTGTCGATCCCGAGCCGCTGCCATACGGTTCCGGATTTGAACTATTTTCTCTGTCGTCTCGTGCACCAGTTCAGGACCTGTTATCTGACTGTCACCAATTTCAGCCCAGCAAACTGGTGAACGACATTTGCGACCATACAAAGCTTCAAACGGTGCTGCTTGAATACTTGTATGATAACTATTGTTGTAAGAGAATTCCACCAACGGTAAATGATTCTCCCAGCTATCACCAAAGTCAATTACACAAGCTCGTAACATATCCTCGAGCGTTTGAATCGTTCGTTCACTTTGACCATCGGTCTGCGGATGATAGGCGGTACTCATATCCAAGCGAGTCCCCAATGACTTATGAAGAGATTTCCAAAAGTTAGAAGTAAACCGGGCATCCCGATCTGATATGATAGAGATTGGCACGCCATGTCGTGCTACCACTTCCTTGATTTAAATACGAGTCAGTTTCTCCATCTTATCAGTTTCCTTAATTGCTAAGAAGTGTGCAGATTTCGTTAATCGATCGACAATTACCCATATCGTATCACAACCACTCGGTGTACGAGGTAACTTAGTAATGAAATCCATCGAAATCTGTTCCCATATCCACATCGGTATCTCTGGTTGTTGCAGTAAACCAGAGGGCTTCTGATATTCAACTTTGACTTTCGAACAAGTCAAACATTTGCTAACGTACTTAGCAATATCCGCTTTCATGTGAGGCCACCAATACAGTGCCTTCAAGTCATGGTACATCTTGTCTGATCCCGGATGGACTGAATATCTGGACTTGTGCGCTTCGTCCATCACGAGTTCCCTTAAACCTCCATACAAAGGTATCCACATTCGATTAATGAAATAACGAATTCCGTCAGAATTCGCATCCAACTGTTCTTCCATTCCCCGTAAAGAGTCCTGTACCAAGTTTTCCTTTTTCAAAGCCTCGATCTGAGCACTGCGTACCTTGTCAGGTAAGTCGGTATGTATTGTCATCATAAGTGCACGAACCCGTCTTGTTGAAGTATCCTTTCTGCTTAAAGCATCAGCTACCACATTAGCCTTTCCCGGGTGATACTTAATCGCACACTCATAATCGTTCAACAACTCAACCCATCGTCGTTGCCTCATATTAAGCTCCTTCTGATCAAAGATATGTTGCAAACTCTTATGATCAGTGTAAATAGTACATTTAGTTCCATACAAGTAATGCCTCCAAATCTTTAAAGCAAAAACCACTGCTCCTAACTCCAAGTCATGAGTAGTGTAGTTCTTTTCATGTGTTCGTAGTTGTCTGGAAGCATAAGCAATCACTTTATCACATTGCATCAACACACATCCCAAACCCTGTGCAGATGCATCACAATACACCACAAAGTCTTCCGTCCCTTCCGGTAATGACAGAATCGGTGCGCTGCAAAGTTTCTGTTTTAATAACTGGAACGCAGTTTCCTGTTTATCCGTCCAGTTATACTTCGTTCCCTTGTGCGTAAGAGCTGTAAGTGGTTGAGTGATCTTTGAGAAACCCTCAATGAATCGTCGATAATAACCCGCCAAACCAAGGAATTGTCGTACCTCGGTAGGGGTCTTTGGCGCTTCCCAATTCTTAATTGCTTCAATCTTCGCTGGATCTACATGTATGCCCTTTTCATTAACTATATGCCCCAAGAACTGTACTTCTCGCATCCAGAAATCACATTTCGAGAACTTAGCGTACAGTTGTTCCTGTTTCAATAATTCCAATAATAGTCGAAGATGTTCAGCGTGTTCCTCCTCAGATTGTGAGTAGATGAGAATGTCATCAATGAAAACAATGACAAACTTATCAAGATAAGGTTTACAAACACGATTCATGAGATCCATGAATACAGCTGGAGCATTTGTCAACCCAAATGGCATGACCAAGAACTCATAATGGCCATAGCGCGTCCTGAATGCTGTCTTCGGAATATCCTCCTCCTGGACTCTTAGTTGATGATAACCCGACCTGAGATCTATCTTCGAGTAGTAACTCGAACCTTGCAATTGATCAAACAGATCGTCAATTCTGGGTAACGGATACCGGTTCTTGATAGTAACCTTATTCAATTCCCGGTAATCGATACACATACGGAAAGTCCCGTCCTTCTTCTTGACAAACAAAACTGGAGCTCCCCATGGTGAAAAACTAGGTCGTATGAAACCCTTATCCAACAACTCTTGCAATTGTGTGGATAACTCTTGCATCTCTGACGGTGCAAGTCGATAAGGCGCCCTAGCTATCGGTGCTGCATCTGGTGTAAGGTCGATTCGGAATTCCACCTGTCTGATAGGCGGTAATCCCGGCAAGTCTTCTGGAAACACCTCCGGAAATTCACAAACTACAGGTATATCTTCAAGCTTCTTCTCAGCTACCGGCTTTTCAGTTATAAGTGCTATAACTGCCGTATGACCTTTCCGCAGGCATTTGTGTGCTTTCATACAAGATATGAGACGCAGTGGCGTACTGCTCTTCTCGCCTTGTACATATAATGTCTCTCCCTGCGGAAGAGGTATGCGAACAATCTTTTCATGGCGTACGATTTCAGCCTGGTTTTTGGACAACCAGTCCATGCCAATAACTACATCAAAACTGCCTAAGGCAATAGGCATAAGGTCAATCTCTAATGTTTGACCCATCAAATCAAGGATACATCCCTTAAAGATATTTTCCACTACTATCAACTTACCATCAGCTAATTCCACAGTGTAGGGACTATCTAAGGCAGTGGGACTAACATTTAGCAACTTAGCAAGTGAACTAGATACAAAACTCCGGTCGGCACCAGTGTCAAATAACATAGAGGCATAGTGATTATTTAAGAGGAACGTACCCGTGACAATGTTGGGATCCTCCCGCGCTTGACGTCCTCCAATCACAAACGCCCTGCCCCTAGCACCGTTGTTGTTGTTGTTATTGTTGTTGTTGTTGTTGTTGTTGGTGCCATTGCCATTACCGTTGCCATTTCCATTGCCATTTCCATTGCCATTGGCATTATTGTCCCCGCCTTTCTTGAGCTGTGGGCAATCTTTCTTAAAATGTCCCATCTTGCCACACTCGAAACAACCCTTCTGAGCGTTGTTCTGGTTATTATTCTGGTTGTTGTGGTTGTTCTGCAGCTCCCCGCGACAATCCTTAGCCGCATGCCCAATCTTGCCACACCTCTGGCACTTAGCTCTCTCACACTGATTACCCGCATGATGATACCCACATCTGTTGCACTTGGGGTGTTTACCAATATAACCCCCCGATGATGATGATTGCTGACCACTGCTGGAATTATGATAAGACTTGTTTGAGTCTTGCTTTCTGTTTTGCTGATATGATTGTTGGTTGTTACCCTTGAAGTTGTTACCTTCCCACTTTCTCTTATGATCTCCCACCTTGGTAGCAGATGTTCGTTTAAGCAGAGTCCCCTGTAACACTGCCTGATCAGTAAGCTGATGCGCTAAACGAACAGCTTGTTGGATGGTGGTGGGATTTGCTGAAGTCACCAACCCCTGAATCTGAGGCACTAGTCCTCCAATGTACCTTTCAATCCACTTGCTGGCTGGAGTAGCCATGTGTGGTAGCAGTCTGGCCAGTTCATGCGACCTGGTCGTGTACTCTTCAATATTTGACCCCTCCATCTTGAGGTGCCAATATTCCTCCTCCAACTTCTGCATTTCACTGCGAGGACAATACTCCTCTTGCAGTAAAGTTTTGAAGTTGTTCCATGTCAACGCATTAGCTTCTCCCAACCCCAGAGTCTGAACATTGGAGTTCCACCAAGTTAGTGCTGGACCCTCTAATGTTCCCGTAGCAAATTTCACCTTGCTTTCATCAGGGCAGTTGCACATTTCGAACACAGACTCTGCCTTTTCAATCCATCGGAGAAGTCCTATGGCCCCCTCCGACCCTTTGAAATTGTGTGGCTTACAGTCCAAGAACATCTTGAACGTGCATGCCTGCGGGTTAACTAATCCCCCAGCTGGACCATGTGGCCCTGTGTTGTGTGTCTGCGCATACTGTGCTATTGCCTCTGCAACTCTGCTATTAATTAGCTCGTTGAGCTCAGCGACTGTCATGTGAACGTTTCCCTCAGCCATTTGTTTCCTATTTACAAGAAGTGTTAGCATGCTTGCAAGGTCTAATGTGACATGTGTAAGTAAAACAACAAACACAACATGTAATATAATTCAACACAATTGTTGGAAATAAATAATAACTCTTCAATAGATAGAACTTTCTTTGAGTACAATACTTTTGAAATGAAATATAAGTTTTCAAACTACTAATGTAGGAACACAACCCGTTCCTAATAAGTTTAAACAAAACAAGAAAGAAAAGAAAAACAATCAATCGTCCTCAACAGTGGATTCAGGATCGGACTCAACAACTGGTGCTGGTTCCTCCTCCTCATCCTCATCCTGTTCCTCATTCTCAGAGGCCACTAAATCCTCCAAGGCTTCAACCCTGGCCGCCAAAATCTCCTCTCAGTTCTCTGACTCTTCTAGACGACCAATCAAATTGATCATCTCATCCCGCATATCATGAACCAGATGGACAAGATTATCCTGCCTCTCAATAGCATCCCATAGTTCCTGAGATCTTTGTGCGATCTTGTCTTCTGCTTCCTCCAGATCCTCGCGCAGTTTGACGATCTCCTCAGCGTCCGTCCTTTGCCTCTTAGGCTCAGGAGCATCTAGTACTGGTGGTGGATGTGCAGAAGGTCCCTCAGCAGGGATCTGCTGAGTGCCCTCCTCTGGCTCCTCTTCCGGATCCTCATCCGGGTCCTCATCTGGATCCTCCTCGGGATCCTCATCTGGATCCTCCTCCGGGTCCTCCTTCGAATCCTCCTCTGGATCCTCGTCTGGGTCTGAGTCATCTCCCTCATATGGTGGAGGTGATGGAATAGGTGGTGGTGGTGATGACGGTGGTGCCGGAACTATCGGTTCCTCGTCCTCGGAATCATCAATGTAGATATAGGGTACCGATGATGATGCCATGCCTGTTACATGATATCATATGTAAGTGCAATGCCATGGAATGTGTAAGCAAGTCAATTACATAATGTCATATGTAATTTCTAAGCAGTATGTGTAAACATGTGTGTCTAATGTCTAACAGTCATAGTCTAGGCCTACAAATGCAAACCTAGTTCGCTATAACCAATGGCTCTGATACCAATCTGTCACACCCCCAATTTTCAACTAACGGAATCATACCGTTTGGGAACGTGACAAACCAGGATCTCAGATCATTAGACATAGCGAAGACCTCTATATGAATTTCAAAACATACTTTGGTCTTTAAACATAACATCAGAGTTTACAAAAGTTGCGGAAGCGTTTAAAACCAATAACAGTTGTAAAGTAAACATTACAAAACAAAATACTTAAATGTTCAAATTCAAATATTCCAAATGTTTAAAATGCATGAGACTCTATCTCCTAGTCCATGCCACCTTTAACGCGCGCCTTAGCGTCCTGAGAAAACATGTAAATCAAGTCAACACAAAGGTTGGTGCATAACACAGGTTTTAAGCATTCACAAGTTTCAAATCAACAGTTTGAATATCAGGATTGTAGATAACATATTCACACATGCACAGTCATGATAGCTAGTCATATAAACTATTTACATAAGTGTTCGACACCGAAGCTGACTGATTGCCATGCTATAGCATGTTTTCGCCTTGCCACTATTGTCTAGCACAACAATAGTAAAAATGTGTTTGGTCAGTCAAACACCTGCGTAGATCCCATCTACCAGGTGAGGTTTGTCAAACCTAATAGATCTATTTCCAACTACCATGCTTTGCATTACAGCAAACTAAACGGTTCGAGGTGTGTAAGGACTTTCAAGTTGCTATGTTGTCACCTAATGTAAACAGCTAACTCATGCAAGTGATATGTATCTAAAAAGAGTTTGTTGCACATGTTTTCTCCCCCAAAACAGTTTAAAATAAGAAAGGGGCCGTGTACGCACCTTTGGTTTTAGCAGAATGATCACACACTAAAAGCTCGTGTAAGAAATCCTCCTACGAAGAATCTGTGTTTAAACAATAACCTAGTGTTATTCAAAATGTCGTTTTGTGTTTGGAATCACATACGTGTCAACACACGTATGTTAGAGTGTTAAGAATGTGCATACGGAAGTACGCGTGCTTTTGAAATCGTTTAAATAAAATCCTATACGATTTTATTTAATTAAACGTAATTATACGCGATTTCGCTTTCGGATTAAAATAATAAATTTATCATTCTAATGCGTTCGTATTCTCGTTACGTTTCCAACGCAACTCGAACGGTTTAAATCGAAATTGAAACGGGTGAGTTACAATATAAAAACCAAAATGGTTTTAATTATCAAAAACCGGCCAGGCCAGGGGTCGAACCCGCGACCTACCAGTCCACACACCCAAGTCATAACCAGTTAATCTACCACCGCATTTGTTATTAACCCTGGTTTTAAATTGTTTTAACAAGAACTAACCTGGTTCCCCCTTTCTTCACTAACCGAAGCTTTCGCACCCCAATTGACCCACAATTCAATAAATTTCGATCCTTAAACCTTAGGGGTTTCGTTCTAATCCTTCAAACGACTATATGGGTGATTCTGATTTGAACTATCATTCATTATAACTCATTCAATCGGTTTTGAACATATTCGAACCCACGTTCATCAACTCGTATTTCGAATTAAACGAATTGATAATCAACATGTTCTGATTTCATAGGTTTTTCAATGCAATTGATATTTCGAACAGGTCTGGTTGGTTTAATTCAAAAACTAAATCCGTTTATACCAATTTCCCCAAATTCCTTTTTACTCAAGAACCCTAAAATCAAAATCTTATAATTCGGTGTTTTTATATAAAATTGATGCATGGATTATCTTAATCGGAGCTTTCTGAAACTAACCATAATACTTAATTTCATTTTCTAATTCGTTTGCTATGAAATCCCCAAATCGTTTAAGTCGAAGAACCCTAGAACTTGAATTCAATCAATTCGATTTTACTCAACAAAATTGATACATGGTTTAGTTTACTTAAACCCTTCTGAAACTATTGGTGGAGTTTAATTCGATTTTAAAGCTCATTGTAATCAAATCCCCCAAAATCGTTTCAAGAAGAAACCCTAGAACTCGAACTCTATCAATTCGAGGTTTCCAGATGCAATTGAGTTAGGGATTCACTTAATTGGCTACTTTAGAGTGTGTAGGAATGATTTCTTACCTCGTTAGATAACGAATTGATGTGATTTGCCTTGAGGATGCAATTCGGCCTATGCTTTGATTGAATCTTCACCCCAACGACTTGATACTTCGAATTTGTCTATGGAATGGATGCTAAAAGGGCCGAATGATGTGTATGCGAGTTCAATTGTGAGTATTGAATTCGAATTGTGCGGTTTTGATGATTAGAACCTACGGTTTCAACTTTTGGATGACTAATGATTTAAATTCGATCATTACTCCTTCTAATAACGTATGATTACTGTTACATCACACTAATATGAGTTAATTGAAGATTTAATCCCATTAATTTCAGTGTATTAACACTAATTTCGAATTCCCCATCCGTATATAACCAAATTTTGACTTTTAGAAGTCAAACTCAATTATTATCACAACTTATAAACTAATCCTTGCAATCAAACACTTAAAACCTGATTTTTGCTTAATTTTAACTCCTTTATATTATTCTGGACCAATAACATATCGTTTCGATTTACAAAGTTACCTCAAAAATCCCTAATTACCACTAAATGGTTCAATTGGAATACTATTGGGCTAAATTAATCCATTTGGGCCTCATTATTGCAATTGGGCCTACATTAGTCTCATTGGGCCTACCTTCTGTCCACTTGGCCTCACAGAATATAATTGGGCCTATCTTGGGCCTTGAATTTGTAATTGGGCCTCCCTAGATCTCAATGGGCCTACCCTTGTCTTATTGGGCCCACATTTGCCTTGTTGGGCCTACTTTAACTCATTGGACTTACCTTAACCTTACCGGGCCTTCTTTGGTCTTACTGGGCCTTCTTTGGTCTTACTGGGCCTTACATATCTTGTTGGGCCTGTGATCTCACCATCTTCAGTTAACAAGGTTAATCCGAAAAGTCGGATTGTCACATGCAAGGATAAGCAGTGGGAGACTGTAAGGATATTTGAGCCTATGTGGTTGACTAACTTGTCCCACAAAGATGTTATAGCACTGTATCGTCATCAGATTTTCTTCGACGTACAGGATATGGAACAGGCACTTCAGTTCATGAGAGTGATCCGAATCTGCATATGCTTAAAGGTTCATGCTGGAGCTGACTAGAAAGCGATCTCGGCAAAGTATTCACTTCCAAGAGTTGAACTAGGTCCAAGGGGGAGTTTGTTGATACATGTAATGTCCCTAATTCTGTTTTGTAACTCTAATCATGTAAAGTTCAAGTTATTAATGGAAGTTGTCTTTATATATCATTCTTAATGTTTATTATTGATTATATGATTAGTTGATTTGATTAAATTAATTGTTGAGTATGAAGAATGCACATTCGGGCGAATGACTCTAGAATGAAGTCATTCGCCGAATGAACGACCTAGCGAATGCCTGGCGATAGAATGAGTCATTCGTTGAATGACTCATTCGATTGACAACCCATTCGAGCAAGGTCATTCTCCGAATGAGCTGCTTCGGCCACTCATTCGGCCGAATGACTACAACCTATATATACTTGTTCAAATCATTTCAACACTAACTTTTTTAAGAGCCCTCCTTCTTCCCTGTGATCCAAGAGTCAAACCCTAGGAGATTAGAGCGGCCGTTGATCGTCCAAGTTCGATTCTCAACCCGTGGTGTTCGATTCTTGCTTACAAGTCCTTCCTACACCTTCGGATCACCACGGTTGCTGTTGATTTTGATTGGAAAACCCTGGAATAGGATTCCGCACTATTCCAGCGGCTGTCGGGTAGATTTCCATAGGAATCGGATTGTTTCCGAGCTCCTAATTGGTCCTACAGTGGAAATAACTAAGGCATGCTCTAATGGAGAAGGAGTGATCTTAAGATGTCTGTAACTAACTGTGAAACTACAGAATGTGTTGCTCCAGTATCAAATAGCACATAAAATACGATCTGAACAATAAATAATTCCAGAAATAGTACCTGTGGTTTTGGCGGCTTCCCCAGCAGTTAGAGCAAATACTCGCCCCCTTGTATTAGGCTTCACATTAGTTCCCTTAGCATTATCATCTGGTTTATTCTTGATATTAGGGCATTGCCTAATCATATGCACCATTTCTCAACAACGAATGCAAGCTCTCGTAAGTTGTCGAAAAAACACCCAGATGGTGTTTGTTGCAATGGTTACACAGAGGATGTTGAGCAAACTGGTTTATGGTTGAGCTTGGATTGGTTTCTTGTACTATTTAGTCTGGCCCTGATTTTGATTCTTACCCTTCCATTGCTTAACTTGATTTCCCTGAGCACAATTATTATCTGAAGTATAGCCTTGATTAGATGATTGACCAGACATGACTGAATACGATTTCAATCCCTCTTCCTTTTTCTACTTTCATCTAAACCACCAAGAAATTCCTTTCTTTCCATTTCTATCTTTTTGATTGAAATTTCTCTGCATGTTCCACAGGGGATCCAACAATAAACCCAAGAAATCCAATAAGTCTACAGAATCGGTCAATGAAATCATCAAGTGGCTCGTCATTTCTTCGGCGAATGTTATGATACTCGCGCTTATATGCGCTTATATCCACATTAGAGAAATACTTCTCGAAGAATAGGGCTCAAAACTCATCCCATGGTAGTCTCAGCAAACTGTACCACGCCTTTTTCAAGCAAAATCGACTCCCACCAATTCTGAGCATCCTCTTCTAACTTACAAGTAGCCAACCTTGACTTGTTCTGGTTTTCTACCCCCGATAAGTCTAAAGATTTTCTCAATGTGAGAAATCCAGTCTTTGGCTTCCACTAGAGTAGCTGCCTTAATGAATGACCTAAGATTTTGCTTCTGAAATCGTTCTAACCATACATGTATGCCCACATTTTGGTTAGCCCCAACATTGTTTCCAGCCACAGAAACAGGGTTCGCATTAGCATTAGCATCAGCATTAGCATTAGGGTTCATGTTAACATTAGGGTTCGGATTTGGATTACTCACAACATCAATTATGGTCGGTAGCAAATTATTAAATGTCTTATTTATCCTGGCCACGAGTTCTGCGTCAGCAGCATCTACCCCACTAGCGTTACGATGTACCAGTCTACGTGGAGGCATCTATAATAAAACAAATAAGATTCATACTATCAGATTGGTTATGAAGGAACTTATGAGAATTTAAGAAACCTAGCCCAACGCCTACCCAATCCTCACATGTCTTAGTTAATTAGATTATTGTTTTCTACAAGAAAGAGCCTAAGGCTCTGATACCATAACTGTAACACCCCAACCCTGTTAGGACTGAGGTGTCAATCAATACAGTAATCAGAGACAATTAAACATAATAATTAAGTATTAAATACACTTGCAATCCTTAAATAAACAAAATCCTTAAACTAGTTCAAACTAGAAAACAAACAAATGTCTTAAAATCAAATACTAGTAAGTTTAACAACTTTTCAACTTGACATCCTAATTTCCTTGATTCAGTCTCTTCACACCTTCCCAGTAGGCCCTTGAGTACTTGCCGTGTATACAAAGAACCACATAAAAGAAATACGGCTGAGCCAAAATTGCTCAGTAACGGATAGAACAATAGCAAACAATACATTATCAAAAAACTGAATTGCGAATATGACTTAAGCAAAATAAACAAGTCATATCAATAGGAAATACCCATATGAGCCAGTCTCGGTAAACAATGGTCAGTATGTACATTGGCTGCAGCCCTAATGTACCATTAATGTGAAATGAAAACATGGGCACACACACTTAATCATTCACCATTAACAGTAAACAATAATTATCCTAGGATCGATCCATACCGTTCTAAATAAACAATAAGTGCAACAACTTAGCACATCAATAAACAGTGAGAGACGCCGTGGACTAATCGCTCCGCCACAGATAGAGCACGTCAAGGGTGCCACAATTGACGCCATATGAACCTGTAGGTGGATGTGCTCGGGTATTGAGACCAAATAAAAGATAAATTCAAGTCAAATATTTCAATTTAAGTATGCCAAGTCTCGTTAAGCAACAAATCAATAATCGGGGACATGCGATAATGAGTTCAAGTATCTAAATTTATCCCATGTACATCATATCAAAATAATCTAATACGAGTCGTATAACAATCACAAAAGAGATTCAAGTAGCAATGGCAATTCGGTTGAAACACAAGAGATAAAGTGCAACAATATGAGAAGGGTCAAAATAGGTACACTAAAAGAATAATATGAAAATTAACGCTACGATCAAAGGACTAGAAATCCGAACCTTAAGTAAATCTTCTCTAAATTTTTGTGGCAATATAACAACTAGTATGCTCATTTCTTGTTCCATCAAAATTCAATTGACAGGTTCTGAGTTATAATCCCCAACCCCTTCTGATATGTATCTATGTCCAACATAAAAAAAAGGTCACTTGGATACCTTAATTGCTTAGATTGTGATAGCAGTAAAAGTGATCGGTTGCGTCAATCGGCAAAACCATCGATTTCAGGTCGTCGTTGGTAGCGGTTGTCCGTTGTCGGTCCCAAGTGAATCTCTGATCGGTGCCGGCCTTAACTGAAACAAAGGATATGATTTATAGCTTCTTAGATTGATGGTTTTTGTAAGGAATCAAAGAATTTGAGAGGAATATTAATCGGTAGGTAGCAACATGAAGATCTACATCCGATTCCTTGATAATTTTGTTGTAAATGGTAGATGAATTGCTGACCCAAGAGGAGAACGTGAATAGGTCAAAGAAACTTGTTTGAAATTGTTGGGAATTTTGACTTACCATTTTTTAAACTCTTGACAGGCATACCATTAATTGTAATGTGATTTTTTTATTTTTTTTCATTTTATTTTAGTGATTTCATTATTTTAATTTTTTTTATTATTTTTTTATTATTGACGGTTATTTCATGTGTGGGCGTAAGTGTCTATTGTTGACCTCATGAATAGTGGACTGTTGTTATTCTTATTTTTGTTTGTCATGTCGACAAATAATTTATGGTCATACATTAATAACTGATTTTAAATTACCATAATGACCGTAGGCGAGTTATTAAAGTTACAAAATCTTATATTGTATGTTTTAATATTTAATCTCGTATGTTTTGGACTGTCTTTGTTAGATTGAATACATGTTATATTACTTTGTGCCCCTATTTAATGTAACATATGCTTCAAATATATTTGGGTCATTAAGTAGCAGTTTAGTCAAATTGTAATTTTCTAGAGGAGGTGATAGAAACATGAAATACAAATTGTCAAGTTGTGGGTTATCATATCTCATGTTTAATGTGCATTAATTTCGAGTTGAATTGTTTAATATGTTTAACTAATCAAGTTGGCCTCCATCATTTTTAATTTGAATGGCTCCAAACGTGGGAACCTCTGTGACATTTGTGGAGATTTCAAGTTTGATTTTGACTTTACTTTGACTTAGATTTAAATTTGACTTTGACTAATATGCGATATTTTACATCGGCTATGATTAAACACATTGGACATGTTTTAGATAATGTTTGTGAGTTGCTTATATGATAAACGGAGAAAAGACACTAAAACTAGGAGCTTACATCAACAGTTGTAAGCTTAATATATAGAGAAAAGACACGAAAACTAACATAAATCTACGCTTATATATTAATAGAATATTATTAGTTATATTATTAATTTTTAACTCAAATAATCTGTCACACCCTCAAATTACCAGTTACAACGTCAGGCCGCTAAGTGTGACATGGCAAGATTAGATACGTTGGTCATATAGACGACTCTATATGAGTTTGAAAATACGTGGATATTATTTAAACTATCCCAAATTAAACAATAAGTTTTATAACGGAAAATAAATAAATGTTGCGGAAGCTTAAAAGTAAATTTGTTTGAATGCATCATAATGATGTTCATAAAGTTCTTCAAATGTCCTAAATGCATGTTTCTTCAATGGATTCCTTAAGTGCCTCCTATGTTCTTAATCGTGCGGAGTACCTGAGAAATTCATGCTAAAGTGTGTCAACATAAAGTTGGTGAGTTCACACTTTTAAATTAAAAGTAAGTAAAAATCAGTTGCCGTATGATATGTTGTTTATTAAATGTTTGCTAGGCTCGAGAACCTAATTGTCAGTTTGTCACACCCCGAGCTGGCGGGCCGGATTGAATGTCCTGTCGGGCGGAATGGTCATGGGGCGTTATATAGGGGTGATAATCGGAATGATCAGATTGTTTACATTGCACATGATATAAATTGAGAAAACACTAAATGAAATAGAATTACAAAGTTAAATTATATCAGTATCGTTCATAATTTAACAATGTAAATATACTATCAACATCATAAATTTTCTATCTTGTATCTGCACAAGATATAGAAAATAATAGGTATGATGATGTTCAAAATATGCATGTCCAAAAATACTTGGTCCTCTATCTGGGCATCCTAGTCAAAAGCACGAACTTCTTATTTAACCTTTTCGTCACCTGAGAAGTCATGCAAGAAAACAAAAGTCAACATATGGTTGGTGAGTTCATATTGTTTTGTTAAAAACGAATTTGTACTAACCTGACCGAACGACAACCTTAACCTCACCAACAACCACCTATGCTATCCAGTCAAGTATGCTTATATATAGGGCATACGTAGGGTTTAGCCAGCTGCTAGCGCACCACATACCAAACCATATAACATATTGTTGTCAATGATAATTAAGCGTTTCAGTCATATCCATCAACACACTAGTTCTTGGTTCTTAGTTCTTGTTAGTTTCAACAAAATGTGGAAATTCTCTTGATTCCTTAAGCTCTTCACACACATATGAACAACCATAGCAATTGTAGAAACATTAAATTAAATGATTAGGTAAATGAATAAATAAAAATTTAATAAAAATCTAAGACTTAATGATTGGGCCTTGGTCATACTCGAGAGACTAGTATAGCAATCCAGATTCTTAGTAGTTGAGGAAATCTGTAAATATCATCAAACATGCGACCTATAATCAATCAGTCTAGCTAATACATCTTTTGATGTATAGGATTTTATAGTTCGTTCTAGATCGTCCATGTTCGTTCTTGTTCGTATAGATCGTTAGTTCTTTGGCACATGTTATCTTTGAATATTTACCAGACATTCCTCTGAAAATAGATCGTCGAAAACAGTTCTCCGTACTAGTTCTTTAGTTCTTTGAAATAGATCATTGCATACAGTTCTTTGAATTAGATCTTTAGTTCTTTGAAAACAGACCGTTGAAAATAGTTCTTTGATTTAGATCTTTAGTTCTTTGAAAATAGACTTTTGAAAATAGTTCTTTGATTTGAAATAGTTATCTACTCATGATGAATAAATAACCCATTTTGAAATCCTGCAAATAGTTTACCTAGACACAATCTAGGATAAAAATTATAGATGTAAAACATATATGAAGTAAAAGCGTTTAAGTAAATATAATCCAAGGAAAATAATTTACGCATGCTTCTCAGCCCCGCGTTTATAAAACAAAATGTTTAGAAAGGGGGCAATGAATTCACCTGTGTTGCTATGCAGTTGAATCACGAAAGATATGCGCGCTCGTTAATTGTTGCCTATGTATCTTTAGCACCTGAGTTGATTTATTATGATTCGAATTCAATAAGCATATAGATTTGACGTATATAGGTTTTAGGTCTCGATGTGCGACTATGTGTCCTATAACTTTGCTAACGTGTTACTATGAGTTTTCTAAGTATGCTAGGTTATATACTTTATATGCACATAAGGTTCATGATAAGTCCTACTGGTTATTTAAATCAAACATCATTTACTATCCTTATCTATATGCAAAAGTTATATTTATTTTTATAAAGTTCTTTAAATTATTTCCTAACACTTTAATAAACAAGTTATGATGCTCTTTACAGAAACTAGGGTCATATGTTATAAATCCTTGCATTTTAATAAAAGTATATTTACTTTATAAAAATGTAAATTGTTCATGTTAGAACTTGAGCTAATCTAATCTAATCAGGTTATTCACCAAGTTCTCATATGTTTCTACTATGGGTCTTGATTCCAACTTGAATTAGTTATTAACTAAGATCATTCATTTAGAATAATCTTGGTTAACTAATTTCGTAAGAATTTTTCTAAACATTGAGTGTTGACAACATAAGTTGATAACACTCATACTCGATTAGTCCTTGGAACCATGTTAATCTCCTCTAGTTCTTTGGTTTGGTCGTACCCATAGCTACTTAAGATATCCTTTTACTTGTTGTGAGTTCACTAAATAACCTAGGTTGTTATCTTGCGATTTCTTGGCCAATGGATCTGCGATACGAATGAGTTATCATTTGCATGCATGGTTCTCGGTGCTGGGGCGAAATGAGGAGGACTCCTACGAATGAATTCATTCGCCTGAAGCTTCCCTTCGGTCCTCATGCTCATACGAGTGTGGATGGCAGGCGAATGAACTCCATGATCGGTTCCTTCGCACACAGCTTGTTCATTCATTCAAGGTTTCGTTCAGTCGCCCCAACTGGTGCGAATCGGATGCTCATTCGGCTATGAAGCCTGTTCGTGTGGGGCTATTCAACTGAGCTACAACAGGTTAGGCTCATTCGTATGAGCTGTTGCCGAGCACACCTTCGGCATTATTTATGCGATTTTGGCCCATTCAAGATGTCCCATAAGTTCCTACATTATTCTAGACTGATTTCGTGAAGTTCATAAGGGTTTTGGTGGTTTAGAACAGGCTGAAAGTGTGGGAGTTCGAACGAAGGAAGAAAATCCTATAAATCATGGGTTTGAGATCGATTTTACCTTGATTTCGATGGCTCAAAGCTCAGATTCTTGGTACTTTCACGATCTACACGTTGTTGTGGTTG
Organism: Mikania micrantha; assembly: GCA_009363875.1. Lineage (NCBI taxonomy): Eukaryota > Viridiplantae > Streptophyta > Magnoliopsida > Asterales > Asteraceae > Mikania > Mikania micrantha. The sequence continues at coordinate 107,351,131 of CM018693.1, read as the reverse complement.
TTTTGACACCAAAATCACTTGATTTGGTTAAGGATTGAGGGATTTGGGTTTGAATCTAGTGAGAGAAAGTGTAGAGAGAGAGGGTGACATGTTTAGAGTGAGAATGGGTTGGTGGAAGAGTTGAATGGCATTTAATGCCATATTAAATGTCTTCCACTCTCGGTTGCGATCGGGCTCGTTCAGCTCCGCTCGGTTTCGCGATTAAACATCTATTCTCGGTCGTTTTCGTAAGGAAAGACTACGATTTTAAAAGTAGAATTTATAAATTTAAATTAGGTGGTAATTCCTAATAAATTAACTAATTATCTTTTATTTATTTTTAGATTTCTAAAAACGTTTAATTTATCTGTTTAATCAAATCGTATGGTTTTCGCGTGCATTCGTTCGGATCATCATCCGTACGAACACGACGATAACTGTACTTTTCGATTTGATTTTCTAATTATTGAACATCATTCAGAACATTAAACTTACAAATATATCTGTACAGATTGTCACCTACACGAATAATCCGTTAATTTAATATTCGCGTAACGACGTCCGTTATTGTTTTGTTCTGTACAATCTCACACACGTTTATACGTAATAAAATCCTAACTAACATTCTCATAATAGTTCTGTGTTGTCAGATATGTTTCTGACTGTAAAACCATGAATTTACAATATGATTCTGTAATTAGTCTGTAATAGTTCTGTATGAAGCATCAATTGATAATAGCATACATGAAAATACACGTAGTTCGTACCTGATCTACTGTACATGTTACTGTTTCGACTATGGTTTGAACACTGATGTTACACAGTTACATCACTACCGAACTTGACTTGTTTGTTCTTGCCTCCACCATGTCTATTGTACAAACAATGGCGATGGGGCGAGTTTACACACGTCCTGACCTCCGGTCAGTATTGGCGTCATGTGGGATTCGTCAATCCCAATAGCTAGTACTATCTAAACTCACCTCGTTGTATACACATTAACATTATGACTTTGCTAGGACTTGTTACGATATATAACACTTATGAGTTTGTTCCCAATAAACCAACAATCGTACAATATGTTCGTACAAATAGTTTGCCTAGTTTGTTTGACCTAGATGTTGGTCAAAAATGTTTGTCAAATGTTTGCAATATACATTTGTCAAATCTATTTGTCAAATGGTTTGTACACAATGTTTGTCCAAAGTGTTTGTCAAAATCATTTGCATGTAATTCTACCCCGGTTTGAGTTTATAAACAGTTAAAAGAAAAGGGGCCGTAAACTCACCTGAGTGGCGTTTGTTTGCGCTTTGTGAACGGTCTGTCACTAATTGTCACCAATATCACATAGGTAATATGAGTTTGTGTTCGTGTCCGTGTTGGTCTACTTAGACCGTGTCCATGTCCAAACAATTGCAAGTTTGACAGTGTTTGACTCAACGACCCACTGGTGACACGTTTGTAGTTCGTTAATGTTCGCTTAGTGTTTGTCAAGTTTTCTCAATTAGTAGTTAGTGCACAAAAGCATGTCATAGCACATAGAGTTTCCATATATGGCACATATGCAATATATATATATATGTCCTTACAGATCACGTTACAAATCATGGCACTTGTTATGTATGTTCATCAAACAAGTTGCTATTCATAGTCAGTTTCCTCTTTAGTCATATTTCTATATTTAGCAAGTTTCCCAATTAAGCAAGTTGCATTCAAAATCATCTGTTATCAATGTACGCTTGTTCATATCCTAATGCTTTCATATTAGCATGTAGTATGACATCATACATCAACAACCATGCTCATACAATTTTTCTAGTTAACCAAAAGTTACTATATTTAGTAAGTATGCTACGTTTTCATGTTTTCGTACAATCAATCGTACAAGTACCTTCATATCATCTTAATACATCATAATTGATCATTTCTCATTCCTAAACACGTCTCTATGTTGTTTCACAAAATCCCCAATTAAAGTTTCTATTTATAGAAAGTTATGCATAAATCTCATTTTAACCAAAATCAAATTACTCATCATGTTCCTATGACCACTAACATCATCAAAATGACCAACATAGTCCAAACATTACATGCATGTCACCATTTCTTGACGAAAGTTTTCAAATATAGAAATATATAAACAAAATCCCCATTTTCCCAAATCTAACCATTCTATCATGTGATTAAACACATCACTAACCACAAATCATCATTTTAAACTACATGTCATGCTTACATAATCATCTATCAACATTTCATGCTATAAAAGTTACTATTTATATTAACATGCATCAATCTTAGTAATTTGACAATAATACTCATTTTCATGGAAATCTATCATTAGAAATCAATCATCAAGACATCCAAATACAAGTTTCCATGTGTACAAATTCGTGCATGTGTCAATTAGGAGTTGCATGTGTGTATATAAGCTTGCATGTGAGTTTTTAGTCGTTATTAGTGTAAATGGACTATGTGAGATTACCTCAATGAGTTCTTGGAGCTGAGATTTAGTTAGGACATGGGTTAGAAGCCTTGCATGTGGCTGGTGGGTGGTATTTAGTTGGTACAAGGGAGTGGTGATCTTGGTGAGCTCCTCCAACGCTTCCTTCTAGCTCCAAAGCTTCAATACTTTGATGTAGCTCAAGAACAAGGCTTGTGATCAGCTCCCAGGTATCATTTGTTGCTTTGCAGATGACTTTAGGTCATGATAAAAGCAATGATTCGGCTAAAATGGGTAAAAGAATGAAAGGGTGAAGTGGGGGTAGTTTGTATAAGATTTTGGAGGTCTGGTGGCGTTCGCATACCGCCAGGGAGCTCCACGTGGTTCTTGACGTACCTCCGATAGAAAAGGAATTGGGATCTGTGACCAAGAGCCGCCACGTACTGCCAAGGTGTCCTGATCCGCCGTTGTGTACTGCGACCTCTTTCGGCTGAAATTCAAGTTTCCCGCCCAACTCATTGAGTATCACGACCGTGTTCGCTGAGTTGCTTCGCGTACCGCGAAGGGTTCCAGAGTCTGTTATCAACTTTTGTTCATACAGTTTTCCTCACGTTTGATTTGTTATCGTTTTTACTTACTCGATTCAATTTGTTTCATCACAAATTCACATATAAGTTATAGTTGTTAGTTCGATTTATTAGTTTATTTCTTCTCCAACTTTCATAAATCAAGCGTGTGAGTGTGTATGTGATTCCAGTAATTCCTCGAATTACTGTTTCGTAATTGTTTGTGTTTGGACTCATTTGCCACGTGTCACACTAAATTACTCTAAATAAAGTGCCACGTAATATTAAACATTAAATAATTATAAATTTAAAAAGTCAATGCTGACCTGGATTTTACAGGGTGTTACATCATCCCCTTGTTAAAAATGATTTCGTCCCGAAATTTAGTTCGTCTGATGGAATAGGTACAAGTGTTCGAGTTCTCTCCATCCTTCATAATGGAGTTGTGGCTATGTTCAAGCCTTTTTAATTTCATGGTCCAATACCTCGATCGTTCCTTCAGAAGGACACACGTGTTCGTAAATCCTATTTATCTCAAGTGGTATTACTAACGTTTCATCCGATAGAAACCACTTTAGTTTGAATGTGTGAGACATTTCGTATCCTGGTATGTTCGTTCGGTAAGTGTACTTCGTAGGCCATGGGCCGGTTCGTCGTTTGATTCCAAGGGACTATTATGTCATGGGTGTAACTTTCCCTGTTTCTTGGATTGCACCCTACCTCCCCAAGGTAAGACCTTGAGAAGAACGTTGTATTCTATTGAGGATGCCAGGGCTTGCGCCACTTGTTGGCGTAGTTCTTTTAACAGTCTTGCGCTGTCGCCATGCGGTCTTCACATGTGCACGATCTTCTCATTGTTTCATGTATGAGTTTGAAGCTAGTGAGTTGGCTTATGCCTACAACTGCCAGTAAATGGGTTAACAACACTTGTGTCTTTTAAGTGCTTGAGGTGGTGAAGTTCTCATCCTTAAGTGATGATTATTGTTGTAGGAAACCCAATTAGCAGAAAAGTGAGACTCCTGGTTGTATCTAAATCGATCACACATGCCATGTACATGTATCTTATAGTTTGTATTAAGCATTCGCCTTTTTCCGTCGGTATGTGGGTGATGCGCAATGTTCGTACCCGGCCTTGTTCCCAATGTTTTATGCAAGGGCTTCCAGAAGGATGCCCTGAATTAACTATCATGGTCAGGAACTATTGGGGTTAGCATTGCTTGCCGGGTGACTATTTTCTTTAGATGGGTTTGGGTTAATACATCCTGCTTGTTTGTCCTTTGATAAGAAGGAGAATATGTAGATTTTCGATACTCATGTTCCACCTTTGGGTGATCTCTACCTTAGATGGTCCATGTTGTGTCTCCCGAGGTGCAAAGATGGAGTGTTTGTGAAATCTGATTGTCATAAGTGATAATCAACTGCTAAATCATCACACAGGGTTTCATAGTTTGAGTGTCGAGCGAACGGTTTCAAGGTCTTGGGTAGAGTAGGAATCATTTGTGTTACGTAATTTCTAAAGAGGTTGATAATCTGTGAGAAGTCTAACCGTCATGTTCTTATGACGAATACTTCATAACACGAGCTTTGACATACAAGGATGCGTCAGGACTCATTCAATGTTGTCCGTAAGGTCAGTTTAGTGTTTGGGGATGATATGTCACAAATTTCATCGCTTGAATTTACGCTGATCATGGACGATTGTTTACTTAACGAAGTTTGAGTCGGAATGTCAAAGAATGTCAGTCGCGACTATGTATATCGTCATCATGTTTCAGGATTTGAGAATGGTTTTACGCTCGCCACCACTGTTGTGAAATGGGACAGTCATTCATGGTGACATCCATTTACGTGCTCGTAATGTTGATAGTTCCAATTGGTCTATTAGAATGACCACATGTGTGTCCATCTTGGCCCCATGATTTGTTTTCCAGGATGGGTATCTCATTGTTACCTTGGTGTCGATCAATGATTTCCTTATGTTTCTCTAATCAAGAGGGGTTCCTCAATCATGTCATGAAGGATTCATGGTAATTGAGCATATCCAGACAAAGAGATGTGTAATCTTGATAGGAAGGGCAGTCCCTTAAATTGGGCTGTCAATCAGTTTGGTGATCGTTTCTAGAGTTTGATTTACTGATTTGGTTTCCAATTCTCACATTCCCAACGTGGTGTTAGGGTTTCTACATGCGGTGTCTCATGGCTAATTTGCCATACTCCCATCACGTTAGGGAGTACTAGTCATCAACTCATAGTAGTCATTGATTCAGATAGTTCCTGATGTGTTGTGTTCATGTCAGAAGCTTACTAGTTTACAAGGAATCGCTAGTTTCGGCTTCGAATGTACGCGTCCCTCGGTTTAGTGTTAGTGCAGGTTAGGAAACATACTTTTAAAGGGAATTTACTAGTGGTACTACTTGGAATGAGTTTCCTTGAAACCACTTTTGATAGGTTGGATCTAAGAGTTTGTGGGATGGTTCGAGTTATGATCGTACCTGTATAGTCTGCATTCATTTTACATCTCCTCATATCGTTCGGACATACTTGAGTGAGTAGTTTCACAAGTTGAACCAATACATGGGTAAGTTTATTCAGTCGTGAAGAATCTCTATGAGTTCTCAAACCAGTTCATGGTTCAAAAGGCGGGTTCTCACATGATGGAAATCATGAGATGTCTTACTCCTTTCTTGAATAGTTCAAAGTGGTATAAGTTGCGACACTATGCAGAAAAGATGGGAGTGCCATCGGTCAGTTTCAAAGCAAATTGCTTGACCGCTCGTGCATGATCTATGGAAGACATTTTGAAGTAACAAAGGTTTGGTGAATAGATTGTTTTCATAAGAAACCAACAGAGTCTAGCAGGAGATATATCTTGGTTAAGATTCTCGTACATTGTGGGATTAAGTGTGTGGACCCGTCCACGGAGATATGTGAGTCTTGTTGGTGGATCGAATTGATTGCTACCCAATTGCATGTCTGGGTTCGGATACTGAGGTATGAGATTGAGAGTTTGGTGAGATGCTATATCCATTAGGTTCCATTAGGAGAAATGCAGACGTGTCCTTGAGATGGAAGACAACAGGGGGTCTATCAACAGAAAAGGCAAGGTGGAATTGTATTTACTTGGTTCCGTTTGTGCCACACCCCCAAATTCCCACTTGCGGTTTCAGACTGCTGGGTGTGACATGGCCAGGATCACAACTCTCAATTATATAGAACAGCTCTATATGCGTATGAAAATACATTCATTATACAACCAAAATCAACATAGTTTGACAAAACGTGCGCAGAATGTTATAATATGTCTAAAGCAGCGAAATAGATAATGGTATGCAGCGTGTCAATTCAACGACCCGTTGGTGAACCGTGTTGTTGTTATAGTTGGTTTAATGATCGTTATCATTCACATATTGCATGTAAATACGTAAGTTACGTTAAATGGTCAACTTACTATTTATAATAAGTTTCCATTTTTGTAAGTTTTCATCAAGTTTCATTTTAACAATCTCTAGCATGCTCATTATACCTAAGTGATCAGGTTAACACTTAGCACGTGGTTACACGTTATCAAATAAGCACATAAGTTCGTTTCTAGTGAATAAAGTTACTAATTATAGTAAGTTTCTATATTTGACATGTTTAACAATAAAAATAATATAACAACATCACATATCATCATAATAACACATTTCAAGTCATATTGTCAAAATTAAATCAATAATCCTATTTCATGAAATCCCCAAATAAAGTTTCCTAAAATAGCAAGTTTGCAATAAATCACCGTTTTAATCAAATCAAACCGTATCATTTGCTAACAATCTCATTATTAACTATAAACCATTACTTTAACTTGTTCATTTGACCAAAATCACCATCTAACATGGTTTTGCATAAATAAAGTTACTATATATAGTAACTATCTCAATTAATCAACTTATTAACAAATCCAATCAATCTTCTATACAAATATCATCATCATCATTATCTACAAATCATCATTTAAACATGTTTGCATCTTTCATATCATCATCTAGGACAAATATTGTAACAAAAGTTACTATTTATAGCAACTATGCCCAAATCCATATCAAATGACCATAAATCAACACCAAATCTATTGTAATCAATCCCAACATCCCAAATAACAATTATTCATAATAAAAATCACTTAAATCCTCATGGATTATTATTGCATGTTAATAAAGGTTACTATTATTAGTATTAATACCAAATAATCGCCAAATCTTATTGCTAAACACCATAAATCAATCTAAAACCATAAATCAGTCATATTAGCATCAAAATCAGATTATTAATCTTCCAAGAATAGGTACTTGAGATGGCTTATCAGCGGAATTCTTCAGCTGCAACAAGGTAGAAATGATGGAGAATTGTCCTTCTTTGTTCCACCAAGCTCATAAACCTTCAAAGATGCCCAACGTAGCTACAAAACTAGTTTCTGGAGGTTAGGAATGGATATAGCAGGGTGTGGGGGTCGATTATAGTGTCTGAGTTCGAAAGGGTTGGGGTAAAACGGAACAGAATGGTCTGGTTGGGTTTTTATAAAGTTTTCTGTGAACTAGGTTTGTCGCGTACTGCTAAGCAAGACTTCATGAGTCTTGGCATACCGCCTAGAATATTTTATTCGGGTTGCTTCATGAAACACGCCGCGTACCTCCAAGGTGGAAGTTGATCGGTTGTTGTGTACCACGAAGGAATTCGCTATTCAAATTGCCCGCCTAAGCTTCACGTACCACAGGGCCAATCCCATGTCCTTGGTGTACCGCGAAGCTAGCCGGAAGAGCCCAATTGGCCCAATTTTAATCGTTTGATTCGATTTTTTTTTGTTTCTCGTTTATAACTTATCGTTCTTCGATGTTTGGACTAAAATTATTTTAAGTTTGGTCATGAGTAAATTATTTATTGTCCGTTCGTTTGTTTTGTTCAACATTTACCAATGTTCGTGAATTGTTCGACCTGTGTGTGTTTTTTTTTGATAATTCATCGAATTATCGAGTTTGCGATTGTGTTTGTACTATTGTGCCACGTGTCACGCTAAATTAAACTGATTCTAGTGCCACGTGTAAATAAATGAATTAAATAAACATTTAATTAAATTGTCTACTGACCTGGAATATGCGGGATGTCACATCATCCCCCTGGGTAGAAAGAATTTCGTTCCGAAATTCAGCTTACGTTGTCAGTGTTTGTCGGGTTAGCGAATAGGTAAGGGTATTTCTTCTTCATCCAGTCTTCACGCTCCCACATGAATTCCGGTCCGCGTCTCGAATTCAATCAAATTTTAGAATCGGTATACGGCTAAGCTTGAGTTTCTTGATTTCCCGATCCATAATCTCGACCGGTTCCTTAACAAAGTGCAGTTGTTTGTCTATTTGGATTTCCTGTAGAGGTATCGTAAGTGTTTTGTCAGATAGGTACTTCTTGAGGTTCGACACGTGAAACACGTTGCGCACACTAATTAGCTCGTTCGGTAGGTTTAGTTCGTATGCTATAGGGCCTATTCGTTTGACTATCTCGAATGGTTCGATATATCGAGTATTCAACTTCCCACGCTTCCCAAATCGGATGACTCCCTTCCAGGGTGAGACCTTGAATAGCACTCTATCTCCCACTTGGAATTCCAAAGGCTTGCGCCTCTTGTCGGCATAGCTTTTTTGTCTGTCCCGAGTTGCTGCCATTTGGTTGTGTATCTGCAGAATTTTCTCAGTCTTTTCATGCACAAGTTCGGGATCGTTAAAGTGCTTCGAATGGCGCAACCTTGATGCTTGAGTGGTAACTGTTGTTGTAAGAGAACTCAACTAACGGTAGATAAGTTCTCAGCTGCTTCCGAAGTCAATCACACATGCCTGAAGCATGTCTTCTAACATTTGGATTGTTCGTTCGCTCTGCCCACCAGTTTGCGGGTGATAGGCAGTGTTCATGTCCAGTCTCGTGCCCAGTTCCTTATGCAAGGACTTCCAAAAGTGTGCCGTGAATCGACTGTCACGATAAGAGATTATCGAGATTGGCACTCCATGCCTTGTGACCACTTCCTTTAGATAAATCCGGGTCAATTTATCTAACTTGTCAGCTTTGTTAATGGGTAGGAAGTGTGCGGACTTGGTAAGTCGGTCTACGATTACCCAAATGGTATCGCAATCACTTGTTGTTTTGGGCAATTTAGTGATGAAGTCCATAGAGACCTGCTCCCATTTCCATAAGGGGATCTCGAGCTGTTGAAATAGTCCTGATGGTGTTTGGTACTCGACCTTGACCTTTTAGCAAGTCAGAGACTTACTCACATAGGTCGCGATATCTCACTTCATGTTCGGCCACCAATATGTCACCTTCAAATTGTGGTACATCTTGTCAGAACCATGATGTACAGAGTATCTACTCTTGTGAGCTTCATCCATCTCTATGCCTCTAAGTCCTCTGTAGTGTGGAATCCAGATACGATCCATGTAATAGTACACTCCGTCGGTCTTCACCTCTAATTGTTTATCCATACCGCACAAGGATTCATGAGTGAGGTTCTTGGCCTTCAAGGTTTCTTGTTGAGCGTTTCGAATCTGTTGTGGCAGTTCCGAGTGGATCGTAAGCTGTAGTGAACGCACGCGCTTTGTTGTTTCCTTCTGGCTCACGCGTCAGCCACTACATTAGCCTTGCCAGGGTGGTATTTGATGGCGCAATCATAGTCGCTTATAAGTTCAACCCATCTTCGTTGCCTCATGTTCAGCTCCTTTTGTTCAAAGATGTGTTGTAGGCTTTTTTGATCGGTGAAAATTATGCATCTCGTGCCGCATAGGTAGGGCCGTCAAATTTTCAGTGCGAACACCACGACTCCCAGCTCCAAATCGTGAGTTGAGTGATTCTTTTCGTGCACCTTCAGTTGTCGTGACGCGTAAGATACGACCTTCTCGCATACTGCCAAGCAAGACTCCATGAATCTTGGCGTACCGCCTAGAATACTTTATTTGGGTTGCTTCCCGAAAACACGCCGCGTACCACCAAGGCGTAAGTTGATCGGTCGTTGCGTACTGCGAAGGAATTTGGGATTCAAATTGGCCGCCTAAGCTTCGCGTACCACCAGGGCCCAATCCCAGGTCCTTGGCGTACCACGAAGCTGGCCGGAAGAGCCCAATTTAATCGTTTGATTCGATTTTTGTTCGTTTCTCATTTATAACTTATCGTTCTTCGATGTTTGAACTAAAATTGTTCGATGTTTGGTCATGAGTGAATTATTTATTGTTCGTTCGTTTGTTATGTTCAACGTTCACCAACGTTCGTGAATTGTTCGACCTGCGTGTGCGTTTTTCGATAATTCATCGAATTATCGTGTTTGCGAATGTGTTTGTACTATTGTGTCACGTGTCACACTAAATTAAACTAATTCTAGTGCTACGTGTAAATAAATCAATTAATAAACATTTAATTAAATTGTTTGCTGACGTGGAATTTGCGTGGTGTGTCACAGTTTAATCATCGAGAATATAGGTTAGTTACTGTAGGTCTTGCGTGGTTGGTAGGTTGGTAAGGATTAACCATCTCTATCTTCTTCATCGTATGGCATCGGGCAAGAGTTTTCTCTGTCATTTACAGTTGTGTGTACCTGGAACGCATTTTCTATTTCTTGAAGTCAGTGTGCATGCTACGCTTAAATTCGTAAGGTTTGTTCGGCTCATAAGACCTTCGTTGATTTTCATAGGAGATTCTGCCGTCGGAGTTTTATTGAATGCCTACGTTTGTGTTGGCAACTTCGATTGCCGATCGTTATGTGGGTCAGATCATATCCTCGGGTAGATTCAAGCGTTCGAGTAAGGTTAGGAAAAATTGAGTGTTCTTCTACGGAGTTAAGCGATATTCTGGTCAACAGGGTTTGATTTGCTTTAGCGAGTCTGTGTTAGGTGTTTATGGGTTTGATAAGGGCAAAAGAGATAAAAGTCATCCGATACTGGAAGCTGTCTTGGATGTTTAGTTTGTTCAATTCCTTTCTTCTTCAACCCTGATGGTTCGAAGAACTGGAATCCATAGTACATGTGCTTGATGCAAGGTCAGGTTGTGCATCACATGTTATGGCGTACTTGTGTTAGGAAATCTTTCAGCGTGAGTTAAAGAATATAAACGCCTGCTAAGGGTGCCAGAGGCGTGTTCGTAATAGCCAGATCAAATCACAATGAATATCTCAAAACTATGCACATAATGTGTAGTGTGAAATTAGTGTAGTGCTACGGCTATAGTCTAAGTTTACTACATGCAAACCTGGTTCTCAACCAACGCTCTAATACCAGTCTATCACACCCCCAAATTACCACTTACGGCGTCAGGCCGCTGAGTGTGACATGGCAGGATCAGATACATTGGTCATATAGAACGACTCTATATGCGTTTGAAAATACGTGGATATTTTTAAAATATCCAAATTAGATAATAAGTTTTACAGTGGAAAATAAATAAATGTTGAGGAAGCTTGTACAAAAGTAAATTTGTTTGAATGCATCATAATGATGTTCGTAAAGTTGTTCAAATGTCCTAAATGCATGTCTCTTCAATGGATTCCTTAAGTGCATCCTATGCTTTTAAAATGTGCGGAGTACCTCATGCTAAAGTGTGTCAACATAAAAATGGTTAGTTCACAGTTTTAAATCAAAAGTAAGTACAAATCAGTTGCTATATGATATGATGTTTATTAAATGTTTGAAAGGCCCGAGGCCTTAAGTGTCAGTTGCGTCACTACCGAACTAGACTTGTTTGTTCTTGCCTCCGCCATGTCTATCGTAAAAACAATGGCGATGGGTCGAGTTTACACATGTCCTGACCTCCAGTCAGTACTGGCGCCGTGTGGGGTTCGTCAATCCCAATAGTACTATCTAAGCTCTCCTCGTTGTATACACATTAACGGTATGACTTTGCGAGGACTTGTTACGATATACATCACTTATGAGTTTTTCCCAATAAACCAGCAATCATACAATATGTTTGTATAAATAGTTTTCCCAGTTTGTTTGACCCAGGTGTTAGTCAAAAATGTATGCCCAGCTTGTTGACCAGATGTTGGTCAAAAATGTTTGTAAAAAGTGTTTGTCAAAAGCGTTAGTCCAAAGTTTTTTAAAAGCGTTTGTTCAAATTGTTTGTCAAAAGCATTTGCATGTAATGTAATTCTCCCCCTATTTGAGTTTATAAACAATTAAAAGGTAAGGGGCCGTAAAGTCACCTAAGTTGCGTTTGTTTGCGTCTTGTGAACCGTTTGTCCCTAATCGTCACCTATATCACATAGGTAACATGAGTCTGTGTTTGTGTCCGTGTTGATCTACTTAGATCGTGCCCGTGTCCAAGCAACTCCAAGTTTAACCATGTTTTACTTTGTTTGAATCAACGACTCGTTGGTGACACGTTGTAGTTCGTTAATGTTCACTTAGTGTTTGTCAAGTTTTCTCAATTAGCAGTTAGTGCACAAAAGCATGTCATAGCACATAGAGTTTCAATATATGGCACGTATGCAATATATATACATCCTTACAAATCACGTTACAAATCATGGCAGTTGTTACGTATGTTCATCAAACAAGTTGCTATTCATAGTCACTTTCCTCTTTAGTCATGTTTCTATATTTAGCAGGTTTCCACATTAAGCAAGTTGCATTCAAAATCATCTTTTATCAATCTTGCATGTTCATATTCTAAAACTTTCATAATAGCCTGTGTATGACATCATACATCAACACACACATGCTCATACTCCTTTTCTAGTTAACCAAAAGTTACTATATTTAGCAAGTATGCTA